>QEOW01002112.1:450410-517248 GCA_003123825.1 Juglans hindsii | reverse complement strand
AAAAAAAAAAAAAAAAAAAAAAAAAAAAAAAAAAAAAAAAAAAAAAAAAGATGAGAATGCAGGGCAACCCATATTTTTGACCTCTCAAATCAAATAATGGAAATCTAAATTAAGGAACAGTTGCAAATGATATACCTTTTCTATGTTCTCTCTTACAGCATATTTGCATGCTCGCTGGCATATCTCTGAAATGTCAGCCCCACTCAAGCCTTGAGTATACTTGGCCAGTGCTCTCAAATTGACTTCTTTTGATACAGGCGATTTTCTCAAGCATGCTTTTAAAATCTCAAGGCGTGACTCCTCATCATGAAGAGGAATATAAATTAACTGATCAAGACGACCTGGCCTCAGAAGTGCAGGGTCAATTATGCCAGGACTGTTGGTGGCTCCAATTATGAACACAGTTTTTTTTTTTTTTTTTTTTTGCAGACATGCCATCCATTTCAGTGAGGAGTTGGTTCAAAACCCGATCAGCAGCACCTGCATCCCCGACGCTGCTTCTTCTCTACAACAGGGATTGAAATATTAAATATGAACTAAGACTAACAAATAAAATCAGTCCGGCTAATATGAAAAGACAATTCCTAACAACATTTTTTTTACAGGAACAATTCCTAACAGCATCAGAGTTTCATACTTCTTTCTTACCCTAAAAAATTAAAAACCCTAATTCACTCAGGCACATCAGTACTGCAGCACAGCAATTCCGAGAGGTTTAGGGTCTGTAACGTCGTCCAAAACTGCATGTAAGACTTTCTTGAATTCTTCCATCAATTGCTTCTGTTTTCGTTAATTAGCTTGATTTTGTTGAAGATTTATGGGTTTGGCTTTGCTTGTTTGGTTCGGTGATTTGGGTTCCTGTAAGGAGATGCCGCTTTCAATTTTTCTTTAATGCCTTACTTGTTAGCACCAATACATTTCACACACTGTCTTTTTCCTTCAGGTATTGATTTGATTTGCACTTTGTTTATTTCCCCCAACTTGGAAGAAAAAAAAAGGGACTATGGGACGAAACAACTGTTATCTAACAAACATGGGTATTATGTATATCATGGACTATGGGACTGTTCTGTTATTGACCAGAATGATATGCTTAATCCCCACTTAAAAGCTTATTGACCAAAATGATATGACCAAATTACAGGAATAAGAACTACTAGTAATAAACTATTACATTACAATTATTAATTAAGATAAATTAAGAAATCATAAATCTTTTTATAGGTAAAATAAAAAAAAAAAAATCACTCCATAAAAAAATAAATTGAAATATATTCAATAAGAAAACTCATCTATACTGATAAATTCCATAAGGCAACCATCATAAATAAGCAGAGGAATCAACACAACATCAGAAAAAAGAACTAGGTAACGAACTGAGGCCTCCAAGAAAAATATTAAAAAAAAAATGAAATTACTGAGATCTGAGGTTATAGCTAGGACATTTCCGAGAAGTTAAAAAAAGAGATCCATTCCAATATTAAAACCAATTGCTTCTATTGGGATTCAGATAGTACAAACTTTGCTTTACATAAATATTATCTAATACTTAGAACTTAATCCAGTACATTTTCTTCAGCTTTTAGAACAAGTACTTTTCCAAAGCGTAACCCAGTTTCTTTGCCATATAATGAAGCATAAAATGCCAGAGTTTAAAATTTTAAATATGCTCAAGAGATCAGAGAACCAAAAGAAAGAATGCATGCAACCTTTCATTTACTGTATTGTCTGTGACTCAATACCAAACTTAATTGTTTTTCTCCAATAACCCCTCCTTTTACTGTGTATATCTGGCCTTTATTGGTACTTTGTTAATGGAGTGACTGTAGTATCAAAAATAGTGATGGTCTGCTCTTTATCCAGGAAAAAGAAAAAAGTTAAAAAGAAAGCTAAATACTTTGAAAGTTTCATGGCTGAGAAAATCCATGACAGTAAGTTGTGAATCGCTATTAAATCATCCTGGTGGTTTTGTCCAGATTTTTAGAGTTTTACGTGGTGGGGCTTGCTGTTTCCTGTTTGTTTGGTACTCATTAAAGTGAAATGTTAATTTCTCTTACACACACGTCTTTGTCATGGCCAAAACTTTCAAGCTGTCAAAAAGTATATGCAGTGTGAGGTATATACGATAGTGCACATCACTCCGAGCCATATGTTTTAATTGACTGAATAATGCCACCATTCTGGTCTATAGGCTCATAGGGCATGGATTTTGGCTGGTTGTTTGAACCAGGCTACAATAAATTAAGGGTTGATTGCAATTGGAAGGAAGGAGGTTTTTTTTCCCTTTTATAGCATCAAGTTGGGATTGAGCTCAGCATTTAGAGTTGTTAGCTCCAAATGCTCAAAGCCTTCTAATTAATAATGATGGAGACAGTGGTGGGGTTAAAGGAAAATGGACTTGAGCTAGGTTTGATTGAGAATCTATTCATGCATGAAACTGAGATGCCATTGTCATTGTGGTTCTGTCCAGATTTTTAGAGTTTTATTTTTGCCAGGTTTATGTACAACTATTATATTGCTTCTAGTTTGTACAGGTTATAACAAATGCTCCTTTCCCATATGGCGTGCAGCAGCATCAAATACTAGTTTTCGATTCATCCTAGAGAGCTATCCTGTGATTGTTGGAAGAAGAGCTAATTGATGGAAAAATTTATGATTTTTTGCAAACAATTTGTTGTGTATTATAGTTTCATTAAAGCAATGTATGTGCTTTGTAAAATTTTTAGCAAATTAGTTCAAACAATGTAATATGTAGTTGATTGCATCTTGTATGTCACATGCATTTTACATGATGATTATTGATTTATTTTTTTTACATGCATTTAGTAAAAAAGTTAATTAATTGTTTATAGGCTTATGTTGTATTAAGAAGTAAGACTAAAAGAGATTTATATTGGTTTACTATACAGAATATGATTTGAAATTCTAAATGGAAACAAAATATTTGAATTACAATTAATAATAAAAAAGCTTTTGTAAAACAAAAAAAAGGTACAACTCGGAACCCGGATTTTCGAGTTTCAAAAAACCCGGATCTACCCGGGTTCCAGCCCAAGTCTGACCCGGACCAACCCGGTCCGGGCTCCGGCTCGGGTTTGAAACTCGAGTCCCGATCCTGGTATACCCAGGTTTCCGGGTTGGAACCCTGATGAACACCTTTACTAAAAATCCTAATTCAATGAAAATCAAGCACTCTAAGCTCCATTTCAAAGTGAAGTGCCTCAGCGCACACAAACCAAAATGGACCAACTCTCTCCAAACCTTGCTTATTCTAGCTCCCAAAACTCCATACCAAATTTGTGGCCAAATATTGGAGAGCGTCATGATCATTTAGCTATGGATGATATTTCTAATTTTCCAAAGTTTGACTTCATTATTGACCCTAAGTTTGAAAACCAACTTTTTCAATAATACAATATCGAGCAGATATACCGAATCCCACGATGTGTGAAGTATGGGTTTGCAAACCGAGAGAAAGAGAGGAAGAGAAAATCTTGGGTTGCACATATACATGCAAATCCTTCACAATTTTGCAATAATCCATTTGATACCTTGATTTTTTGCCTTGGATTTCTGAGAGAGGGAGGAAGAGAAAAGATCGACCTGTGTTGCACATATCTTACAATGTACACAAATGCTAAACAATTAGATGTTTGCATTGTGCAGTGATTGCACTCTACTGAACTGCTTCTTCGGTTTTATTTCGTTTTCATTCTGCTCATTTTTTTAAATTCCGTACCACGCCACGTCAATTGGCTGCACTGCGATTGCAATCTACCGAGTGCTTGTAGAAGAACTAAACTTGTTATATACACACTATATAACCTTTTTTTTTTTTTGAATAAAACCATGTAATCTGTATTTCATTAAGTACCAGTCCATACAAGTTTGTCCTGTATAACAAATCTATTGAGGCCCTCCAGACCATCTTCTATCCATGCCCTTTCTTCCTTTACAGTATAAGCATAACTAGCTAAAACATGTGCTGCCTTGCTTCCCTCCCTATACGTAAGTCTATTAATCAAAACTTTTTTAATGTCTTCTACCAACTGTCCATTCCATTCCCAATTTTCTTAAGTCTGTTAATCAAAACTTTTGTAATGTCTTCTACCAACTGTCCATTCCATTCCCAATTTTCTTCACAACTACTCACTGCTTTGATGATTCCTAGTGCATCCCCTTCAAACATAGTAGGACCAATCCTCAATTCATCCCCCAGCTGCAAGGCTCTCCATAACACATAGGCTTCAGCACAGGCAGGAGAAGAAATATGCATTTTTGGCATACTCAGAGTAGCTAAGACTTCCCCATCTTCATCTCCTACATCACACTAGCCCCCATCTTCCTATTTTCTTTTTTTTAATCACAAGTTGCATCCCAATTTATCTTCATTGTTCCCCTCATAGGTGCCATCCATCTAATCCTTCCTCTATCAATTGGTATGATTGTTGGACCTGAGTTCTGAATACATTAAGCTTGTTTGAATCCATCTAGACTAGACATGGCTTTCTAGAGAATCTTCCCTGGACTGAGAAAACCTTCTACAAACACATACCTGTTCCTCCTCAACCAGATGTTGCGCATGACAATTGCTACCAGTTCTAGTTCTTCCACATTTAGATTCTCAACCATCTTCTACCAGACAGAACACACATCATTTTCTCCATTACTCCACTTTTGAACTGGACTTTTCCTCATTGCCCATACATATGTAGCAGTTGGACAACACCATAGGACATGGCATATGGTTTCATCCTCCTTCATACATATTGGGCAACCTTCTCTCTAATGACCTTCCTCTAGAACAAGTCCCATCTAGTAGGCAGACAGTTGTTTAAAGCTTTCCACATGAAGATCTTAACCACTCTTGGTATTTTTAACTTCTAGAGAACTTTCCAGCACTCCCTCCCCTCAGAACCCAAGGATGTTTCCCCTACCCTCTACCTCTTTCTACTTAATTCAAGATGGTAGGCATATTTTACATTAAACAACCCAGATTTTGAGTGTGCCCAGATCTATTTATCTTGTACCCCTGTATAACTAATAGGAATTTTGCAAATCATCTCAGCTTCCTCCTCACAGAAAGTCTCTTTAACCAATTCTTCCTTCCACCTCCCTTGGCCTTCTTCAATGAAGGCTTCCACCCTTGCATCCTCAATTAAGTTCTTTACTAGTGACTGAACCTTGTAAGAGGTCACCTTAGGTAACCATTTATCTTTCCAAATATGAATTTTATGTCCATTTCTCGGCCTCCATACCAGTCCCTCTTTCAATAAATCTATGGAACTCCATAAGCTATGCCATATCATGGAAGGTCCATTGCCTAACTTTGCTTCCAACACTCATGTTTGTCTATAAAACTTCTCCTTCAACACCTTAGCTACAATTGACCCTGGGTTAGTTAGGAGTCTCCGGCGCTATTTCGCTAAAAGTGCTTTATTAAAACTCTCGAGTTCCCTAAACCCCAGTCCACCAACAGACTTTGCCACCCCCATCTTGCCCCAACTCCTCCATTGTATCTTCCTCTCATTGCTTTTGTGGCCCCACCAGAACCTTGACATTAAGGGTACTACCTCTTTGCATAACCTCTTTGGTAGAGCAAAAACACATATGGAAAGTAGGTATGGATTGAATAACAGCTTTGAAGAGAACTTCCTTCTCAGCTGGTGATAAAAACTGGTTTTTCCAGTTATAATCTTTAGCCAAATTTTATCTTTAATGCCTCGGAATGTGTTGTATTTAGACCTACCCACCATTATAGGTAGGCCTAGATATTTCTCATAATTATTTTGTACCCTTGCCCCAACATCTTGAGCAATTTGTCCCCATTCCTCTTTTCTGCCATTTGAGCTAAACATAATAGTGGATTTTTGCTTGTTCAAGCATTGCCTCGAAGCTTGTTCACATAATTTCAGTATAGAGCTAACTTTTTGCCATTCCTTCCAACTTGCGCTCCCAAAGATAATGCAATCATCTGCAAAGAGGAGGTGTGTCAGTCTAGTTCCCCCCATGCCACTACCAAACCCCTTATTTCCCATTTCATCTCAGCCTGATTTATTAAATTGCTCAGCCCCTCAACACATAAAAGGAAGAGATAAAGGGATAATGGATCCCCTTGTCTCAATCCTCTCGTGGGACTGATTCTTTTCCTTGGGTTTCCATTAATCATCATTGCATAGGAGACTGCCTTAACACAAGTCATGATCAATCTGATCCATTTAGCCCCAAAATCTAATTTTTCCATTATAGCCTCCAGGAAAGGCCATTCTACCTTGTCATACGCCTTTGAGATGTCTGGTTTCAAAGCCATACTCCCAATCCTACCCTTCAATCTGGTCCTCATGGAATGCAATGCCTCATATGCAGCTATTATATTGTCTGAAATCAATGGCCCAGGTATGAAGGCATTTTGATTCTTTGAAATTACATCATTGAGAACCACTTTCAGCCTTTTAGCAATAGCCTTTGCAATAATCTTGTATAACACGTTGCACAAACTGATGGGTATGTAATCTCCTGCCCTCTTTGGTTTAGAACACTTTGGGATTAAAGCAACATAGGTAAAGTTCAGACCAACCTCTAAATTACCACCATTTAAGATCTCAAGCACTGCCTCACATACGTTATCCCCCACTGTGCTCCATTAGCTTTGGTAAAAACATGTACTAAAACCATCAGGGCCCGGGGATTTATAAGGCCCCATCTGCCTTAAAGCTAGTTCCACCTCTTCTCTGTTGAAGGGTTTCTCCAACTCTGCATTCATAGGACTTGTTACACGGGACTTAAGACTCTGCAAACACTCCTCTATTAATGCACTAGAAGGGGCAGCAGTTCTAAAAACTTCATCAAAATGCTCTCTGAAAACTTCCACAATGTCCTCCTGCTCTTCTTTTAATGCAGACTGCCCATTCATAACAGAAAGAATCTAGTTTTTCCTTTTTCTTTGGTTGGCACATGCATGAAAGAACTTAGTGTTCTTAACTCCCATTGAGCAAAAATCTGTCCAACCTCTCCTTTGTGTATGTGATTAGTATGTCTATTGCTCCATGTAAAAATACTATCCACACAACCAGCATCAAATAGATTATTGCTCTCCATGGCCCCTCGAAACTGGATCAGTTGGTGCTCAGGTCTTAATTTGCCTCCCACTTTCTCTCTAAGGGAAATAATTTCATTAAAATCACCTACAACACAACGAGTCCCAAGAGAACCTTCTGCTGGCTTAACTCTATTCAACAACTCCCAAGAGAACCTTCTTTTGCTTGTGTCGTGGTGTCCATAAAACTAGTAAAAGCCCAATCCCCTTTACTGCTCTCTCTTACTCTTGCACTCACATGCCAGTGGGAGTAAGTTTGGATCTGTACCTCTTCTCTATCCTTCCAAAACAAAGCTAACCCCCCTCTCTTCCATACAGGATTAGTTGCAAAACATCCCTCCATCCCGAGCTTATTTTTTATAGTCTCCACTCTCCTTGCTTTTATCATTGTCTCAATTAGAAAGACAATTTTGGGTCTCCTTTCCTTAACCAATTGGCTAAGATCTTGAACTGTACAAGGGTTCCCAAGCCCTCGGTAGTTCCAACTTAATAGTTTCATAATGACTGGCGTCCACCAATAAATCCACCATTAGCTTATTCCCTTCCATCATCTCCACCCTAGCCTTCTTCCCCTTACCTCTATTCAAACTTCCCTCCACTACCACACTATCCACATTCCTGTTCATAATTGTAGGAGAAGTAGGAGACATACCAGTAGTTTTTTGCCCTTGAGCCCATCTTTTCCAGCTGCCTTTCTTTTGCTTCTCGAGTTCATACTGAGTTCCTAAGCCTTCCTTTCTTTTTTCTCCGAATTCTTGCACAACATTAGTGGTTATAATAAAACCCATACCCCCACCATCCAGTTCCCTCTCCACTGACTTCTTCACTCCCTTCATCCTTTCCATCCGCACCCTTTGATCCGCAACAGGATCCTCCACCACCTTAGGGACACTCCTCTCATCAACATTAGTATTCCCTTGCCCTTCCACCCCAATATTTTCCTGAATATGAACTTGAAGTCCACCCTCATTTTGTTGTTTTTGTTTATTCATTTCCTTTTTTTTCCCCATGTTCCCTCAGTTGCCTTGGAGCTCTCATCCATGAACCAAACTGAGTGGATTCCCCTTTGCCATACAACTCATCTTTATCCCCGCTCCTACACCCTTGTTTCTCATGCAATATACATCCACAATGAAAACAGATCCTAGGCATTTTTTCATATTTGATTGTGATCCACATACTTTAGCCCTCAAAGCTCATTGTTCTGCCTCTTGCTAGTGCCTTTCGTAAATGACATTCCACTCTCACTCTAAGATATTTTCCCCAAGCTGCATCTCCTTCATTAGCATCCTCCTCGATAACCCTTCCGATAGATCCACCAATCTTCTCACCCATTCTACGGTTCATATCTCTAAGAGGGAGATTATATATTTGGATCCAAAACCTTTCATAAGAAAAATCCAATAGGTGTGATTGGGTCATTCCGTCGAACATCTTTAGCACAAAGAGGTAGTTATCATACAACCAAGGGCACCCGTCCAAAACTCTGTCTCTATTTCCTTGATTCACAAAGGTAATCACGTAACAATTCCAACCAATGTCACTAAATTCCATCTGCTTACTAACTCGCCATATTTTCTCCATCATTGACCGCACTAACTCCTTCCCAATCACCATCTCGACACATATTTTCTCCATCATCGACCGCACTAACTCTTTCCTTTCAGTTTTAATTCATCAAGTTCATCTGCTTCAAGTACAATTGGATTCTTCTCTTCGTCATTCAGATTCAACTAATCCCATCGCTCTTCTAAACCTTCCATTTCCCCCACTCCGATCACCTCAGTAATCGGAATATAGCTCCTCCCTATTTTCTGAGAAACTAGTAGCAGACTCACTCCTTCGCCTTTATCACCTACAGGAGACGATAGAGAGAGAATCACTATTTGTGGCTGGAGAAGTTTCTTGAAATTTACACACTATGTAACTTGTCATATATAATATTATAACTTGTTATATATATATATATATATATATATATATATATATATATAATACTATATCATCACTATAGTATATATTTTTATATCTTATGACTATATCATAACATATATAATGATATGATATATACTATATGTATATGTATATATAAAGATATCATCACTATATATATGATATCCACATATAATATCTGTACATATCATTGATATAATATATATAGATATATCATATATAGTATCTATATGTATCACAATATATGATAGTGTATATATTATAATATATTGATAGTAAATGTATTATAATATATATACTATGATAATATATATATATATATATACTAAACTATACTATACTATATATATTTTATTATTTTGCTTTTATATTGCTATTTTTTCTTACTGTTTAACTTTGAATTACATATTTTATGATGGATTATTATTATACTCATAGTACTGGTTTTCGTGATTTATATGAGTTAAAATGTCTAGATTATAATTTAAGACTTGAATTACAAATCTTGATGAATAACATAAAAGATCTTAAGAGACAACAACAATTGATGAGACAAGATTATACATTAATGATGACTAAATATCATGTATATCAAAGTAGACAAGTGGTAATAGAATACTATGAAGCTGATTGCAACTTCTTAAGAAACGAAATTAAAAATATAAGAAATCATTTGATGATCCTTGCTTTATATATATAAAAAAAAAGTAAGAAATCACTGATACAGATTCTTACAAAGATAACTCATAACTAAAGAGAATGTAGTATATTGGGAAGCTTGTGTTGGTAAGCCATAAAAAAACCGATGGTCAGCTCATTCATGCTAAAAGACTTTAAGGGTGGTCCCAGTGGTGTTCCCTCAAGTTCTTAATTTACTTATTTTTCTTTGGACATAGGAAATCTTTGTTTAAAACTGTGTCAATGAATTCTTTATTCAAACCTAAGGAATCCACTACTAGTATCCCATAGAACCTGATAACATTAACCAAAAATATTATAGTATAGTAGATATAGAAAGAAATCTACAAGATTGGACAATTCCTAATGTTCCAAAAAATCAAATATACAAACATTCTACTTTTTCTTCTAAATCATTATTTCTTACAAATTATACAATTAAAACAGTAGAAAAAACAACTAGTTTAAATAATGATTATGAATCATTACAACTATTAACAAGAGAAGCAATTAAACATCACAAAGAACAAAAATATTCTTTCATACATATTGGACTAGTACAAGTAGCTATAAAATCACTCTCTAGAAGTGGATTAAATACCTCAGTATTACTCTGTTTAAGAGATGGAAGACACTATAATTTTTATGATTCATTACTTAGAATGGTAAAATTAAGCATGTTCGAAGGACCATTTTATTATAATTGTTATCCCAATTATTCTCTTTTATTATTTGATGCCAATATTTTACATGGTTTAACATTAAATATTAAAACAAACGATTATCAAATGATGAAGGGATCACATCCTTTAACAGTAGTTTATAGGACACATTATAAATTAATGAAAACAACATTAGAACCACAAGCTCTTATTACCAGTCCAAAAGGATATACATTATTATTACAATCTAGTACACAAAACTCTAGTATACAAATTCCTGAACAAATCAATTGGAATCAAATTATTCTTCCTAATGAATGACAATTAGAGAATATTACTCAATTATCTAAGATAGAAAATAATTCTAAAGATGATCTTGAATATATTGATAAAAAAAGCGGACGAAATAGTCCAAATAACTTTTCAACATTTTAGAAGATATTTTTCACATTATTCTTCTCCAACACCCTCTAGTTATCATACACCCAGATCTGTTCTTACATCAATCTCTTGAATTAAATCCCAAAATTTTGACACCAGATCTTTTGGCACTAGATCCCAGAGTCTTGACACACAGATTTGGGAAATTATTCCTGAAAATACTATTGATACACTAGTATATACCGTTAGTCATCCTGACAAAGCATCAACCTCCAATAACCCTGAAAATGAACCTTCTTCTCCAACATATTCACAAATAGTTGGAGATGATGTTCAAATATATACTCTGAATAATGAAGAATTTAAAATTAATAAGGAATATCTCAAACAAGATTATATGAAGGAAGATAATAGTCACAAAAGATTAGCATTTTTCTCAACTTTTACAAAAATAGAAAGAGATTATATTCAATAAAAATATTATGAGTATTTAGAAAAAATACAGATGAATATACCTTTCTTTACATAGTTTGAGAATAAACATGACTACTAACCAATGGATTAAAGGAGAGAATAATCAAATTGTTTATGAAGAATACCCCATTTTAAAGTCATCAAGTTTGATCAGAGAAATACTCAAATTTTGGCTTCACCAATAAAAAAACATAATAATGCAAACACTGATAAAAATATTGATAATATAATCTAACAGAACAATTATACCAATCTATATCTAAAAACTATGGATAAACAATTAGAAGAATTGAAACCAAAATATCTCCTATAAAACCCACTATTATAAAAGTAAAAGAAACCCATTTATTTGTTCCCCATGAAATTCTATCTAATATAAAAACTATTTTTCCCAAAAATAAAAATGATTTATTTGAACAAATCTCTAGTAAATTAGAAAAATTAACTATTAGTAACACTGCATCTACCACAAAACAATCTCATATTAATGTATTAAATAAAACAGACTCACCTGTACAACTAACTCCAAAATTAGTAATATTAAAAACCAATTTAAAAATTTAGATTTACAAATAAATAAGATTAGAGGAGATCATGTTTATAGTTTTTCAGCTAGAGATTCGAAACATCATGTTTCTATTACTCGTAATTGGTATCAGAGGCCTACTCCACCGGATTTGCAATTTAAAGAAAGAAAACATATAGTAAGATCTGCTTTCGCACTAGATATATTATATAAATAGAATATAGATAGATTATCTGAGTATGGAATATTAAAGATGTATTTCTAACTAAAGTTATGAAATATGTTGGTATAAAGATGTATTTCTAACTAAAGGTATGATCAGAAGTGACTACCAACAACTATACTAGAAGAAAAAGCTCATAGCCGGACTTCCATATTACTTCACCCAAAAGGTACGTGAATCATTAGTAAAATCATATGGTGCTATTGACTTTTATAATCTCACATATGGTGATATAATAAGTAATATTAATATAACTGGTTTAACTATGTGCAACAATTTAAGACTAAAAAAGTAAATGGAGAAAGAAAAGAAATTTGATAGAAAAGAATTAGGTACTTTTTGTGAATAGTTTGGTTATACTCCATTATTAGCCCCTTCAAGAAGACATAAAAGAGGAAAAAAGAATTTATAAGAATTATTCTAACAAAAAATGAAAATACATAAAATCATATAAAAGGATAAAAGATAAACAAATATATAATAAACAAACATATAATAAATCACTAAAAAGTCCTAAAAAGACTAATAGAAAGAAAAAACAAATTGTTTGTTATAAATGCGGAAAAGTTGGACATTATAAATAAAATTATAAATTCAAATAACAGATTAATGAACTAAATATATCTGAAGTCTTAAAAGAAAAATTATTAGACATTTTTATAATACATTCAAGTGAAGAAGAAGATAGTTCTTCAGAACAAGAAGAAATCTATCAATTAAAATAATCAAGTTTTTTAGAGCAATCTTCTAATAGTGGATCCGAAGAAGATGAAATACAGATTTGCAATTGCCTAGATAAGGATAATTGTATTTGTAATAAAACCATTAATATACTTTCAAAGCAAGAAGGCATCATATTAGAATTAATAGACAAAATTAGTGTCCCTCAATAAAGAAAATATTACTTAGAAAGGTTAAAAGACACTTTTAACAATAAAAACATTTCGGTAACGTCATCCTTAATACCTTATAATTTTTCAAAAAAAAAAAAAATAGGAAGATTTAAAACAGACAAACAAAAAATTATAATACAAGATATACAACAAGAAAGCAATGAAATAAAATAAGAAATTTGAAATTTGAAAACATCCAATCTTAAATTAGAAGTTTCGAATGAAAAATTATTACAAGAAATTATAGTATTAAAAATAGAGAAAAACGAAAATAATTTTCATGATAAAGAACATAATAAAGAATAAAGAGAGTGTTCAACATTAGTTATAAAAGATGAAACAGATAATTTTATTGATATCATTGATAAGATAAATTTTCAAAAATGGTATGCTGAAGCAACAGTTTCAATTAATTAAAAATTTTTTTTTCACTACAATTACCCTATTAGATACACGAGCAGATTTAAATTGTATACAAGAAGGCTTAATACCTTCTAAATATTTTGAAAAAATAAAATAAACATTATCATAGGCTAATGGAACAAAATTAAACATAAATTATAAATTATCTAATGCATATATTTATAATAATGGAATTTATTTTAAAATAACATTTATCTTAGTAAAAATATCAATACTAAAGTAATATTAGGAAATCTTTTCCTCGCCTTACTCCACCCTTTCTCTGAAACAGAAGAAGGAATTTCTACTAAAATACTTGGACAAGAAATTCAATTTAAATTCTTATTTCCCCCTGTATCAAAAGAAATTAACTCTTTAAAGGAAGTTTCATTCATCAAAGAAATTAATTTTTTAACAGAAAATAGAATTAGAAGAAAAGAAAAAGAAATAAATTTCTTAAAACAAGAATTAAACTATAAAAGAATTCAAGAACAATTAAAAGACCCGTTATCAACCCAAAAAATTGATAATTTTAAAACTATAATTGAAAATAAAGTATGTTCTAACCTGTCTAATGCCTTTTGGAACAGAAAACAACATATAGTTGAATTACCCTATGAAAAAGAATTTTCTTAGAAAAATATTCTAACTAAAGTTAGACCTATTCAAATGAATAATGAATTATTAGAATACTATAAAAAATAAATTAATGATTTAAGAACAAAATTATTAATAAGGAAAAGTAAATCACTATGGAGTTGTGCTGCCTTTTATGTTAAAAAATAGGCAGAATTAGAAAGTGGAGTTTCTCGTCTAGTCATCAATTATAAATCTTTAAATAAGGTATTACAATATAATGCTACAGTATTTTCAAAACTTGACATGAAAAGTGAATTTTGGTAAATCCAAATT
Organism: Juglans hindsii; assembly: GCA_003123825.1. Classification (NCBI taxonomy): domain Eukaryota; kingdom Viridiplantae; phylum Streptophyta; class Magnoliopsida; order Fagales; family Juglandaceae; genus Juglans; species Juglans hindsii. Next base: position 503,048 of record QEOW01002112.1, on the reverse strand, counting down.
GTTGACAAAGACCGTTATAAGACAGCATTTACAGTTCCCTTTGGACCTTTTGAATGGAACCTTATGTCCTTTGGATTAAAAAATACTCCTAGTGAGTTTCAAAAAATTATGAATGAGATATTTACCTCTTTCACTCATTTTTCGATAGTTTATATAGATGATGTATTAATATTTTCTTCATCCATTGAACAATACTGGAAACATTTAAATATTTTTGTTCAAATTATCAAACAAAATGGATTAGTCGTTTCATCACCAAAAATAAAATTATTTCAGCACAAAATTAGATTTCTTGGACATGAAATTTATCAAGGAACTATTACACCAATTGGTAGGCAATAAAATTTGCTGATAAATTTTCAGATGAAATAAAAGATAAGAAACAACTACAAAGATTCTTAGGAAACCTTAATTATGTTGCAAACTTTTATCAATCTCTCAGGCCATTATGTAAACTATTATTTGAAAGATTAAAAAAGAATTCACCTCCATAGAAAGAATAACATACAAGTATTATAAAACAAATTAATGCTCATGTTAAGAACTTACCATGCTTAGGACTCCCATCTCCTTATACTTTAAAAATTGTTAAAACAGATGCCTCTGATCTTGGTTATGGAGGAATTCTGAAACAAAAATTATTAACTGAATCAGAACAGATTGTCCGATTCCATTCAGGATGTTGGAATCCTACCCAAAAGAATTATAGTACTATTAAAAAAGAAATTTTAGCTATTGTATTATGCATTTCTAACTTTCAAGATGATTTGTTGAACCAAAAGTTTTTACTTAGAATAGATTGTAAATCAGCCAATGAAGTTTTGATTAAAGATGTGAAAAACCTGGCTGCTAAATAAATATTTGCTAGATGGCAAGCTATATTAAGTATTTTTTATTTTGATATTGAACATATCAAAGGAGAATCTAATTCTCTTCCTGATTTTCTATCCTGAGAATTCTTACAGATAAAATCATGTCAACTTCAAAATCAAAAGTAAAGTCCAAATCTTCATACGCACAACCACTATCTCCTCCTTATCCTTCACCTTGTTCTTCTGCAACTCCAAGATCATATACTGTATTGGGTCATTACCACAAAACATTAGACCATCTTACAATTTATTTTCACCATTACCCTCTCCAAAATTACTAACCTACTCCAAAATTGTTTCCCTCTCTTCCTCTTCTCCTTCCCAAATTATTAATCCTCCATTACTATCTCAGCCTTCTTCATCTCCTGTTATCATCAAATCTCATTGGCACCCAGTCTTCCCTATCAAATATGAAATTCAACACCTGTCTAACCCCCAAATATTACTTGATGCCTTTCTTTTACTAGACTGGCATTATGTCTCACAAAATATTAAGAAAACCCAGCATTTTTATGAATTCATATTAGTAGATACTGACTTAATTATTCTCTCTGAAATTTCTTATTCTCTTCAAACTCAACCTTCTCCACCTGCATCTCCAATTATTGCTTTTCATAAATTTACCATTAAACAGGTTCTCACTTTGGAACAATGGAGAAAAAATTCCCATTTAACAAGAAAGTTTTCTCATCCTTATGATCTGCCTTATTATGATTATTATGATTACCAGCAAGCATGGACAAAAATGTTCATAAAATAGAATAAAAATTTGTGTCATTCGTGGTTCCTCCATTTTGATAAATTACAAGAGATCAACACACTTCCGAAATGGTTTTCGCTATGGTGGGAATATTATGGACCTGAACCTCTTCTCCTTCCTTTTCCCATTCAAGAAAGTCTTCGAATTTTTATTTCACAAAATGACAGTCCACCAGCATTAAACCATTGTTCACCACTCATTCTTTTCTTCCTCAAAATAAAATTAAATTGGATTATGAAATGAGAATATGTTATCAAACTTCATCCCTCTCTCAAAACTATTATGTTTCTAGCCCCCCAAGTTTTTGTCAAATGGTGAGAAAAATACAATTATGATCATGTCTTAAAAATGTTTTCAAAAATTACCAAAACCCCAGAAGTTCTAGTCCAACGGAGCAAATTTCAAGCGCAATTAGCATCCATTGCCAACAAGAAGGATTTAAAAAAAATTAACCGAAACAATGTCACAAGTTTCAGATAGTGACGATGAACAGCATCTCGCCCAATTATCTCCATTACAACAACTCATTATCACCAGCCCATCAGACCTTTCCTTCTTACTAGGCCTCTCATTCTCAAGGTAACTCAGCCGCCTCTCATTCTCAAGATTACTCACCTTACATGGATTCTCAAGATCCGTTTGATCTGGAATTAACAAATTATGATCCCCAGATTATGTGATTCCAGAAAATTACTAATATCTCAATTAGTCAGCATGATCGAAGAAAGTCGTCAGAAATATTATCTCCTTAAAAGATTATTATTCATGTCAGATTATTGTCTAGGAAAACAATAAATGACTTAGTACATACTAGTTCACGTGTTCAGTACTGTGTTAGTTTGTTTTTAGTGTCGGCTGATACTGTACATATATTATTAAATCATTGTTTTGTATTGTTCTAGTGTCTATATAAAGAAGTCTTTAAAGAAAGGAGGGCCTTCAAAATTTTCCATCTGAAGCCTTTTCCTCTCTCATCAAAATCACTCCACTCCAGTCTTCCTCACTCTATAAATCTTCCTTTCTTCATGTATTCTGCTTCCTACTCCTTTGAGAATTAGTCTCCTTGTAAGTATTATGTTTTTAATGATAAAGTTTATTTCATATCTCTTTTCTATATTATTTATTTCCTTATGCATATTGTCAGTTATACCGCCTGCTTTATCTGCTATCATGCATATCGCCGGGTTTATCGCCTATTATTCTTATTAATATTATACTATTATTTAGTATAATATTATAATATATTATAATATTATACTATATTATACTAATATTAATAACTATATACAACAATATTTGTAAAAAAAAAACTATATATAGTAATAAATTATAACGTATGGTGTATATATTATACCATAATAAAACATTTAGTAAGATATGTTCAAATGGTATGACCTACCGTTCAAATGCTATATTAGTGACTGGACACTTTTAGCCATGAAGAAGCACATTCGAACAATTTCTAGCATTTTTGGCGCCTCTTGAAATAGTGGCAGGAATGTCTCCTGCCAATCCGTAAGCAGTGGAATTACGTTTGAATGGTACTTTATTACCGTTCAAATGCTGGCACGAAAGTTTATCAAGTAGGAAAACTTGTACGCTGAATTTATTTTCACGTTCGAATGTGTAATATTTGCATTTGAAGGGTTAACAACTTAAGAGGGTGCGCAGGTGATAACTCTTTTCACTTTAATAAGAGAAGTTTTAAATGGAACGACAACGTTTCATACCAGGGAACTTATTACAATGACATTTTTTTGTTGTAATAACTTAAAAAATTATGCCCCCAATTAAATAACCCACAACACCCCCTTAACACCGCATGCTACTCTTTCATCCCTTATTCTTCTTCAACCCAGTGCCGCACTCTCTCACTCTTCTCCCAACATTCCTTTATTTTTCTCTTTTTCGATTAGAGAGAGACAAAGAGTGACATAGAGACAGAAATAAAGTGAGTTAAATTGAACTCACATTGGAAAGAGGGCTGCACTTTTTGAAGGTATGTTCTTTCTTAGACATCTTTGCACAGTTAACTCTTCTTCTTCACAACACATGAATTTGATTAATACTGATTTTATTGTTTGCCTACATGTTGTGTAGGTGTTTGCTTGTTTATTGAGTTGTTTGGAATTGCATTGAAGATAAAATTCATGTTTTATAATTTATAGTTTATTCATTATAATTTATGTATTTGTGTTTGTCTCTATTGTGCATGATTTGTGAGGTTGTGTTTAATGATTATATTTCTTGATGTTCTGGGTTTGCATCTGGAATCTGGGTTGAATCTGTTCGAACTGTATAAGTTACCATTCGAATGGTATTGTTGAGTTCGAACATAAGTTTTATACGCTCGAATGATAACTTGCATTAATACAAATTACACAATGCAAATATACTTATAAAAAATACATATTTACAAGAATGTATTTACAGGAAAATCATAGAATACATAAAGTTAGTATAAAAAAATGCTTATAAAAAATTACTTAAAAAATAATTAGTACTAAACATAAGAATAGTATAAAAAATGCTTAAAAATAACTTAATACTTAACATAGGGATAGTATAAAATATTACTTAAAAAAATAAGGATAGAATAAAAAATATTAAAAAGTACTTAATACTTAACATAAGGATAGTATAAAAAAATATTAAAAAATACTTAATACTTAACATAATGATAATATAAAGTATAGTATAAAAAAAGTATTAGTGACATACATTTTATTCCAAATACTTAGACGGAGTTGACACGAGATTTGATGGGCCGGAAAGAAACTTTGATGATGACCAAGTAAGACAATGAAATGGATTTTTTGTGTTTTTGAAACAAGTACGTCTACTTGGTGCTGCGCGTGGTTATAATTTTTGGGGAAGAAAGTTCGAGAAAGTTAAGTGGTATATGCTAAACAATTGCCCTGAGATAGAGAGCCACTTGTAGTAAGTTGTTATTATTTGTTAATTAATATTGTAATTTACTTAAAAAAAATTATAAGAATATAAATTATTTGGAAATCTTCAATTTCAGTAATCATATAAACGTGCTCAAAGAACTATGAGTAAATGATATAAATCAGAAACATGAAAATGAGTTCCCGAAATGGTTTGAACAATGGGTAATGGTATTACAGATGTGAGTGTGAAATACCAGAAAAATATATTGATTGTTTATTTTTGTTTGCTTATGCTTTATTCAATATGTAGGTTGTAAAAATGTATACGAGTAATCCAAACGATATATCTGACGAACTGTATGCATTAATGCGTGGGCCTTCGAGATGCACTGCTGGATATTTCGCATATATTTCTCGAGAAAATAGGTATCACACAATGGATCGAGAACGCTATAAGAAAACATAGAATAGTGGTGTCCTAGTTGAAGGAAGTCGTGATAGAGAAAACATTGATTATATGGGGTTATTGTCGATATAATTGGAATGAGATATTTGAGGGAACTTTTGTTGTATCTGTTTAAGTGTGATTGGTGGGATTTAGGAAATCCTCGAAGAGGAGTGCGCGATAATGAATATTTTTTTAGTATTAATAAATCAAAAAATTGTATAAAGATGATCCTTTTATTTTGACTTTCCAAGCATCTCAAGTATTCTACTTAGATGATCTTGAGTTAGGAAATCAATGGCGAATAGTAAAAAACATTTCTCCAAGAAATATATATGATGTTATCTGTGGCGACCCCGACTCCTATGTACGAAAGTTTGAGAATCGAGACGCCTGGATGATGAAAACACGGATCACAAATCCCAACAATAAGAGCCAAGTGTGTGTATATATAGAAAGTGTACAACAAAAATGCAACAGATAAATTAAAGTCAATCAACTAAGTACCATAATTTTAACGACATATTTACTTAAATAAAATGTTTAAAAATAGTTGTACAGTTATCTCGAAAAATATAATACAAAGACCGAAACACATAAACGAGTGGGAAACAAATCTCATAAACCCAACTGACCACATTTCACTCCTCCAGTGGAGTCGATCCCTCAGGCTCCACATCCTTATCTCCATCAAAATCTACGGTACCATAAAACGGTGCCTCAGGGAAATGAATACCACTTGAGATATGAATCTAAGTAATAGCCCCAACAACCCATGAGATAAAAATAGATTGATGCAACCAACAATTATACATGCATATGATGAAATATGCATGATACCCAAAAACATCACTTTCCTCGAAAATGATTATTTTCTAACGCACGCCAAAATCCCATTTTTATTCAAAACATTACATTAAAACATTTTCCACCCTTTTTCCAGAAAATGGCCCAAAATAAGTAATCCACCATTTTCCCAAAAAATGGTCTACATAAAATCCTTTCCATCAAAGCCCGCCATTTTCCTAGAAAATGGCCCAAATATCCAATTTAATCGTATGCACCATGATCTCCCATATGGACCATCCGCACACCCTGGCTCCCTTCATCACACCACGTGTAACAATCGGGCAAGTGACTTCGTAACAAGCAATGCTTAGTTCCCCACCCAGTGTGTTCGTGGACAAGCATCCTCTAACACCCCCCCAACAGAGTAGGCACAAGAGCGTTACTATCCCGTCCAATCCTGTTTTCGCCTAGCGACAACCAGTGGACGTCACTCAATATATTCCGCTCCTGACTAACCAGAGGAGCTCCACCGAGACAATATCTCATCTCAGCTTGGCTTGGAGTCATGACACACATGCACCCAAAAACCATTTCTCACATGAAAACCTAGTTTTGAAATATACACATGAACGTGCATGCAATTATGCGAAAACTCAGTTTTCATTTACAAATATGAACATGTGTGCAATTATGCAATGATAAATGACATGACACAAGTGTTCATAGCCAACAAACCCCAGCATAATCCAATCGCACAAACAACTCCATCCTCCAACCCAACCGACTTCCTTAGTCCTCGGACTCAGTCCGGCACAACCAACCAATTCATAGTAAATATGAGTTAGTGCAAAAATACATTTAAATCTCAAAAGTTCTTTGAAAATATACTTACAGTGCTATAATATAATTTTCAGAGGATCAAGGAAGTGCTAGAAGTGGCGGCATAGCAACTCAATATTGTAAAATGGACAAGGGTTGTGGGTCTCAAAAACTCCACTTTTGAACAAGGACAAACAAAGACTTGGGATAGCTAGGGAAGGGATTAGGGGTGTTGGTGAAACTAATGGTGGTGGTGGTTGACCTTGGGTGACAGCATGGGCGGCGGTCGAAAGCCAAAAAGCACAAATCAGAAAATACAATGGATGGGCTTTATCGGTGGCGGATCGGAGCTGGGGATGGTGGTGTAGTGAAAAAATGGTGGCCAATGGCGGTGCGACGGCGGCGTTGGAACACAAAGATTGAACGGCTTGAAGTTGTGTGTGGAGGCTAATGACGATGCGAGAGAGGCTAAGATTGGAAGGGGAGAGACGTCAGCCGAGGGGGAAGAAAATGGGAGGGGCAGTGGAGGCCATGGAAGGTGCATGGCGGCGCATTGGGAGGATGAAGAAATGGATAGAGAGAGGGAGAGGGAGAGGGGAGGAGGTTGTCACGGGCGGGACGAGAAAGAAGCAGAGGAAAGAAGGAGAAAAAAGGAAATGAAGGAAAAAGAAAAAGAGGAGAAAGAAAAAAAAGGGAAAAAAGAGAAAAAGTGAGGGAAAGAAATGAGATTCAATCCTCACAAGTTGAGTCACAAAATTTATCCAACGAAAATAATTTCAAAATAGTAAGTAAATAAAATAATTTGAAGGCAGTGACTATCTAAAATAAAATAATAATAAAAATGCAACAACACAATAATTTAAAGCCCACAAAAATTAAAGGACAATTTAAATGCAAAAAAATAATTAATATTAAGAAAGCATATCAAAATAAATTTCACAACTTAAAAATCATAAAAATAAACCAACGAAAAATTCGATAAATTTAAAACAAGAGAACTAAAATTTAAATTAATTAAAATACTCCTTCAATTAAAATACATTAAAATACGGGATATCATATCCTCTCCCCCTTAAATAAAATTTCATCCTAGAAATTGGCAAGGTCAAACATTAAAGCTAAGACAGGGATAATATTCGATTAAGAGTAGACTTAAGAAAGATACCGTCAGGGTCAACCAAACAAATACGGATATTCAGATATTGCTCCCTCATGTTGGCCTCTCTCTCCCAAGAGAAATATTGAGCCAACGGATCACCCCATAACACTTTCACCAAGGTATCATCTTGGACCTTAACCTTTGCTCTTACCAATCCACAATCTGCACGGGGCAAGTTCATATGTAGTATTAAACTTCAACTTAGTGTCTAAAGCTGCCTACGAACTCTTCCAAAAATGGGACGTGAACCGTGGTCCCGATCTGACACAATACTCTTGGGTACTTTTTGCAAACACACTATCTCTTTGACTTACAATCGAGTCAGCTTTCCCAAAGAGTCGGTATTATTGATAGGTAAGAAATGAGCACTCTTGGTCAACCGATCAACAATGACCCAAACTGAGTTCTTTCCACTAGAAGTTATCTGAAAACGCACTACAAAATCTACAGAAATGTCATCCCACTTCCATTCAGGAATAGGGAGAGGTTGAAGTTTACTAGCGGGTCTTTGATGCTCAACCTTAACTTGACAGTACGTGTCACATTTCTCAATAAACATGGCGATATCCATCTTCATCCCTTCCCACTAGAAATTTCTCTTCAAATCTCGGTACATCTTTTGCTACCAGGATGAATTGAATAAGGAGCCACATGAGCTTCTTCCAAAATTTGCCCTTTAAATTCTAAATCTCGAGGAATCACTCCACGATCCTGATACCGAAGAATACCATTTTATGTAAGCTGATGCAAGGGTCCTCTAGACTTCTTGACTCTTTTCTTAATGTCTAACAACTTTGGATCCCTTCTCTAGAGAGTCTTCAATTCTTCAAAATCAACTACTCGGACATCCAAAATTGAAGATAACAATTCTTCTTGCTGCGAACTCTTAATAAAAAGTCTTCTCATCCCACAAAGGAGAGAGTCCAAACCTGATGACTCTGCCTAATCCACCAATTGAGACTTCCTACTCAATGCATCAAGGACAGGATCTCACATTGGTAGTCGCTAATTAACTCTAACCTGTAACGCCCGTCCTTGTGGTGGGACTTTTTATAAAATATTTTTGTAAAGGATGACGAGAATTACCGTTCGATTTAAAACTTTTTACTTGCATACCTAGGGTGCAAGACTCTACGTTTATATCATAAAATGTGCTTTTAGAATAAAAGAGTTTACAACGGAAAACATTATTATTTAAAATAAAAGGGTCCCTCGTACGATTTAAAACTCGTGCCTAGACTTCCGTGCTCTTCCCCATGGGCCGTGTCCGTCCTGACCGTTCGGTTGCTGTAAGGGGGAGGGACATGCATTAAAACTAAAATGAATCGATGACTCGTAAGCATTACTTCATACAGTTAAAATATAACAACATAGGTTTTCATTTATGCATTCATCATTCATACATACTATACTTACGTGCATGCGTGCATACGTGCATTCATTTGAAAACATCACTGGACGGGGTTTCCTTTTAAAAATGGACTTTCTTTTCTTAAAACGTGTCCCCTGTCAATGCCTTCATTTCATCAAGAATGCGGTGCAGTTTTACATACGTGCGTTCGTTCGAAAACATCACTGGACGGGGTTTTCTTTTGGAAAGGGACCTTCTTTCGTAAAACGTTTCCCCCGTTAGTGCCTTCATTTCTTAAAAGTTTGTGCGTTCGTGCATTCGTGCATACATGCGTTCATACATACATACATACATACATACATAGATACATACATTCTTCCTTATCAATTTCATAGGCCGGTACACACTGTTACGCCCCGTGTGTTGAGATTAACGGTCTTCCTTTGGACCCGGACTTCGCCCGTGGCCACGGGTTGGGAATCCCTTTCATAGGGGGCAGCTTTGTGTGCACTTCCAGTACTACTTACCCGGCATTGCAATCTGCCCATTCATTGGTACCCTTTCATTCATTCATGTGGCTGTTACGCGCCTTCATACACTTCATGCTTTCATTCATTCATGGATTTTCATTCGTTCATGCCAGCTCTAAAGAGCTGGAGCTTTCATTCAGTTCTTTCTTTTCATTTAAGATTCAGTTCATGAGAAAATATTCATTTTTATGAGAAAACATTTCCTTTTATGAGAAAACATCGCTAACATTTCGTTCGTAGAAAATTTCATTTTAAAACATGCATGAGCTTAAATGTCGGCTTTCGTGGCATCCATAAGCGTCACCTTAAACGTCATCCTTCACAGCATCCATGAGCATCACCTCACGACACCCGTTAAAGCCTCAATTCGTAGGATCCGTGAAAGCGTCTGTTTTCATGCCTTTCGTGCAGTTCGTGAATTTTCTTAGAAAATATATATAATAGATACATCGTATATTCATCCATTCACATGCGTACAATTAATACTTTCATTGCGTAAAAGGGGCTGCCAAGGAGGGCCGTACCTACGTATACCATTAAACAATTAGCATCTTCTTTCGTAAAACGTTTTTTGTGTCTTTTCGTAAGGCATAGTGAGAAAAAACGTTTCTTTTTATATTTTAAGAAAGACTCTGGAAGAGCATGAACGTAACACTTACCTACACTCTATGCTACTTGCATATCATGCAGTCCATTCATGTGCGTGTCAGATGGCAACCTACATGCATACACATAACCTTAACGTCATTCTCTATCTAATGCATAAACAACTTAAGCTAGAAATAGAACTACGTTTACTTAGAACACTCTCCTTCTATCTCATGCTCTTACGAGCCCTTAACTATGTTAAACCCTTCGGGGACCACTACGGTCACCACATTTTTCAACTTAAGGTCTTGCCTTGAGTACTCATCCACTAAAGTGAATCCATGATTCACCTTAGGATTAAGACACTAAGACCTTAGTCTTACTCTTCGTACTAACCACATTCGACTCATGATTCCAACCGATGGAATCATGCATCTCAATCCTAACAATACACCTGTCACTACCTTCATGCACCTTAGCCCATACTAAATCCTCATTCCCATCCATACAAGTTACATGGCTCTAAACCAACTCTGAGGCTTAAGCACTGTGTAACTGTGCTCAGGACATATTACCCATTACATATGGTGAATCCACCTGGCACATGTGTCTAACCAGATTACACATGTACCTTACCCCTTTATCACCTAAGATCAACATATGACACGTTGATCACCTGCTCGCAGGAACAAGGGTCATACTCTGATACCAACCTTCTCTTAACCCGACTAGCATGACTCTTCATGCTATCCGTCCCTTTTTTTATAGTTCATCCCAACACTTAACATGACAAGGCTCCATTCACCATTACGCCTTATGTCACGTCATATAGCTCGAGACTACACTCGAGCTATACCATGACCTTGTCACGTCACCTGACATCCCGCTAAGTCATTCTTATATCAACTCCTTAACTCATCACGAGTACAATTCCTCACGTACTCCTGTCACATTATGACATCTCGTCACGTTCCTACTACACTATTTTTACACTAACTCACCCATCATAAGCATGATTGTCAGTAATCATGTCACTTCATGACATTGCCCAGTCATGCTTCCGCTGCGAACTCTTACACTTGTTATGCCACTTCACGCATACTCCTAACCATAAGTCCATCACGGTGACACTTGTCACTTCAGACTACAGGATATGCCATAACTACTTCAGGACACTGTTCTACAGTTCCCGACACTACTCATCACATTCTACGCCCATCATCACACAACCATCCTTTTCTCTGCAACACGCCACACAGAGTGTCGCTGCCTCGTGGAGTACATTCCACGTATACTCCATTTTCACACGCTACAACCTATCATCAATATGGCATACCCACCATACGGTGCATCACTCTATCGCATGGAGTACACTCCGCGTATACTCCCTTCATACACACTACGCCACACCACCATTATGGCATACTCGCCATATGGTGCATCACTCCACCACATGGAGTACACTTCTCGTGTACTCTTTCCATACACACTACGACTCATCACCATTATGGCATACTCGCCATATGGTGCATCACTCTACCACATGGAGTACACTTCACGTGCACTCTTCCCATTCCACAATACGCTAGGAGGGTATATTCTATATATTCTCTCCTTATCCCACACTATGCCACACACAGAGTACACTCAGCGTGTACTGTTCTCATTCCACATAAGCCAGATGATATATTTTACATATACTCTCCTTATTCTACATTACGCCACACACACACATATATAGTACACTCAGCGTGTATTGTTCCCACTCCACATATGCCAGGAGGGTATATTTTACGTATACTCTCCTTATCCTACACTACACCATACACAGAGTACACTCAGCGTGTACTGTTCCCACTCCACATATGTCAGGAGGGTATATTTTACGTATACTCTCCTTATCCTACACTACACCATACACAGAGTACACTCAGCGTGTACTGTTCCCATTCCACATGCCACATTACCAATGCAACACATACTCCACAACTACACTACATTGCATAGTCCACAACACTGCACAACACAATATCCAACTATGCTCCACACTTCACAACGCACTACACCGATAAGGCCAACACTTCATTACACAGAAAGCCCAACACTTCACTACACAGAATGCCCAACACTTCATTACACAACACATCACAACACAACGAACTTCACACATACTAACAGCACAGTTCACAACCTAATCAACTAATCAATATCTAACATAAATAATCGAGGGATAGAGGGTTATACCATCAACAGGATAACCCGTGCGTTGCTCGCTGATCGTCACAGTCGATAATGCCGGAAGGGTCGTACGTGGCGGCTAACCCACGTACGGTGACTGTTTGGGCGTTTGGATAGCTAAGTGTGGTCTTAGAATGACTCATAGTGGCCTTGTGATGGTGGCAACGAGCGTAACACAGCGGATCTGGCCGTGTGCAGTGGCGGTTAGTCACGTGCAGTGACTTTCCATCACGTGCAGTGGTTACCCACCACATAAAGTGGTGGTTTGGACCTGGGGCTCGGCTAAGGGAGGTGCGGTGGAACTCGTGGTGGCGTCGAGGTGGTGCCACGGTGACTCACAGCAGCGGTTCTAGGCTGTGAAGTGGATGAGAGGTCGTGGGAGAGTGAGAGAGAGTGTGCATGCATGGGTGGCAGATTGGGCCCATGGGTGGTTGGGATGGCTTGATGGTGGCCTGAGAAGGCTCATAATTGTGGTTACCCACGTGGGTGGCGAAGTATAGTGGTGGGGGTGAGGCAACCCGTGTGTTAGAGAGAGGGAGAAGCCCATGTGTAGAGGAGAGGCTACGGGTCGTGGGTCACATGGAGGAGGAAGGGGGAGGCTAGGAGGTGCCTGTGGTGGTGTTAGGTGGCCAAGGTGGCCACGCACGTCAGCGCTAGGGGCATTGGTGGCCTTGAAGCCGTGTGAACCCATTTTCATGGGTATGGTGGGTGTGCTCGACGGAGGAGGAGAGGGAGGATGAGCTTGGTAGAGGATGATGGCCGGTGGGAGGGGAAGCTGCTGTTGGGCAGCGCACGGTGGTGCAATGGGCATCATGCCCATTTGGGCTTTGCACTTCCAAAAAGGAGAAAGGAGGAGCGTGAGAGAGAGGGGTTGGGCTGGTTGGGCTCGCCGGAGTGAGGTGGAGCCGATGGGAAGAGCAGTGAGGCTCACCTGCGCACGATGGCACCGGGCTGTGCAGTGGAGGCTTCGGCGTGGGAGTGAACTGCGTACAACGTACGCTTGAGGGAGAGGGAGGAGAGAGAGAGGGCTGGGGAAAAGTGAGGGAAAGAGAGAGGGTCTGGGTATTTAATCTAGTCCCTTCGTCTGGGGATCCTCAAAACGATCTAACGTTAAGATATTAAAACACTGATTTGAAAATGCGTAAACATTAACTTAATTCAAAGCACTAAGAGGAATTAAGGTAGAATATTATTTAAACTAACTTTAGTTTATAAAATAATATTCTTCATCATTAATAAATGATGACGTCTTATTTAATATATTTAAAAGGATAAAACCATTTAATTAATTAAAGCTTTCAATATAATTTAAATCCCATAATATTTTAAATAGTTGAAATCATTTTAATAATAATATTAAAATGATTCCCAGCAATTATAATATTTTTGGAGCTCTTCAAGAATATTATAGTTGTCGTACTTAAAATCAAGCTTAGTTCAGTAACACTGGAAATAGTCCTTATAAATATTTCCAGTATATTTAAAACCTTGGGCGTGCCTTAGAAGTCACCTAATATCTTTAGAAACACGACATAGTGGTTCGGCACGCATGATGAGGCTTGTAGTCGCTAGATAGAAGGGGCAGACAGATCACATAATCTCTGCCCTCAGGATTTGCTTACGTCATAAAGAGGAAACGTACATCAGAAAGGTGAAGCGTATGTAAGAAGGAATGAGCAGGGTATTACATAACCATCGCCTCTGTCTCATTTTAATATTCTTCTAAGAAAATAGATACTTCAAGCTCTTATGGTCAGTGCAAACTTCATAGACTTCTCCATACAAATAATGTCGTCAAATCTTAAGAGCAAACACTACAGCTGCTAATTCCAAATCATGTGTGGGATAAGTCCTCTCATGAATTTTCAACTGATAAGATGCATAAGCAACAACTTGTCCCTCCTACATAAGAACGCATCCTAACCCAAAGTTGGATGCATCGCTAAAAACCACAAACGGCTTGTGTGGCTCCAGAAGTGCCAAACTGGTGCCGTTGTTAGTCTCTTCTTCAACTCTTGGAAACTTCTCTCACATTTATCTGATCAAATGAACTTAGTATTCTTCCTAGTCAAAGCAGTGGGAGGTTAGGATAATCAAGAAAATCCTTCCACAAATCTCCGATAATACCTAGCAAGTCCCAAGAAACTTTGAATCTCATGCATTGTTGAAGGACGAGGCCACATCAAACCAACTTCCACCTTGCTAGGATCTACAGCCACTCCATCTCGGGAAATCACGTGTCCAAGAAACCTAACTTCTTCCAACCAAAATTCACATTTGCTTAGCTTCGCATATAACTGATGTTCTCTTAACTTCTCAAGCACCAAACAAAGGTGATAAACATGCTCTTTCAAATCCTAAGAATAAATCAAAATGTCATCGATGAACACCACCACAAATGAATCCAAATAAGGTCGGAATACCTGATTCATCAAATCTATAGAGGTGGCAGAGGAATTAGCTAACCCCAAAAGGCATCACTTTAAACTCATAATGCCCATACCTCAACCTAAAAGCAGTCTTGGGTACATCTTTATCTCTTATCCTCAACCGGTAGTACCCCGATCTCAAGTCAATCTTTGAGAAAACAACTGCTCCTTGGAGCAGGTCTAACAAATCATCGATCTGTGGAAGAGGGTACTTATTCTTGATAGTCACCTTATTAAGTTCTCGG
Organism: Juglans hindsii; assembly: GCA_003123825.1. Lineage (NCBI taxonomy): Eukaryota > Viridiplantae > Streptophyta > Magnoliopsida > Fagales > Juglandaceae > Juglans > Juglans hindsii. The sequence continues at coordinate 487,929 of QEOW01002112.1, read as the reverse complement.
CAGTCAATACACATACTGAGAGTACCATCATTCTTCTTAACAAATAAAGAAGGCACTCCCTAAGGTGAAGTACTAGGCTGAATAAATCCCTTATCAACCAATTCTTGCAACTGAGTTTTCAACTATTTCAACTTAGTTGGTGCCATACAGTAGGGAGCCTTGTGCACAAGAGCCGCTCCAAGTTCCAAATCAATAAAAAATTCCAACTCGCGAACTGGAGGCAACTCGGGCAAATCATCCATGAACACGTTAGGAAATTCTTCCACAACTAGAATATTCACTAAAGACTTCTTCCCAGGTGGCGTAGACACCACTTGAATAAAAAAGGGATCCACTCCACAAGCTATGTCTCTCTTTGCTTGAATTGCAGATATAACTTATGGTCTCGCTTTCAACTTGCTTCCCACAAATTTCAAGTAGTCTCCTTTCAAGAGTTGAAAACCAATTACCAGACTTCTACAATTAATGCTTGCAGAATACCGATACAACCAATCCATTCTAAGAATAATGTCAAACCCAAGCAACTTGAACACAATTAAATCTGCCTCAAGTATGCTCCCATCAAAATCCAAAGGATAGCCTAAAGCGACTTTAGAGCACCACACAATCTCACCATTAGGGAGTGTCTCTACCAAAGATTGTGATAAAAGCTCCATGACTAGATTGCACATCAATGCAAAAGTGGAAGACACAAAAGGCTGAGACGCCCCTGAGTCAAATAAAGTATAGGCATAAAAATCATACAGACGAACTCTACCTGAGGCAAACACATACACGAATGAAATTCAAAACAATCAACCCACGTCAAACATCAAATTCAAAGATTAAACTAAATGCATACCAGTAATCACTCAGCATCTTGAGTCTCTGAAGTCTCCTAATCAACATCCCCGAGAGTCACATCATAAACCTGAGCTTGCACCACTTGCCTCTGGTTATTCCTACCACCACGGTGACCTCCACAACTTCCTTGAGCTTGGTTAGGACGCTCACAAGCAAAGTGCCCCAGCTGGCCACATCTGAAACACTGGATCCCACTCTAACGGCACTCGCCCTCATGGGCTCTGTTACACCTACTACAGATTGGAGTTCAGCCTCCCACACATACACTGAAGGCTACCTGCAATGGGCCCAATCCTTTGCACAAACTTCTGTGGTGACCCGGAACTACTTCCTTCACCAGCAAAACTCTGTCTCTTTTGACTAGGAGGGGAGCCTACCGCAAAACTATTCTCATGCTCCGCAATGGTGGCCGTTTCAACCAACCTCAAAAAATTTGAAATCTGGTGACAAGCTACCTATCTACAGCTTGCATCTCTTTAGTGGCAATGAGGTGGGTAGCAAATCACCAAAGCTCTATAAATTTTCAGGCATACTACTCAACCGACATATTTCCTTGGACCGAGTTACTAAATTCCCGTGGCTTTTGTCGCCTCACAAAAAGGGGAAAGAAACGGTAGTTGAACTCTTTCTTGGAGTGCTGCCAAGACACAGTCGCAAAGATCCCAACTCCATCTCTAGGAGTTCCCGCTTAGTTTTCCACCAATTAGCCGCTTCACCATGCAGCAAGTAACTCCCATACAACACCTTCTGGGCCTCCGTGCAACCACAGACTTCGAATGTCCTTTCGAGGTCTTCAATCCACCTTTCAGCCCAAACAGGATCATCTTCACCAATAAAAACGAGGGTCCTATGTGCTAGGAAGCGCTCATAGGTGCACCCGGCTTGAACTGCTATATTTAGATCTCCTTGTGGTGACCAAAAATTCTGTTGAAGGAACTCTACCATTCTATTTAATGCCCCAATCATGGCATAGTTCCCATCGCCTCGTGGCAACTCATCCTCGAGCTCATCGGTCGGCCTTCTCGGTCTTACCATCTTCCTGTCATAGCGTAACCTTAACCCCAATTAAAACTTCGGACAAAATCAAACACAACCAAAAGCAACACCAAAAATAAAATAAAGTAAAATACAATAAAATAAAATAATACAATATAAAATAAAATAGAAGAAAACCCATAAATATATCATACTTTAAAATAAATAATTTCAATTTACAACTTTAAAAATTGCTGGTACCTCACCTTTGGGACATATGGTTTTACCCAGAGCCGAACTGCTCTAATACCATCTGTGGAGCCCCCGACCCCCACGTACGGAAACTTAGAAATCGAGATGCCAAATGATGACAACATGGGTCACGCATCCCAACGATAAATGCCAAGTATGTGCATGCATAAAGTGTACAACAAAAATGCAACGGATAAATTAAAGTCAATCAACTAAGTACTAGAATTTTAACGACAGATTTAATTAAATAAAACGATTAAAAATAGTTATACAATTATCCCGAAAAATAAAATACAAAGACCGAAACACATAAACGAGTGGGAAACAAATCCCAAATGACCACATATCACTCCTCTGGTGGAGTCGATCCCTTAGGCTCCACACTTCATCTGCATCAAAATCTACGGTACCATAAAACAGTATCATAAGGTAAGGAATACCACATGAGATATGAATCTCGGTAAGTAACAACCCAAACAACCCACAAGATAAAAATATATTGATGCAACCAACAATTTTGCATGCATATGATGAAATATGCATAAGACCCAAAAACATCATTTTCTCCAAAAACGATTATTTTCCAATGCATACCAAAATTCCATTTTGGCCCAAAACATTCCCTGGAATTTTCCATGAAAATGGCCCAAAATAAGTAATCCACCATTTTCCCAGAAAATGGTCCACATAAATTCCTTTTTATCAAAGCTTGCCATTTTTCCCAAAAATGGCCCAAATATCTAATTTAACCAATCTTCTAGCCCCCGCCGACAAGAGTGGCCACGGGGTCGGCACGAGAGTGTTACTATCTTGTCTGATCCGGTTGTCACCCAGCACCAACCCAGAGGATGTCACTCAGTATATTTTGCTCCCGAGGGCCAGAAGAGCTCTACCGAGATAATACCTCATCTTGGCTGGGGTCGTGATACACATGGACCCAAAAACCATTTCTCACATGAAAACCCAATTTTCAAATATACACATGAACATGCATGCAATTATGAAAAACCCAGTTTTTATTTACAAACATGAACGTGCGTGCAATTACGCAATGATAAATGACACGACACAAATTTTTACAACCAACAAACTTCAGCATAATCCAATCACACAAACAACTTCATCCTCCAATCCAACTGACCCCCTTACTCCTCGGATTCAGTCCGACACAACCAATCAATTCACAGTAAATATGAGTTCGTAAAAATACATATAAATCTCAAAAGTTCTTTGAAAATATACTTACAGCGCTATAATATAATTTTCAGAGGATCAAGGAGATGCTAGAAGTGGCGGCACAACAATGTACCTGGAACACAAAGACCTGCAGCTTGAAGTCGTGCATGGAGGCTAATGGTTGTGCGAGAGAGGCTGAGGCTGGAAGCCGGCCAGAGGGGAAGAAAATGGGAGGGGTGGTGGAGGCCACAGACGGCACATGGCGGCATACTGGGAGGACGAAGAAATGGACAAGGAGAGGGGATGAGGTTGTCGTGCACAGGAGGAGAAAGAAGCAGAGGAAAGAAGGAGAAAAAAGGAAATGAAGGAAAAAGAAAAAGAGAAGAAAGAGAAAGGGGAAGAAAGAGAAAAAGTGAAGGAAAGAAATGAGATTAATCCTCACAACTTGGGTCACAAAATTGATCCAACGAAAATAATTTCAAAACAGTTAGTTGAATAAAATAATTTAAACGCAGTGACTAGCTAAAATAAAATAATAATAAACATCCAACAACACAATAATTTTAAAGCCCACAAACAAACTAATTTAAATTAAAGAGAAATTTAAATGTAAAACAATAATTAATATTAAGAAAGCATATCAAAATAAATCTCACAACCCTAAATATCATAAAAATAAACCAATGAGAAATCTGATAAATTTAAAACAAGAGAACCAATATTTAAATTAATTAAAATATTCTTTCAATTAAAATACACTAAAATACGGGGTATCACATCATTTCTGAGGCAGAGAGACAAGATGAAGAAGAAAATGATCCCTTTACTCAAGAAGCATACCAGGAAAGTCAACCCATCTTTAACTTATTTGTGGATTTGAGCCAGTATGAGATGATTTCATTACATAAGGAAGATATTGAGGTTGAAATTGTTGATGCGGCAATTGAGTAAAATGTTGAGTCATCTGAAGACGAATGGTCAAATGAAACTGATACAGATGATTGACCTATTTTGTGTTCACATTACACTTTATGACAAATCTTTTATGTAATGAATGTATCAGTATTTTGAAATTTTGCCAACAAAGAGGAAGGAAGTTTGCATCCCATCTCCACCTGTTCCTACCTCTCCGTCTAACTCACCACTAGAGATTGACTCTACAGAATAAGGTAAAATTCTAAAAATAATTTTATTTTAACTAAGGTCATTCATACATATTACATCATTTCTAACCATCATTTACTTCGTTTCTACAACGAATATTATATTTTATAGAGTTAATAGTTCAATCTAGTTAAGGTCGAGGCACTACTAGAGTCATAACATTGAAAAAATATCATAAAGTAGGCAAGATTAAGGTTAACATTCCTGACGACCATACTGAAGCTGAAGGAAAACTAGCAGCTTGGCTTGCATCGCATGCAGGTGCTCTTACACGAATTTATGCACCTTTGGCTAGGAGTTCATCGCAGAAAATCCCTCAAGATATGAAAGAGTTTATCAAGAAGCATTGTTTGGTAATGTTTAAATAATTTAGTTATATTAATATTATCTAATATGTATGCAAAATTTAGAATATTCTGGGTGATAATATCTTTGTGTATATATATTTTCGAATATGACTTAGAACTAAATTTTGGTCAGAGAGAGGAGCATAAGATTGTCGATGAATTTATGTGTAATGCATTCCACAAATATAAGGTAAATATCGAAGATACATGCCAACATCCTTTTTAGGATGCTCGACCTTCTGATTGGGAAAAAATTTGTGACATATTAGAGGATCTATCATATAAGATAAATTAAATGAATTTTTTATGTGTCCTATTTATAATTTTTGCTTCCTAATAATTACAACTTCTATGCATGAGTAAAGTTTTATAAATAAATAAATAGATCGAAGTTGAAGATTCATCATCATGCAGGCTCAAAATCTTTCCATCATCTCTCTAAGAAATTTGTAATAATTTTTTTTTATTGTATATAGTTTATTATTTAGAGGTACTCTAATGACTTTATATCTCAACAAATGTCTTTTGTAGTAAGAGTCAAATACGAATTATGATCTAATAAAATTATATGCTGCATTATGTACTGATCGTAATGGAGAGTAGACTCATCTCGATGCCTGTAAAAATTATGTAGGTGGTATAATCTATTTTAATTAAATATATTTGAGTATTTGTGACGATATTAACTCTTTCTCTTGTGTATAGGCTAAAATGGTTGCCCTACGTACTAAATTTGCGTTAGATCAAAATTTCTCAACAAGTGATATTGAAATTTTTACACAAGTTCTAGGTTGTTCTGTAAGACCTTCTAGCTATTTCTCATCATTCAGGTTTGCCTCTAATACCGTTATAGCATTAGAGAAAGCAAATTCCAAGATTGAAGAGTTAACTACAAGGCAACATGATTTAGATGATCAATTGGCGAAACAATCAGACATTAACATGCGCATGAAACAACATAAACAACAAGAAGAAGAGTTCAAGAAAGAGGTGCACCTCCAAATGTAGATGCTTATGCAATAGTTTAGGCCTCCAAGCAACTGATTTACATTATATGTATAGATTTTGAGATCTATTTTTATATGAATAAAGCTAGTACTACTGTTTTATTTATTAAGTTCAAACTTATTAGACTACTTTTATGGGTATTGAACAAATTGTAATATATTTTTTAGAATATTATGTATGTCTGTTTGATTTCTCATTTTTGGGTAAAATAAAATAGTTACCGTTCGAACGACCAAGAACTGTTCGAACAAAACAAGTAAAGCCATTCGAACAAAACAAGTAAAGCCATTCGAACATTGATATAGAACATTCAAATGTAATTAGAATTAAACATTCGAGCAGTACTTGAAACCGTTCGAACAAAATCATCAAATATGAAATACCTGTTCGAACGTCATCTCATAGGAAATCATTCGATCCTATCATGATCTGATCAAATGTCTTACTCAATACATTCAAACATATTTTACTATTTGACTATCAAATTATTTGTTTGAATGTTTCCTCATGCCTATTTGGTTAAACGGACTAGTATCGATTTACCCCTCATGAAGTACGGGTTCAAATATATTTGGCATTCGAACGTCAAGTTTGTACCATTGAACATGATTTTGGGATGAAACACAATCGAAAAAAATATTATGCTCAAACGTGATCGAACGGGTTTGCTCAAGTTCGTCCCAAAAAATACTTTTTGGGACGAAATTCATAATTTTGTTCTAAAATATTTTTTGGGACATTGTTATTGGAGCGACCTTGTGTTGATTTTTTTTTTTTTTTTGTTTCCAAAAATATTTTGGGATGAAATCACATTTTTTTAAGACGAAAAGTTTCATCCCAAGAAACCACTTCTATTGTAGTGACGTACTCTCCTTCCTAATCATGGTGATCATCAAAAGGTCCAACTCAACCTAACCATACCTCAAGATTTGAGAATATTTAAGCCCTTTATAACTTTAAATATTCTCGAAATATTTGGAAAGAAATGGTACAAGCAATTCCTTGTAGAATTAGAAATAATACATACAAACTGTTCAAAGAGTACCATCAATATTTTAAACTAAAAATAAAAAAAGAAAATATTCTCGAATCTTTTGAAATAAATATGTTGCTTCATTTTAATTGTAATGTTTTGCAGTTCATAAATGTTCAAAATATCATGCCTGGTTGGTCATGATAGAATAGTTATTATTGGTTGAAGAAGTTGTCACTACAAGAAAACAAGTCTTTTCCAGCGATTATAAAATTGCCGCAAAAAAAATCGATACAAAAGACCTTTATCTCATCGATTTAGAACTTGCTGCGGCCGTCTAAAATCACATCTGCACTTACATGCTGGTTTTTTATTAAAATGAGTTTTAGCGGCGAATTAATATGTTACTTACGACGATTTTGTGTGTTGCAAGGTGAAAATTACTTTTCTTCGTTGTGATTTTCGCCGGGATTGAAGCATGGGCACCAAAGGCACTAAATGCCTTTCATTTTCCCCCCAACTTTATTTCCCCCATGTCTGTGCACTTCATCGTGCGAGAACTCTTCTACACTTCGACCCATTGCACCAACAGACTCCATTTTCAAACCCTGCAAGCTCCGACCTCTCCAGTGTCCTCTCATGGCATCAACTCCCCTGTCGTGAGCTTTTGGCCCGTTTTCCGAGTCCCATTTCCTGACACCAGCCTTCTCCTTTCCGTTCTTGGTTCACTAATTTCACAGAACTTCGAATCCCACAATCAGCTACCCTAGTGTTCTCCACTGCTCCTATTGTCTCTCTCTGGGAAGCTAGGTCCTACGTTTCTGGCTCCCCTTACAAATTTCAATTTCGTGCCTCCATTTCAACATAGAAGTTAATATTTTGGGGTTTCAGGAATGATCAATCGAGGCTCCAGGTATCTCTTGCTGCCATTGCATTTATCTTCCCCTCTTAACAACTAGGTTGCATTACAAAAGTAGTCGTTTTTAGATCTACAATAACTTTTTTCCTATGTGAAACTGATGTGCATGTTCCTCTATTTGAGGTTTAATGCTGTGTGTTTGCCTCTTGTGTTTGAGCTGCTCAATCAATTGTGGGTATTAGATAATTTTAATTCACCAAATATTGTTTTCTTTTTTGCTGAATCAGAAGCTTTTTCTTGTAGAATTTATGGCCAAGTTTTTTTTACCTTATTTACTGTAAGTAAGTGATTTCTTATAATGCTTGAAGAAAGTGATGCCATTTTTCCTATAGTATATGAATTTGTGAAGTTGTTGCACAAAGTTGGGAATTTCCACACGCTACGGGACATTTCACGTAACTGGCACTTGTATTTTTCCCTTAGTTACCCACCTTGATTGTTTTATGGGTTCTGTTATGCTGCTAAAAAACGTAATGATAAACAACTGAGGAGTTTGAACTTGCTAAAAACTAGAAAGGTCAAATAGCATCTCTTTCCCCTGTACGAATGTTCAGAGGGTGTCATTATTGTTTTAAAAATATATAGGTCTACTTATATAACTTACTAATGACAAGAAAAAAAAAATAGTTAACGCTAGAGTCTAAAGGTCCAAAACTCAGCCTCATAAAGATAGAGGGATTGATGATCACACCTTAACTATTAGCAATGCTTAACCTACTTAACTGTACACCATCAGTACACATAGAAGAAGTATACACTTGGACTTTTGGCCATGTAAAACCCCTTTTCATATTGACATTCAAACACGTATAATAAGCAATGAATAGGGTAACATACAAGAATTGTGGATCAAAACAAATCTGGCCACTAAAACAAAACTTTCCCAAACCCCATACAACTGGATATTTTCACCCTTGGAAGCAAAACATTTCTAATATGCAAGCTGCTTAGTCTGAAAGACAAATCCAAAGTTACTTTACTGCAGATATCGGGCTTGCATAATGCTCCTTTTAATATTTGTCCACTTGAAGGTTGGGAATGTAAAATAACATTAAGGCATGATCCATAACGTAGAAGCAACCTTTTACTTTAGAAGGAAAAAGCAAAATATTTCCAAAGAAATATCAAAGAACACGTTTTCATGCTTTGTGAAGCGTTTTGTAAAAGAATAACTTTTCCTTCTTTGATTTTCATAGCCCAAACATTTTAATCTTCGGATAGTATTGTCAAGTAGTGGTATGAAGGCACAAAATAAATAAGCTAAAGTTAACAAGGCAGGAAAAAACAACAGGATTAAGAAAATCATATATGAGCATCTATTCTTTAAACCTTAATTATGTTGCTACTTTAGAATCACCAAAAGATCATTATCTTCTCTACTTTAAATTGTGGAACCCTTAAAAGCATAGGAAGGGAATTTGTCGCTTGTGCCTTTTCAAAAGATTAGGAGTTTGTGTTATTAACGCATTATGTGGAGGACCAAGATGGGTTTTGATCACTCCTAAACTCTCTTTCTCCCTCTCAAGCACAGACCAAATCTCCTAATCTATATTATTATATTCTCTTCTACTTTTGATCTATTATTTCTTTTATAACTTTACTCCCGTCTATGAAGACGCTAGCCACCCTCTATCTTATACCGCTTTAACTTTCATTTTACAAGATTTCCCCTTTTATCCAGTTTTTTTCATTTATTTACTGGGAAATATTTCTCTTTTATTTCTTTTAAAACTGCTTCCCGATCCTCCCTTAGCTGATCTCATCTTGATTCTACTTTTATTATCCTTCCAAAAACTATTACTATCAAGAGCTACTCATAATCTATTTTAACCTAACAATAATATGGACATAGTCTACCTTCACTTGCTCTAGAATCAGTAGGAAATAAAGTGAAATAAATGAAAAACACGAAAGTCTACCGTCCGATTTAAAACTTTTTGCTTCTTACCAGGGTGCAAGACTCTACGTTTATAAAATAAAAATGTGTTTTTACAATAAAAGAGGTTTACAGTGGAAAACATCATTTTTAATAATAAAAAGGCCTCTCTTACATTTAAATGCTCGTGCCTAGACTTTCGTGCTCTTCCCCATGGGCCGTGTCTGTCCCGACGCGTGCTTCATTTCCTTTCCTGTGGGGGGGAGGGACATGCATAAAAACTAAAATGAGTCAAAGACTCGTAAGCATTACTCCATGCAGTTAAAATATAACAACGTAGGTTTTCATTCATGCATTCATCATTTGTACATGCTATACATACATGCATGCGTGCATACGTGCGTTCATTTGAAAACGTCACTGGATGGGATTTTCCTTTCTTTTCGTAAAACGTTTCACCCGTCAGTGCCTTCATTTCTTAAAGTGCGTTCGTGCATGCGTACATATGTACATGCATACATTCTTTCTTTTCACTTTCATAGGCCGGTACACACTGTTACGCCCCGTGTGTTAGGGATAGCGGCCCTTTGACCTGGATTCTGCCCGTGGCCACAGGTTGGGAATCTCATTTCATAGGGGGCAGCACTGGGTGCACTACCAGTACTACTTACCCGGCATTGCAATCTGCCCATTCATTGGTACCCTTTCATTCATTCATGTGGCCGTTACGCATCTTCATACATTTCATGATTTCATTCATTCATGCCAGCTCTGAAGAGCTGGAGCTTCATTCATTCATGCTAGCTTTGAAGAGCTAGAGCTTTCATTCAGTTCTTTCTTTCATTTAACATGAGAAAACATTTCTTTTCGTGGGAAAACATCATTTCGTGAGCGTGGGCTCGAACATCCTCTTTCATGACGTCCTCGAGCATCACCTCGCGGCATTCACAAAAGTATCGGTTCGCACCGTCCATAAAACATAAAGCACGGGCTCAAACTTCGCCTTTCGCGGCATCCGCAAGCATCACCTTGAATGTCGGCCTTTCGCGGCGTCCACGAGCATCACCTCGCGGCTCTCGCGACAGCGTCGGTCCGTAGGATCCACGAAGGCGTCGGCTTAAGCTCGTCTTTCGTGCATTTACATCAGTTCGTTTTCTTTGAAAATACATACAATAGATACATCTTATAGTCATCCATTCGCATGCGTACAATTAATAACTTTGGGTACGTAAAAAGGGGCTCTCATGGAGGGGCCGTACGTACATATACATTTGAAAGCATAGTATCTTCTTTCGTAAACATTTTCTTAAAGAAAAGAGCTTTTCCTTTTCATTTTGTAATTTCTAGAAAACTCCAGAAGGGCATGAATGTAATACTTACCTGGACTCCATGCTACTTTCATACCATGCAGTCCATTCATACGTGTGTCAGCTGGCAACCTACATGCATACATCACCTTAACGTCATTCTCTATCTAATGCATAAGCAACTGAACTAGAAATAAAACTACACTATACTTGAAACACTCTCCTTCTATCCCGTGCACTTACGTGCCATTTTCTATGTTAAAACCTTCAAGGACCCATTGCGGTCACCGCATCTTCCAACTCAACGTCTTGCCTCGAGTGCTCATTCACTAAAGTGAACCCATGATTCACTTTAGGATTAAGACACTAAGATATTCGTCTTATTCTCCTTATTGAACTCATCTTGATGCATGACACAGACCAACTAAGACATGCATCCCAATCCTAGACAATACACCCGTCACTACCTCCATACATCTTAGCCCATACTAATCCTCATTCCCATCCATACAAGCCACACGGCTCTAAGCCAACTCTGAGGCTTAAGCACCGTGTGACTACGCTTAGGACAGATTACCCATTACATATGGTGAATCCGTCTGGTACACGTGTCTCGCCAGACTACACATGTACCTTACTCCTTTTATCACCTAAGATCAACATATAACATGTTGATCACCTGTCCATAGGGATGAGGGCCATATTCTGATACCAACATTCTCTTAACCTAGCCAACATGACTCTTCATGCTAGCTGTCCCTTCTTACAGTTTATCCCAACACTTAACATAACAAGGCTCCATTCACCATTATGCCTTATGTCACGTCATATAGCTCAAGACTACTCTAAAGCTACATCGTGACCTTGTCACGTCACCTGACATCCTGTTACGCCATTTCTACGTCAACTCCTTACTCATCACAAGTACAGTTCTTCACGTACTCCCGTCACATCGTGACATCTCGTCACGATCCTGCTACGCCATTTCTATAATAACTCTTCACCCATCGTAAGCCTGACTGACAGGAACCACGTCACTACGTGACATTGCCCAATCATGCTTCCGCTGCGCACTCTTACACTAATTCTGCTACTACACCCATACTTCTAGCCGTAAGTCAATTACAATGACACTTGTCACCTCAGACTACAGACTGCACCATAACTACTTCGGGACACTATTCCACAGTTCCCGACACTACTCATCTCGTTCCACGCCCAACAACTGCACAACCATCCTTATCTCTGCGACACGACACACGGAGTGTCGCTGCCTCGTGGAGTACACTCCACGTATACTCCCTTCACATATGCCACATCACCACTATGACATACCCGCCTTATGGTGCATCCCTCTACCACATGGAGTACAACTCCCTTCACATACTCCATTTACATGCACCTTATGACATACTCGTCATATGGTGCATCAATCCACCATATTTAGTACATTCCATAAGTACTCCCTTCATACCTATCACGCCACATCACCATTATGGCATATCCACCACATGGAGCATTACTCCACTATATGGAGTACATTCCACATGTACTCCCTTCATACACATCACTCCACATCACCATTATGGCATATCCGCCACATGGTGCATTACTCTACCATATGGAGTACACTTCACGCGTACTCCATTCACACACCACGCCATACAGGGTACACTTTACGTGTACTCTTCCTAATCCACAATACGTCTGGAGAGTATATTTCTACATACACTCTCTTCATGTCACACTACGCCACACACAAAGTACACTCAACGTGTACTGTTCCCACTCTACATGCCACGACATCCATACAGCACATGCCCCACAACTACACTGCACAGCAAAACCACGCCATCATTACAACACAAACTCTACAATCATACTTCACCGCACACTTCACAACACAGAATGCCCAACACTTCACATACACGGCACATCACATCACCACACTACACAGATATGCCCAACACTTCACATACACGGCACATCACATCACCAAACTAAACAGATATGCCCAACACTTCACAACGCACTACATAATGCATCTCAATACAACCCAGTCATTCCCCTAATACTAACAACACAGTCCACAACCTAATCAACTAATCAATATCTAACACAATTAACGAGGGATAGAGAGTTATACCATCAACGGGATAACCCATGTGTTGCTCGCTGATCGTCACAGCCGATGACGTCGGAGAGGTCATACGTGGCGGCTAACCCACGTACGTTGACGATTTGGACGCTTGGATAGCTAAGTGTGGTCTTGGAAGGGCTCGTGAAGGCCCTGTGTTGGTGGCTACGAAGGGCGGTACATAGCATACCTAACCGTGTACAGTGGCAGTCAGTCACATACAGTGACTGTCCATCACGTGCAGTGATTATCCACCACGTAAAGTGGTGGTTTGGACCTAGAGCTTGGCTAAGGGAAATGCGGTGGATCTCGAGGTGGCACCACGGTGGCTCATGGCGGCGGATCTGGCCGCACAGTGGGTGAGAGGTCATGGGAGAGTGAGAGAGAGTGTGCGTGCATGGGTGTCAGATCGGGGCCGTGAGTGGTTGATATAGCTTGATTGTGGCCTGAGGGTGCCGGAGAGGGTGGTTACCCACTGTGGGTGGCGGTGCACGGCGGTGGAGGAGTGCAAAGCCGTGCATGCGTGAGGAGTGTCCATGCATGGATGAGAGGCTACTGGCCATGGGTCACGTGAAGGAGGAAAGGGAGGTAAGGGGAGGTCCATGGTGGCGACTGGTGGCCATGGGTGCCGCGGACGGCGACGCACGGGGAGGAAATGGGTTAGAGACCCATTTCAGGTTCTTGCTGTGGAAGGAGAGGGAGGGCTGCACAATAGGGGCTGGCTTCGGTGGAGGATGATGGCCGGTAGGAGGAGAAGCTGTCGTGGGAGAGGTGGCGTCATAGGACGGCGCACGGCTGCGCTACGTGCATCAAGCCCATTCGGGCTTTGCACTTCCAAGGGAGAGGAAGAGAGAGTGTGAGAGGGAGGGGCTGCCATGGATGGACTCGCTGGAGGGAGAGGAGTGCGACGGTGCCGGCGGTGAGAGTGGGTGGCGCACGGCGGCAACGGGAGGAATTAAGGTAGTCGCCAGAAAGAATGACAGACTATTGCATAATTTCGTCGTCGGAATTTGCTTATGTCAGAAAGGAGGAGCCTTACGTACGAAAGAAAGAAACTTACGTAAGAAGAAAGGAGCGGGGGTTACAGCTCTTTGCCTCGATTATTGTTATAGAAGAGTTTTTAGCCTATCTCTCTCAAATATGCAAAATCAGTTTCAAGTAATATTGTTTGAGTGACTGACCTGAAATAAGATAAATATTGTGTTAATAGGATAAACTGTATTCCATTAGATGAAGTGTGAAAATGAATCCCAGCCAATGTCTCTGGGCGAAGCAGGAAAAAAATAAAAAATAAATAAACCAAAAAAAAAAAAAGAAAACCAAAGAAGCTTTGCGGCGATTATTGATGGCCAAAAAGAGTGATACAAGAATGCAGTGTAGTCAACGAAGATTCAAATAATGGATGCAAAAAATCCATTCTGGAGATTTTTATGTGCCGAAAAGACTAATCTTACATGCAGATATCTATAGCGACGACAAGCTAAATCGTTGTAATTAGTTTTTGCGGCAGCACCGTTATTTTTGCGGCGATGTTTCCTCCGTTGTCGCTATAGATATCAATCGCTGCCCATGCCACCATCTATGGCCAACCACCACTACCATTAGCTTTACCAACATCCCTAAGCCCTTCCCTAGTAATCTCAAGTCTTTGTTTGTCTTTGTTCAAAATCTAGCATTTTGAGACCCATGACCTTGTGCATTTTCTCGCTGTTACATTGTTGTGTCGCCACTTCTAACACCTCCGTGATCATTCAAAAATTATATTACAGCACTGTAAGTATTTTCCCAAAGAATCTTTGAGATTTAAATATATTTTTGCACTAACTCATATTTATTGTGAACTAGTTAGTTGTGCCGAACTGAGTCCGAAGAGTAATGGGGTCGGTTGGATTGGAGGATTGGGTTGTTGTGTGATTTGATTATTTTGGGTATTGTTGGCTAATGAATACTTGTGTTGTGTCATATACATGAATGTTCATGTCTGTGAATGAAAACTGAGTTTTCGCATAATTGTATACACGTTCATGTGCATACTTGAAATATTGAGTTTTCATGTGAGAAATGATTTTGAGTATATTTGAAATAATTGGATTGATTGGTTTGAGAGAAAGGAAAAGAGACTGTAGGGATGGTGGTATAGTCCCGCTTGTGATTCCCACCTACGGTGCACGCAGTAGGGATGGTGGTATAGTCTCACTTGTGATTCCCGCCTTCGGTGCTTGCAGTAGGGATGATGGTAAGCAGGGATGATGGTAGAGTCCCGCCTGTGATTCCCACGTACACTGCTCTGATAAGTACCTCTTGTGCGAAAAGGAACTGTAGGGATAGTGTTATGCAGGGATGGTGGTAGAGTCTCACTTGCAATTCCCGCCTACAGTGTCCGATAAATGATTATGTTGTTGGTTTATGATTTAATGGTTACAAGCACCATTATCTGGGAAAATGGTTGGTTTTAGGTTTGGATCATTTTTTGAGAAAATGACGGATATTATTCATGGCGTGTTTTTGGTCAAATGGAAATTTTGGCGTGCGTTGGAAAATAATCATTTCAGGAAAAATGAGGTTTTTGGGTCACATCTGTGTTTCTTCATGTACTCATGTTTGTTGGCTGCATTAATGCATTTTTATCTCTTGGGTTGCTTGGTTGATTACTTGCTGAGATTCATGACCTCGCAGTATTCGATATCCTGTAGTACTATTTTATGGTATCGTAGATTTTGATGCAGATGAAGTTGAAAAACCTGAGGCTTCGTCTCCGCCGGAGAAGTAATTTGGGATCACTTGCTCGTGTATTGGGATTTGTCTCCCATTTTTTTGGCTATGTATTTGGTTCGTATTATATTTATATTAGATAACTGTATAACTTTTTAAAGGTAATTTGTTTTGGATATCTGTATTTAAATATCTGGTACTTAGTTGGCTAACTCTTAATTAACCGCTATGACTTTTGTTCTGCACTTATTGCATGTTGCACACACTTGAGCACTTATCGTTGGAATGCGCGACCTATATTGTCATCATCTAGATGTCACGCTTCCCGCTTTTTAGTACGCGGGAGTCGGGTCGTCACAACTGTCATGGTTATGCCACTAGTTACATGGAGAGCCAGCCATTTGGATTGAAATGTTGGGCGTATTGATTAAGGTTAGAGAAAGGGCAACTTGCATGGTTTTATTGACAAGTAGTTATATATTAAGTATTCCTAGAATACCGTTATATGGTACTCTCATCTTATTATAGGATATTATGTCAATTAAAATTAGAAGACATGTTGTAGTATGTAAGATGAGAATACGTACCACGCATCTATACTCCGAAAGTACCTAACAATTTTTTTTTCATGACCCCTTCTATACATTCCTCAGACATCGATCAGAATTTTTGAGATTAAATAGGTGTTTAAACCAGAACAAGAAGGGAAAGACTAGTAGAAGGGACTAGAAAATCTAAATCCAAACAAATTTGTATGATGTGCCCAATACAAGTCTAATTTAAGAAATTTATGTTAATGCTTGCTTGTTTGCCACTTCATGAGCTAACCAACTTCCCGTTCGGATGGATAATTTTTTTTTTAGATGAACCGATTTCATCTCAATATATTGTTCGAATGGAATATTTCTCCGTCCGAACCGAGATGTCCATTCGAACAATATGAAATATTCATTTGAACTAATGTCCATATTTGATCCTTTTCGAATGAACGGAGTGTTCGAACAGATTGTATGCATTCGAACTAATAAATTTTTTAAAAAACTTGTGTTCAAACAAAAATTATGTTTGTTCGAACATAAACTTTATTTTCAGAAATTATATCCGTTCGAAAGGGGTTTTGCACATAACTGTTGTTCGAACAAATAATTTATTGCTCGAACGTCTGTATTTCTTTTTTGTCATTCAAATGTGTTAGTTTTTATTCAAATGGGTCTGTTTTGGTTTGAATATAGTTACAAATGGTAATTTACCATTTGAACTGGTTATATACTGTTCGAACTGGATTAATCATACAGATCAACATTTAATTAAAAATACCATACTAATATTACACAATTTGTAACTCAAACATCAATTGTTCAAATGTTTTGAAACATCATAATATAAATGCAATGAAAGAAAAGATAAATTTAAAGACTTTGGTGGTGGCATAGAGTTTTAGCATTGACTGGAATTGTTTAAACATTTTTTGGTTATTCAACTGCATCCTCTCTTTTAATCTCAGCTCCAAATCCGTTGCTTGATCTAATCGGGCTAGCAACTCTTTTTCCTTTTACCTCAATCGTTCTATCTCAAGTGCTGCTTCCTCCAATTCCTTAGTCTTGTCGTCATTTGATCTGGGTCAAGAATAGGATGATGAGGATGAGGATGAGGATGGTTTTACGCAATGTCCTAAGCTCCTCAAATATCCAGATCGTGATCCAAGAACTTGAGAAAGGATCTGAGCATCGTTGATAGATGATGCATCAGATGGATCAGCAATAGTTTCCTTACGAGATATCATCTTGTCCTACAAAAACAAAAACATTAAAGTTAGTATAAGTAACAAAAATATTATGTGATAATGGAATTAAAAAAACTAAAACTTACATAATTTGTCTATGCTTCGGGACTGGCCCAAACACCATCACAATTTTTATGTGTTTTAGCATACAATTGGGTCAAATCATAGTCAGCAAGACTTTCTTCTTTCTGCAAAAGGAATATTTATATTAGAAATTAAATCAGAAAAGGTGTATTATATGTTAATATTTTACAGGCACTAAAATAACTTACCATTTTGTTAGAACACAATCATTTTTACAAGCATGGATAATATTATAATCAAATTCTAACCCTCGCTTCAATTGCTTTGCTTCATAAACATTACGGGGTACTACGTTATCCTGAGAAAGAGCCTCTTTAAATAATTCTAGCAACACGTCGATGGCCTTGGCAGAAATACGACAAATAGACTTAATATGAAGCAACCTCACTGTGAAAGACAAATTGCTATGATGAGTGCACCCCTCGTACAATTGTCTTTGTGCATCCTCCCACAGTCGTGCAAAATTATCATTTCCCTCAAATGAATGTGCAGATGTTTATTCTCCATCCCTCATCCCAAATATTCCTGCCCCCAGATTGCCTAACATCTCAGTCATATCCTCTACATTATCATCACTGTCAGCAGGATCGTCCACATTAATGTCGTCTATGTCGATGTCGTTACCCTCCTCCATTCGATTGGTCTGACTGCTAAATCTAACTTCTTTGGAAAATGGTTCACCATGTAAGACCCAAGGTGAGTATTTAAGATCAATTCTATTTACAAATAAATGATCATCCACTACCACCAAATTATAATAACTAACATTTTTGCACTTCTTACACGAACATCTTATAAATCCTCGACTGTCAACACTTATGCGAGCAAATTATATAAAAAACTTCACCCCTTGTGCATACTCCTTATAGTCTCACCCAAGTCTATCTCCCAGTAGCATCCAACTTTTATCCGTTGTATTTCTGTTACTTGTCGGATGTCTATCAAGAAACACCTAATTCATGGGATAAACACTATCAAAAAATATCCAACTTTTATAAGGTAGTTGATCCTATCTCATTTGAGAGACTAGAATCTATATCGCATATATACTCAGTCCTAAACTCTAATATTAGTACAAATTTCGACAGCATTTCCCTACAATTCTCTAAGTATGCTAGTCACGATAAGTCTTCAACCCTATTAATGGGCCGAGAAACTTACAGACCACATACCCAAAGAATACAAGGAATCGCTGAACCAAAATTTTAATTTACTAACACAAGAGTTTAATCTGAATATATCTGCTGTATAGATGATAGAATCTCAAACTGTCCTCTTTGGACAATTCAAGAGTTGTACCCAAACATTCTTTAGAATGTTTGGCCACAACTTTCAAACTGGTCTAAGGTTTAAGTACATATAAAAATAACACTAAAATTCAAAACTATCCGACTCCTTATACAATTATACAATAAAATCACATTCGAAATCACATTAATTTAACTATGAAGAATTAGTAACTATGTTATATCTATATCTTAAGTTTTTAATTTAATTTTAGTGCACCATAATATTTTGTAATTATACTTAATTATTTTTATTTTATAATTATTTTTTTTATAAGTATTAAACATTAATTTAACTATTAGCAATTGCTATGTTATATCTATATTTTAAGTTTCTAATTTAATTTTAGTGTATAATATTTTGTAATTATATTTAATTATTTTTGTTTTATAATTAAATTTTTTATAAGTATTAAACATTAATTTAACTATTAAAAATTTCTATGCTATATCTATATTTTAAGTTTCTAATTTAATTTTAGTACATAATATTTTGTAATTATATTTAATTATCTTTTATTTTATAATTAAATTTTTTCTAAGTATTAAACATTAATTTAACTACTAACAATTGTTATGTTATATCTATATTTTAAGTTTCTATTTTAATTAAATATATTATAAGTATATTTTATAATTATATTATATTATTTTTTAAGCAATTACTAAATTATATAATTATATTATATTATAATTTAGGCAATTACTAGGATGCTGTTCGAACAAGATTCTTATCGTACAGGGTCCCGTTCGAACTAACATTATAGCGTTCGAACGGGACAAACTCAGATTCTAGACACGATACATTTGCAACAAAACATAATTTTCACAATCACAATCTCATAAGATGTATATTTGCAGAGTGCCCATTTTAAATGAGATTGCACAAACATAAATATACCAGAAATCTTAACATAATTAATTAAAAACTATAAATTATCAAAAATCTAAAAATTATAAATAATACCTCAAATTTAAACAATCCAAACAAAAGTATCAATCCACAATACCTACATAAGCATAAAACACATTATGAGAAAACCTAAATTATATGCAAAAACTAACATTAATGAAACTCAAAATACAAAAAAACATAGAACAAAAAAAATAGTACATTTTATAAACCTCTCCTCTCTCTCTCAAGAATCCCTTCTCTCACTAAGCCTATTCCTCTCTCTCTCTCTCTCTCTCCACAACACTCTCTCACACACGCAAAATCGCTTGCTTCCAAATAAATTTTCATCAACTGTGAAAATGAACTGGAGGTTGACGTATTTGAATCTGTGAAGTCCCGTTCGAACTGGACATTTACACATTCGAACAAGAAAATTTCGAACATTCGAACGTATAATTTTGTTGTTCGAACTAACAAATCAGAATATTCCTTGGCATATTCTGCAAATGTAGACAAGCTCAAAGGGTATTTTCGTAACACTATTCAACCAGTGCGTTCGAATGAAGAATTTTTACGTTCGAATAAATAAACATTCAGAGTATTTGGAACGAAGTTTCCCGCCAATCACATTCTACGAGATAAAACCGTTCGAACGAGACGTTATTGGGTTTGAACCAATCACAAAATATTTTAATATTATATAGTATATAATAACTATATGTTATAACAACTATTTTATATTATAATTGATAATATATAATGAACTACAAGTCTAATAGTTAATATAATACTTATATTATATACTAACTATTAATATATAGTACTTATTAATATATATATATATATATATATATTAATACACTTTTGGTCTTCTAATTTTGCACTATATATTATATAACTTACTACCTTGTGATATAAAATATAATAAGTATAGTTATAGTAACCTATAATAGTAACTAGTAACTATGGTAAATATAGTAACTAGTAACTACAGTAACTAGTTACTATATTTATGATAACTTGTATAGTTATCATAACTTATAATAGATATAGCTTTATAGTAACTATATATAATACTTACACTGCCAGTTATATAACTAGTAACTATAGTTAGTGTTATAATATTATATAAAATATACGAGTATAGTTATCATAACTTATATATAGTAGCTATATAATTAAGCCATTGTAATTGTACTAAGTACTTAGTATGTACTTAGTATAATAGAATAAATATATTTACAAATAATATACTAAATATATTAATTAAAAGTATTATAATACTATTATTAGTTTTATTTTTATACTTTTGTACTTTGTAATATTAGTATTATTATATACTACTATTAGTAATATAATTATAAATATATTAATATAATAACCATTCGAACGGATATTTATCCAGTTCGAACGAGATGCCATGGTCATTATAGAACCAGCAACTGCCGAGAGCCTCAGAGTTCGCCCCAAGTCTCTGCCGCGAAAACCGCCACTCAACCGCTAGAGCAACCCCACATTTGAACTTCTAAGAGGTATGGGTCAACTCTCCACCTCTATTGTTTAGTTTTTTGCACGAATGGATTGTGTTTGGGGGGTATGGATTTCGAATTTGAAATCCACCAATTTTGGTATATTTCGTAGAAATAACATCAAAATAATCGGTAGAAATGATTGGGCTTCACTCCTTAATCATTTCTACCGTTTAAAACAAAGGATCTAGATAGGAAACATTTCAGTTCGGGGCTGAGTTGACTCAGCCATGACTGTTTGGCTTCTTCCCATTCGAACTAACTCTAGTCTGTTCGAACGCTTAGTTTCCAAACAACATTATTTCTATTCGAACAAAGTAAATTCGTTCGAATAAACAAATGTAACACCCCGTATTTTAGTGTATTTTATTGAAGTATTATTTTTATTTTATTCAAAAATTATTCTCTTGTTTTAAAATTATTGGATTTTAATTGGATTATTTTTAGGATTTTTTAATTGGTGAAAATTAATTTTTATGTGCTTTCTTAATATTTATTTATTTTTGTGCATTTAAATTGTTTTTCATATTTAATTAATTACTGTGGGATTTAATTATTTCAATTTGACTTTACCATTACGTTTAAATTATTTTATTTAACTTGAGGTTTTGAAATCGTTTTTCCGTTGTATCATTTTTGTGACCCAAGTTATGAGGATTGGACCTCATTTCTTTTCCCTCCATTTTTCTTTCCTCTCCTTTTCTTTTCTTTCTTTTATTTTTCCTCCTTATTTCTCCTTCTCTCCCGCGCGAAGCCCAGCCCACTCTCCCTCTCTCCCGTGCGTCCGTCGCCCATACCCAACCCGCCGCCGTCGCACCGTCGTGACCATCACCGGCCACCCAATTTGGTTCCCCAGCCGCCGGCGACCTTACCCCACCAACCTCACCTCCATTTGCGCCGCCGTTAACCACCAGTAGCCCATCAAAGCCGCAAAGTCACTTTCGCTCCAGCGCCGCCGTCGCACCACCATTGGCCACCATCTTCACACCACTTCATCCTCGACCTCTTAGCAACCAATTGGACCCAACTCCAGCTCCGATCCGCCACCGGTGAAGCTCCACCCTCTACATTTTCAATTTGGGTATTTTGGTCTTCTACCGCCCATTGCGCCGCCACCCATGGCAAACCACCACCACCACTAGCTTCACCGACCTCCCTAGGCCCTACCCTATCAATCTTGAGTCTTCGTTTGCACCCGTTGAAAAGTTGGATATTGTGACCCACGGCCACAGTGTATTTTACACTGTGGTGTTGCTCAGACGTCGCCTTTTTCAACTTCGTGATCCTTCAGAAATTGCTATATAGCACTGTAAGCATTTCTCCAAAGAACTTTTGTAATTTAAATGTATTTTTGCACTAACCCATTTCACTGTATTTATTTGGCATGCCGGACTGAGTCCAAGGAGTTCGGGGGTCGGATGGATTTGTGATTGGAGTTGTTTGGTTGGTTTGGTTTAATTGGTTTGGTTGTTGATGAGTTGTTTTGATTGGTTTGTTGGGATTGGTTTTTGATGGATGTTGGATCAGTGTTGGTGCATGTTCATACCATTATTTCATGCATGATCATGTTTGTAAAGAAAACTGGGTTTTCGTGCATTGCATTCATGCTCATGTGTGATTTGAAAGGCTGTGATTTTATGTGATATTATTTTTGGGTGCGTGTGTATCACGACCCCAAGTCGAGATGGGGCATTAACTCGGTGGAGCTCCTTTGGTTACTCGGGAGCGGAATATACCGAGTAACGTCCCCTGGGTTGTCGCCGGGCGACAATGGGATCGGACGAGATGGTCTCTGCCGACTCCGTGGTCCTTCTGCTGGCGGGGACTAGAGGATGTCTGGCCACGTACGCGCTTGGCGCGGAACTGGGCATCGCTCTTTGCGTAGTGTGGGTGCTTGGCCATGTACGCGCCGGGCGCAGAACTGAGTACTGCTACGAAGCCAGGACATGCGGATGGTCCATAGGGGAGGTCATGGTGCATATGGAATTAATGCATGGTGCATATGGAATTAATGCACTATTTTCTGGAAAAATAGTGCGAGTTGGATTTCTAGGTAAATCATTTTCTGGGAAAATGTTTTACAGATATTTTGGGCCAAAATGGGATTTTGGCGTGTGTTGAAATAATTATTTTCGGGGAAAATAATGTGTTGAGTAAAATGCATATTTTTCATGTGCATGCATGTTAGTTGCATTTAATGCATTTTATATTACGTTGTTATTTGGGGTCATACTTACCTGCGATACCATTTTGTGGTAACGCAGATTTTGATGCAGATGAGGAGGAGGAGGGAGAGCCTGAGGAGACGGCTCCGCCCGAGAAGTGATCTGGGATCACTTGTTTGTTTTTTTGAAAACTATTGTAATATATTTTTATGGATGACTGTATAACTGCTATTCAAATTTTTATTGATGTTTGATTGTAAATAAATTCTGGTACTTAGTTGACTATCCGCTGCGTTATTTTATTTGTACACTGTTGCATGTACACACACTGGCACGTCGTTGGGATGTGTGACCATGTTGTCACCATCCTGGCGTCTCGATCCCTGTGTATTTATATAAGGGGGATTGGGGGCGCCACAACAAAGATTTCCGGCTCGAATGAACAGAACAATCCATTCGAATAGATTTGAGTAGTTCGAATAGAATATGTTTCGTTCGAACGAATCATTTCAATTCATTTCAATATACTATAATTCTTCAATAATTTAATTTAAATATTATGGTTAATTATATTCTTACTTTCCTTATGGTTAAATAGTATATCAATGGCATCCAGCGGAAGAAAACGTGCGAGAAATCAGCCCAGCCAAAGTAGTGGAGTAGCTCATGCTCAGGAGACGAGGCCTATACTTGTCGAGCATCTAGTCATTTTGTCTGACTTCGCCAATCTTTTATGGGAGGGATGGGGCATACAGTCCATCTTCATCGAGCGGAGATGGATACCGATTTATGAGCAGCGGAGGACTGCATATCCAGAGATGGTCGGTAAGTTCTACCGTACCATGGGAGAACTTAGCGCTGATGCTCTGTTCTAAGCCCTATCGGTCCGAGGAGTGAGTATTAATTTCTCTCCCCACATTATTGTTGAGTTCCTTGACATCCCCCGCGTAGTCGACACATATCCTGCAGCGGCTACACGGGGACCAGCTATAGCACCATCTGATTCCGACACACTGGCTGCATCCTCAACGCTAGCCCCGAATATAGATTTGGATGCTAGTTCGGATGGTAGTGAGGATTAGGATCTACCTGATGATGGTCTTACAGACGATCAGGTGCGTCAGCTAGTGCGAGACCCATCGGCTCCTACATATGATGGGAGCAAGGTGATCTGACAGGCCGATTGTATAGCATTTTTTA
This sequence comes from Juglans hindsii, assembly GCA_003123825.1. Taxonomy (NCBI): domain Eukaryota; kingdom Viridiplantae; phylum Streptophyta; class Magnoliopsida; order Fagales; family Juglandaceae; genus Juglans; species Juglans hindsii. The sequence goes on along the minus strand of QEOW01002112.1, from coordinate 463,298 downwards.
GAATGTTTAATTTGATTGTTGGCTATAACATCGATCCAAAAAAATGCAAGACTAATTTAGGGATCGATCGAGCCAAATTTTTGCTGCAGATAGCATGGGGGGATCCCATTGATCTGGCATTGTATTTATTCATCCGTATTCGATCGGAGTCACGATTTTTCAGTGGAGGTAGTCTACCATTTGCACTACTGATATCTAACCTCCTACTCCGATCGGGAGTTATAGTGTCGGCCACTGAGCGGAGGTCTCCACATATGGGCCCCCTTAACAAGATCACATTTAGTAAGAGCAAGGGGCACTTGCGGAACACTGCACCCAAACAACCTAGTGATCCTCCCACAGATCCAGCTTCTAGTAGTGTTGCTGCTGTTGAGAGACAGCCTCCTGGGGCTACTTTGGATCAGGTACGAGCTCTGTTTGTGAAGTTCGTTGAGCCCATTTTGGAGAAGCTTAGGGATCTGGAAGGATTTATTAAAATGTTGCAAGAGGATGTTGATCTACTAAGGACCCAATGATTGTTTTAGTTATTATTTTTGTTTTTTATGTTGTATTGAACATTATATATTTGTTATGTAATTAATTTATGGTTTTTATTTTTCGTGTTTACTACTTCGTTTATTTTTTTCATTTTACTTGCCGTTCATGATAATATAAAAAATTATACTATCTTTAAAGTTATATTTATATAAATTTAACATAAAAGAAATCACTATAAAGTTTTGAAGTTAATTACATAAAATTAATTTATGAATTTGTAAATATTTTAACTCACTGTAATCATAATATATAATATATACACATTTTTATATTTTGAAAATGATATTAATGAATAAAATATTTATTACTTTAATGGAAAAATATATGCACAAATCCATACTAATCAAAAAATTAATTGAAAAAATTTCCGTTTGAACAAATAAATTTTAGTTCGAACGGTTATTAACTTTCCCCGGGAAAAATAAATTAATTTTTTGCCAATATTATTATTCGAACATATTATATACTGTTCGAACGGACATTAATTCTATATTCGAATCTATTTTGTTCCGTTCGAACGGTTTTCTTTTTTTGAGACGATTAATTTGTTCGTCACAAAATATCTGATTTGAATGGATAGTTTTCCGTTCGGACAAATTTAGTACCTTAGGCATTTTTTGAGACGTCTCCAAAAATGACTTTTAGGGACGAAATTTAATTCGTCCCTAAAAGTCAAATTTCTTGTAATGCCTTAATTATAGTACTTTATAAAAAAACCTCTTTATATAAAGATCAATATAATACTCAGTTATGCTATCACAGCAAATTATCCACCTTCCTGCATTTATTATAATTCCATAGGAGATTATTTTGATTTCAACATACGAACATTACAACTGCGCGCGACACGTACGCGCGTAGGTACGCTGAAATTATGCTTGGACCAAAGATAACTATAATGCTTTTGCTCTCAGTTGGAGAGCTTTCGTATGGCCTCTGGAAAAGCTATATTGGTGGCACTAAAACCCCCGTCCACGACAAGGTTGAGCCCACTCACGTACTTGGACTCCTCGCTCGCCAAGAACAAAGCTGCCTCTGCCAAATCTACTGCTTCCAAAACTGGCCCTTTCAAATTTGCCGCGGTGGACACAATGTCTTGAACCGTTTCCTTATCTATTCCCAACACTTTTAGGAGCATAGGTGTGGCCACAGCAAATGGTGATATGCAATTGACTCTAATTCCGTACTGCCCCAACTCAACGCATAAATTCTTCGTTAGTCCCACCACGGCATGCTTGGACGCCGTGTAGGTGTGCGAGGCCATTCCTTGTGACTGTGTTACAGAGCTTGCGGTGAATATAATGTTGCCCTTTTTCTCTGGAATCATTACTTTAGCCGAGTGTTTTGCTGCCAGCATTGACCCCCAGACATTCACATCAAAAACTTTCTTGTACTCCTCCTGATCAAAGGCTAAGATATTTGCATCTAGTTGGGCAACACGCCCTGCATTGCTGAACATTATGTCGAGTTTCCCATGCGTCGACACCGCAGTGTTGACAGCATTTTGGACATCAGACTCGCTAGTGACATCGCAATGGACGTAGGAAATGGCACCATTGGTGCTTTTGTCTTGGCAAATTGAGAAACCAAGCTCGTCTTGGATGTCAGCAATGATTACCTTAGCACCATGCTCAGCGAATAGTCTTGCCGTAGTCTCGCCAATGCCACTTGCACCTCCGGTTATCAAGGCAACCTTGCCTGCTAGTCTGCATATTCTAAATTTTATTACGGGAAACTTTGAAATATCGCAACAAATTATATAAACTACAGAGAGAAAGACAACAAGATAGAGCAAATCAACGCACATATACAGGTACTAAAAGCTTTTCTTTTTAGTATTACCTCTTAGCAATGGGAGCTAGCATGGATGTGCCGTCCATATTTAATCTTATTGGTTGTGATGTCGTGGGAGTGTTTTATAAGGAGAGAACTCAAGTACTGTACATAGTACTGGTTGAGAAATATGTCACGTATATGCTAGCGGTCTGAAACCTCTATTGACTATTTCACACAGACTAAACGTACAATTTTTCAAAACACATGCCTTGCGATAATATTATCTTCTAGACTTTCTCACAACATTTTTTTTAAGTGTAATGTTACGTGCATTTATGAACTATACAAGCATCGTGTAGTTATTTTGAAAAAGAGTAAGGTACTCCGTTATTAAAAAAATAATTTTTTTTATGTGAGTTCTATATTTATTTACTTTTTTCAAAACGATTATACGGTACTTACGCACTCTACAATTGCAACTATCTTTTTTTTTTTTTTTTAGTAAAATACTTCACCGATAACGAAGAATTTTTAGAAAATTCATTCATTCGAAAATACTTCACCTTAGAAACGAAAGGAATAATAGGCTCAATAAATGAACAATAATTTTAACTTCAAATTATATCACTATCAAATTTATTGAGTCAAATAGGCTGGCCAAATATTATTTTAAAAATAAAAAATACTCTTCCCACATGCTATTCGTACCACGCAAAAAGATAAACATGAAGAAAAGCTTGGACTCCTTCGTTTCGACCAATCCAGCACCAGCAAGTCTCCCATGTTTATTTCTCAGTTTTTTTCTATATATATATTATAATGATAGACAATTTCTGCCGCATCTGTTGGGATTGGTTCTACGTAAGCGGATGCATATATTTATTAATACCACATATATTATATTTATTAATACATGCAATATGCAACCACCACTATTGACCATGACTACACCCTCATTAGATGTATAACATTGTCTAATTATTAATATAATCGGGTATGGATTCTACTATTCTCTCTTAATTAATAAGTGGACCCAACACATATAATACTTAATTAATTGGATGGAGTATAAAGTCAGGATTTAAAAAATATTTTTATAGCACTTTTTTTTAAAAAAATTTATGGTATCATGTTTAAATTGCCGAGATTTTTTTTAAAAAATAATTTAAACACTTTTTAAAAGTTTTTTTTAAATAAAATAAATAAAAATGCAAAATAAATAATATTGTTGTTACATCACAATGCAAAATATTAATTTACAAAGAATAAAATAAATAACAATACATCATAACTACTTACAATATAATTTTTGTATATTATTTTTATTTTAAAATTTGAAAAAATTAATTTATTTTTTGTGTTTTTTTAAAATAAGACCCGGTTACGAATAACCGGATCTGTAACCGGGTCCATATCGGATCTGGGTTCATCTTACCCGCTCGAGTCCAATCTGGGCAGAAAATGACCCAGATTCACCCAGATTTTCAAGTTCTGGACCGGACCGAAAAAAATCCGGCCTTGTTGCACACCCCTATCCGATGATCTCAATGGGGGATGCCTCCAATAGTTAAATTAGACAGGATCTAGAGTCTCTTAATCAATCTAGCATTCTCATTGTACGTACATGGGGTACATTGGTAAGGTTCAAGGTGTTTCAGAAGGTAAAGTCTTCCTTATAAATACGAAATTGGAAACGATAGTGTAACACAGGTGAAGGTATCTCTACAAGACCAATTTGGTTAACGGTAACCCTCTCGCATGCCTCGTCGGTTAAGGTTCCCTGACAATTACGATAGTTCCTTGCATTATCCTATAATCTCTAAACGATGCATTTTACTTAGTTCCAACCCTTCATTGCCTAGTATAAGTGAACTATTCCGACTAGCAGGGCTTGGGATCCACTTGACATTCCTCCCGTAGGACCTGTTGGCGAGATCAGCTCCCTCAATCATGGGACTCTACCTTAGCAATGGGTTCCCTCTCTTGTTGTTTCTCCACTATCGAAGGTTCCTCACTAAGGGATGTCATTAGGTTGGGAGGACCCTTGTGGGCCGAAGCAGTCTCCTTCCCTCAAGGTAGTGCCTCTGGGGACTCTACCTTGCCCTGGAATTTCCAATTTGGGTGAGAGAACGTCTCCGTTGTTCACTTTTGAGGCTACAGAGGCTTACGACTCTTCGGTTGCCCAGATTACCAAGGAAATCGATGAATTTCTCGCCCCAGTATGTATTTAGGTTCCTCAATGGCTTGAAAGAGAAGGCGCAGACCTCCCATTCGTTTATGGATGTGGCACTTCAGATTGTGTCCTATATGTGATGGAGGAGAATCAATGATCGGAAGAAGCCTATTCTCTCTTGGGCTACCACCCACATGTGCAGGATGTCAAAATTGGCACATTAAAGGTCGAGCTAAAGGAGCAAAGAAATGCTAATGGCTGGTTTGCTTACACAAAATCAAACTATCTCATCTCATTTGATAATCATTACAACTTTTCTATACTCCTAGACATAATATAATAAACAATTCAACTTTTTCAAACTTCAAAATAAAAATAGCATTATAAAATTATATTATAATAATATTTTATTCAACTTTTAACAAAACATCTCATCTCATCTGAACTGCATAACCAAATGAGACCATAAACCTCAGAACAGTCTTCGTTAGTTGGACCAGGCTTTGAAGCACAAGTGGAAGGTCATCTAGGTTGTTTCGTTTCTAGAAAAGGAGTTGGCCACCAACTTTAAGCTCACCAGGGAGTTGTTGGCTTAGTTGAAAGAGGTAGTGTGGTCCACCTAAGCTGAGAAGGATCGTTGCTCTATGTATGTGAGGTTGGCCACTTTAGCTAAGGAGTTAAGGGAAAAACTCCATATAGAGCTTGACACTACGAAATTAAAGCTGAAAGCACTTGCGGCCAAGTACAAGTCACTTTGGTATGAGCTTCGTAAGTTCGACACTGACTATATGAAGTTGATAGAGTCCCCTAGTTGTCGTGAGGGAGGTTGACAAAGCTACTCAATGAGCTGATAAACTTGCCAATCAACTGCAAGAGGTGAAGGGTGAGGTAACCGAAATTTCTCCCTAGCTATTTGCAACCTTTCTAGTTCATAATCGAGCCTAGGGAATTGGCTATAACTTTCATGGCCAACCCAGGGACGCACTTAAGGGCTTTGGACTGGTGTGGTGTTCTCCCCAATACTGCAATTTTAGCTATCTTGGACTATTTGGGGGCCGATGTAATGCCTAGTACTGTCTTTTCCCAACCACTTCTTCCTCCTTCACTTGGTCATAGCTCGAGGGCCTGGTTTTCAGCTTAAGCTTTACATTTTATAATTTTCTTTAATTCTTTTGTGTAGGACCATTGATAATGAGATCTACTGTAAATCTGGCTTCCCCTTTGAGTTCTGGTGTTTGTGTTATGATATTTTCTATTTATGCTTTCAGGCTTTTTGGCTTGGTGGTTCTCTTGAGTCATTCCTTTTTCCTTTTCATCTTTTTTTGTACAAGGTATCGTAGAGGGTAAGCTACTTGAGGTCGAGGTAGGATGCTTTGGTTGTTAGCTTGCTACATGGATGTTAACTTGAGCGCTTGGTTGCCATTGTAGGGATCTTGAGGTGGGGTAACATTAGGTGTTATCTCACAGCACGAGTGTTAAAATCTAGCACTTGTTTGAGGCTCGCTCGCTTTAGGCGGTGATTGTTGATTGAGGCTAACCTTAGGTTATACCCCGCAGTATGAGTGTTAGACTCGACTTCTGGTTTAAGGCATGAGTGTTAGCCTTTAGCAGTTACTCGCCTTTGGCGGGAATCTATTACAAGGCACCTTTAGATTTTATCACGCAACGCTAGTGTTAGACTCGATCGCTCGTTTGTGGTGCAAGTTTTAGACTTGGCACTTGCTTGCCTTAGGTTGGAATTGTTGACTTGGTAGCTTCATGTGTTACCCCATAACATGAGTGTTAGACTCTAATGTTGGTTTGTGGCACAAATGTTAGACTTCAGTGTACTCAGGCCTTCTAGTGGAGGTGCTGACTTCTCTCAACACAGGGTCCCTAGCCTTGAATGTCTTATGTTTGACTCTTTTGTTGAAATACTATGCAATCCTCTTCCGCATTGGGCTCTTGCCTCTACTTCTTTCTATTTCTCTTCTAGCATGTCTATGTTCCGTTCCAAGCTGTAGCTATTTGTTTCTTCACAATAGTACTAAACTTGGTCAGTTGGGATGGTGATCTCCACCAACATCACTGCCTCACTGCCGCACATCATAGCAAAAGGAGTCACGCACTTGTTGGGGGTCTTTATATTAGTTTTGTATGCCCCTGGAAGCTCCTCGCCAGGCTCCATTCCAATTGTCATGCCTATTTTTTATAATGTGGAGAACGGTTTTATTTGTCATCTCAACTTGACTATTCTTCTACGGGTGGTCGAGGGAAGAGTACCTAAACTTCATTCCCAGTCTTGCTCATACCCATCATTTGCATCAAAATCTACAGTTCCGTGAAGTAGAATACAACAATGAGATTTCACAATCTCAGCAAGTAATCAACATGCAAAAACCAAGAGTTTAAAACATGCACTTATCCAACCAACAAAGTAAGACAGTCATACAAACCAAAGACCACAATATCCATTTCTTCCACATTTTTCAAAAAATATCACATTTAAACAAAACACTCAAGCCAAAACCCCTTTGGCCCATACACAACCATTTTATTACACATGCACCATGGTCTTCCCTATGGACTATGCGCACACCCTAGCTCCTTTCATCACACCACGGGTAACGTCCATGAATGTGACTTCCTAACGAGCGATGCCTAGCTCTACACCCGGCGCGTATGTGATCGAGCATCCTCTAGCCCCCGCTAGTAGAGGGGCCATAGAGTCGAGACGAGAGCGTTACCGTCTCTTCTGAACTCTTTGTAGCCCAAAGACAACCAAGGGGACATCACTTAGTTTATTACACTCCTGAGTGACCAAAGAAGCTCCACCGAGATAATGTCCCATCTCGGCTTGAGTTCGTGATACGTAAGCACCCACATTATATCACTAGTACATGAAAACCCAATTTTCAATTCACACAACATGGCATAACACAACACATTTAAATAATCAGGATAAATAGTAATTACGGTAAAGATGCAGATGGATGATAGACAGTATATTGGAGGACATGGCATCACACACTTCAGACAATATACAACATCACAACAATCACAATATTCACAGTTTCACAAACCCAACTATATGCGTAATCCCATCCTCCATTTGGCCCATGACCAATTTCCACAACCACACACAGTTATCAATCCCAACACTTCATCGGGCCTAAGGCCTTTCTCAACACGACTATACTGCAACAGAATTAGTGATAAACTCACATCTTAAACTCAAGGGTTGCATTGTAGAGATACTTACCTTGTGTACAGGCAAAACAAGTTGATCGAGTGCGTGTCAGTCTACGGCATCCCACGATTGGACGAGCATGCGTGTCGATACGCAGACGGGGGTAAAACAGTTAGTAAATACATAAAATGTAAACAAAAGCTAAAATGCAACTCATACCAGATTTGGCTCACCGAGGTGATGCTAAAAGTGGCAGAGCAGCAGCGGGGTAGCGGCGATGCAAGGTGGCAACGGAGGATCTGGGCGAGACAGAGGGATTTTGGTGGGTTTTCTGTAGAAGGGGTGGCAGATCCGACCTAGGCAGAGGGTTGAGGAGGGGAAGCCTGCGATGGATGGTGGTGGTAGGTGGTGACACGGAACCAAAAGGAAGGGATCTCGGCACTAGTTGGGTAGATCTGAGGGACAAGAGGTCGAATAGAGGAGTAGGGGTGAGGGGATGGTTGGACGACCTCTTGAGAGCTCTTGGAGGTGGCAGACCATGACAGTGAGTGGCAGAGCCTAGCAAAGATTTTTTACGAGGATTGGTGGATGAATTTGACATTGAACACACTTTTTCGCGAACTCCTTCGTGTCTTTGAGTGTGCTTGTCAATAGTACCATGCCCTTACAACCTTTGCGGTGAGTGATCGTCCTCCTAAGTGACTCCCAGAAATACCCTCATGTACTTCATCACATACTCAACTTCTTCCTCTATTACACAATGTAACAATGGGTTTGACAAACCCTACCTGTCAAGCACTCATTCAATTATGATAAACCTAGTCGCCCTACTTTTTGACTTTCTCACCTCTTCTCGAGATGGGGGAAAGTCACCTATATCCAAATACTTTTTTATGTCATTAGCCCATCCTGATGTATTCTCCCTGATGTGCAAACTTTATTCTCCTACGGCTGGTCTAGCCATTGTTTGTAAATCAACCTTCCATGGTAGCGTTTCTTCTTGCTTTGCTGAGGCCACGCGTGCCTATCAGTCAGCCTTGGAATTGTCTCCTTGAGGTATCTTCTCAATTCAAAAGTATTTGAGACACTTCCTCTGCTCCTGAACTTGGTGAAGGCATTTTGTTACCTTGGATCCCCTCGCCAAATACACCCCTATGATTTGTCCGACTACCACTTGTGAATCGGCTTTCATCTAAACTTCTTCGCCTCCTAATATCCTCATGATTGCCACACCGGCGAGTATTGCCTCAAACTTAGCTTCATTGTTTGCAACACCTTTTGTAGAGGTGATGAAGTGATTACCTTTATTGGATGAGCTTGGAAATAAGGACGTAATCGCCTTGCTGCTGCTACTACAACGAAGGTGACTAACTCAACCTTTGGATACCTGGCCTCTGCTCCTCTCAATGCCCTGCTTACGTTATACACCCACTTTTGCTCCTTCACCTCCTCACGTACCAACACAACAGATACTGCATCTGGAGTTACTGCTGAGTACGACAATAATGACTCTCCTAGCTTGGTGTGACTGAGCAATGGTGGCTTAAGCAGATATTCTTTTAACTGAGTAAATGCTTCCTCGCACTTGGCATCCCACTCTCGTACTTTTTAAGCACTAGAAAGAAAGGAAGACATTTATCCGTTGATCGGGATACAAACTTGTTTAGAGCTGCAATCTTGCCTGCCAGTTTCTGTACTTCGTTCATGTTCATGGGTGACTTCATCTCCATTATTGCTTTGAGTTTCTCAGGATTTGCTTCAACTCCTCTCTCTAACACCATAAAATTGAGGAATTTTCCTGATTGCACTCAAAATGCGCATTTCGTTGAGTTGAGCTTCATTTGGTACCAACGTAAAACCTAAAAAGCCTCCCTAAGGTCTTCTATGTGTTGGTCAAACTCCCTGTTTTTTACTAGTAAATCATCAACGTACACTTCCATGCTTCTTCCGATTTGGTCTTTAAACATTTTGTTTACCAAACCTCTAGTAGGTTGCCCTAGCATTCTTCAAGCCGAAAGGCACCACCTTATAGCNCACTCTCGTACTTTTTAAGCACTAGAAAGAAAGGAAGACATTTATCCGTTGATCGGGATACAAACTTGTTTAGAGCTGCAATCTTGCCTGCCAGTTTCTGTACTTCATTCATGTTCATGGGTGACTTCATCTCCATTATTGCTTTGAGTTTCTCAGGATTTGCTTCAACTCCTCTCTCTAACACCATAAAATTGAGGAATTTTCCTGATTGCACTCAAAATGCGCATTTCGTTGAGTTGAGCTTCATTTGGTACCAACGTAAAACCTAAAAAGCCTCCCTAAGGTCTTCTATGTGTTGGTCAAACTCCCTGTTTTTTACTAGTAAATCATCAACGTACACTTCCATGCTTCTTCCGATTTGGTCTTTAAACATTTTGTTTACCAAACCTCTAGTAGGTTGCCCTAGCATTCTTCAAGCCGAAAGGCACCACCTTATAGTAGTATAGTCCTCGGTCAATTTTAAGAGCAGTTTTCTCCTGATCAGCCTTCTTCATCCTAATTTGATTGTATCACGAGTAGACATCCATAAAACTTAACATTTTATGCCCCGTTGTTGCGTCTACTATCAGATTTATCCTTGGCAATGAGAAACTATCTTTCGGGCAAGACTTGTCGAGGTCGGTAAAATCTATACACATTCGCCACTTCCCGTTGGACTTTTTTACCAACACCATGTAAACAACCACTATAGATACTATGCTTCTTTGATGAATCCAGCTACTAATAACCGATCCACCTCCTCTGCAATTGCTTCGTACTTCTTGGTACTGAAATTTCTCTTCTTTTGCTTTACTGGGCATACCTTTGGGTCTACGTTCAGCTCGTGTTTGATGACTTCCTCGCCTATCCCTGGTATATCTTTGTGAATACATATGAATAGTCTTTATGGTCTAGAAGGAAAGCAATTAGTTGTTGTCTATCTTCTCTTCTTGTGGCAATTTTGTCCCGATCTTCACATGGCTTTCGGCATGATTCTGCTCAAGGGTGACCAGCTCTAAAAGTTCATCTGCCTCCCTATGCTTTGGGGTATCTTCATCACTAGTCTCTAACTCCATCGCCATTACCTGCGGTCCTAATGAGAGGATCGTCTATTCTTTAGTATCCACGTTACTGACCTCTCCTTGCCCTTGTTTGAGTTCCTGCACATAACATTCTCTGGCTAAGACCTACTCTCTGCGCACTTCGCTTATTCCTCTTGGTTCGCACACCTCGTCTGTTGGGAATTTCAATTTTAGATGATACGTTGAGGTAATGCCCTTAATGCATTCAATGTGGGTTGCCCAATGATCGCATTATATGCCAACTGAGTTTTCACTACTAAAAACTCAGTCATTGCCATGGCGACATAAGGGTCTGTGCCTACAGATATTGGTAACGTAATGGCCCCCATTGGTTGCACTGCGTCTCCAATGAACCCTTTCAACGTAGTTGGTGCTAGTTTCAACTGTTCTTCGCTGATTTCCATTTTGCTGAAAGCATCCCAGAACAAGATATCCGCCGAACTTCTATTGTCAATCAATTTCCTCCTGGTGGTAAAATTTGCCACCAACATTGTTACCACCAAAGCATCATTTGGGGGATATACAATCCCTCGGCAATCTTCCTCGTCAAAAGATATCATGGGGGATACTTGTACCCAGTGATGTTTGACGGGCCTCTCTACATTATAGACTTCTTCATATCTTGCCCATTTCTCCAATTTTCATCTACTCTTGTTCTTCAGTCCTTAGGTTCATTTAAACTCCTCTCCCTTTCTTATGATTCCCGCGCTTGGGACTCTTACTTCTTCACTTTTTGTGCTCATTCTTTCGTTCGCTTGTTCGCAGTTGGGGGTGATGTTTTGGGTGATCAATTGTTCGAACTCGCCATTGTTCCTCATTTCCTCCACTTTTCGTTTCAAGTTGTAGCAGTCCTCAGTTCTGTGCTCTCTTGTTTTGTAATAAGTGCAGTACTTCTCGATTTGCTGTTCGTTCTCAGTTGGTTCTTCTTCCTTTGATTTTTTTTTCCGAATAGGGTACATAACTACCACTATGCCTTCTTAAATTACCATCTCGCTTGACTCATGTTGATCTCTCTTCGCCTTTTGACCTCCATCTTGGTCTTCCCTCTATCCTCCTCTCGGTTCCCGTTCACCCATTCTTCCTAGTTGGGTGGTTAAGGTGATCAAGGTGTCCTCAGTATTAACAAAATCATCAACCCTGTCTATGAACTCTCATAAAGTGGAAGGGGTTTTTCTAGCCAACTCGACCATGAAAGGGCTTCTCGGCCAAACACCTCTCAACAATGTTGCTGGTATGATTTTCTCGTCTTGGTCATCAGTCATCAATTTTTCTTTAATGAAGTGTGTCAAATATGCTTTCAAACTTTCATCCCCTCGTTGCTTGACAGTCAACAAGTATGTGGTGGGTCTTCTACGCTTTCTACTCGCCATGAATTGGGTCAAAAACTGTAACCCCCCAAACCCGGGTGGCTTGGAGAATTACTACCTGTCACCCATAAACATGTCTCCCAACATCCAAAGAATAATCTCCAATAAACTTCATAAATGAAATCAATCTCATATCTTCTCAATAATCTCATTACAAACTCCACACAATCTTAAATGCAATAATAATAAAAAAATATCAAAGGGTCCACAATCTCCCGGTAATAGTAACATACGAAACTGATAAAACCATAGGTCCTACTAAACCTGAAAATATAATTAAAACTCAAAGACATTAAAACTAAGGACATCAGAAGACCTTCTTCTAACCACATCTCCTCAACTTAAACACATTCACCAATCTAATCCAGATCCTCATTTGGACTCTCCATATCATCTGAAAAAAATTATCATGATAGGGGGTGAGTTATCACAACTCAGTAAGCAGAAATCATATGCTAGCGTGCCAACATGAGTATTTATAAAGTAGAGTATGCAGAACAAAATATTTTCCAGAGTTATCATGTAGAACAGAACATATTTTCAAGAGTAACAGAGCGATGGTTTTAAGACAAGTAAAACCCCATAGTGCTTTGGCATAACATAAACTTAGTATCATCATCAGATCAAAACAGAGCATCAAACAGAGCAGAGACCATGTTTCATCCCCGTGGTAGGGTTGTGCTAACCCCGGTGGCCAAACCAGGCAGAGACAGAGGTGAAATCTTTCCTTTATTCTTCTCGGAGCCCCGAGTGTGCACACAGGAAAGACCA
>QEOW01002112.1:439033-450144 GCA_003123825.1 Juglans hindsii | reverse complement strand
TTACAACCCACCATTCCAAACCAAATAACACTTCACAAAGCACACTTCTTTCCATTCACAACTCCGTAACAGGAAATATGAACCGGTACTTCTAAATATTTTCTCAACCACTAATCCAACAGTTTCACTACAATGTAACTTCAAACAATTCAAACCTCGGACAAATCACCACAAGAAATTCAATATACCAAGAAAAGCCCAAAGAGCCGCCCACTAAACTAATCTAGAAATGAAACCATTACCCACAAAAATCAATGAGAGGAAGTGTAACTGTGTGTGAGTGTGTGCGGGAAACAGAGGCAAGAAAATTTACCTATGGCAACAAGAATCTCCAGCAAAAGCTTCACTGACTACACGGAACACACAAACCCGAAGACTCACCACGCACAACACCCAGACTCACAAAACGCAACCCAAACCTCACGGCCAAAACAGAAACTGCAGAAAATGAAGATAAATCAAACCAAATACTAAGAAGCAGAATCGGTTACAGTAGAAGAAACCAAAACTTAAAAGGATGAGAAAGAAACTCTTACCAGTCGAAAATGGAGGGATGAGAGGTACCGCACACAGACTTGCAGAGGAAGACCCGAAATGCAAAAAGGAGAGAAAACAGAGGAATGCAGTACGGCAACCAAAACAAGTGCAGCGCAAGAGAGAAACCGAACTTGAGGAAACTTGGGCAGAGAATCGGAACTCACAGACTAACGCAGCAACAAGAAAAAAAAATGAAACCGAAAAGGAAAAAGAGAGGCGTGGGAGAAAGAAAGTTGCGGAAGAAACTGAAATTGAAGCAGAGAAATGCGGAAAGAAAGGAGAGAAAAAACGGAAGTTGAAGAAGAAACACTCACCTCCAAAAACGACGTCGTTCGGGACTCTTACTAAACACTAAAATGGCTGGGCCATTTACACGCTAGGTCCGGGCCACTTTGATGAAGAAACTGGGCCTTACATCCTCCTCCCCTTACAAGAATTCTATCCTCGAAATTCGCTACAAGCTATAATAATTTCCTTCGAACAAGTGAGGATACTTTACCCGCATCTCTTCCTTGAATTCCCAAGATGCTTCATTGATAGCATGATTATTCCACAATACTTTAACTAAAGAAATGGTTCGATTCCGCAACACTTGCTCTTTCCTGTCCAGAATCCGTAATGGTTCCTTGGTGTAGGTCATGTCTTCTTGAATCTGCAAGGGCTCATGATCTATGATGTGAGTGGGGTCATGTATATACTTCCTCAACATGGACACACGGAACACATTATGCACTCCTATACGCAGGTGGTAGAGCCACCCTATACGCCACCGGTCCAATCCGATCAAGAATCTCAAACGGCCCAATGTATCTAGGACTCAATTTACCTTTCTTTCCGAATCTCATGACTCCTTTCATTGGTGAAATCTTCAAGAATACCTTATCTCCAATCTCAAACTCTAACTGACGGCGGCGTTTATCTGCATAACTCTTCTGTCGGCTTTGAGCTGCTTTCATTCTAGCCCGAATGGTATCTATCTTTTCTGTGGTCTGCTGAATAATCTCTGGCCCTAGAAGTTTCCTTTCACCTACTTCATCCCAATACAATGGAGACCTACATCTCCTGCCATACAAAACCTCGTAAGGTGCCATCCCAATGCTAGCCTGGAAACTATTATTACATGCAAACTCAACCAATGGTAAATGTTGCATCTAAGATCCCTTGAAATCCATCAAGCATACCCTCAACATATCTTCTAAAATCTGAATAGTTCTTTCTGATTGTCCATCTGTCGGAGGGTGAAAAGCAGTACTGAAACTTAACTGAGTACCCATTGCCTCTTGTAAGCTTCACCAGAACTTAGAAGTAAAACGAGGATCTCTATCCGACACAATGGATACCGGTACTCCATGCAACCTCACTATCTCCCGTACATACAGTTCCACTAGTTTCTCTAGTTTATAAGAAACTTTAATGGGCACAAAACGGGCGGTCTTTGTTAAGCGATCCACGATCACCCATATAGCATCTTGCCCGCTTACGGTCCTTGGTAGACCTGTCACGAAATCCATGGAGATATGTTCCCATTTCCACTCTGGAATCTGAAGTGGCTGTAATAATCCTGCAGGTCTCTAATGTTCCGCCTTCACTTGTTGGCAAGTCAGGCATTGTTTTACAAATTTAGCAATTTCTCTTTTCATGCCATTCCACCAAAATGACTCTCTCAAATCCCGATACATCTTGGTACTCCCTGGGTGAACAGTGTACAAAGAACGGTGTGCCTCTTCAAGAATTAACCTTTTTAGTTCATCATCAGCAGGTACGCATACTCTACCCCTAAACCTCAAAACTCCATCCTTGGAAACACAAAAATCAGGTTTGTCCCCGTTTCCGATCCCTTCCATTAGCTTCACCAACTCTGAGTCCACTTTTTGAGCAGCTTTGATTCTATCTATCAAAGCAGGTTGAACCACTAAACTGGCCATAACAGCATTTGTATCACTAGAAATGACTTCGATACCGGCTCTTTCTAAATCCATTAGCAACCTATGCTGAGTGGTAATAGTTGCAACTGTCGGTCCCATTGACTTCCTACTTAGAGCGTCGGCTACAACATTAGCTTTGCCTGGGTGATAATTAATGGTGCAATCATAATCCTTGATCAACTCAAGCCACCTCCTTTGTCTCATGTTTAATTCTTTTTGGGTAAAGACATACTTCAAACTCTTGTGATCCGTATAAATTTCGCACTTTTCCCCATACAAGTAATGTCTCCAAAGCCTAAGTGCAAAAATGACTGCCGCGAGTTCCAGATCCTGAGTGGGATAATTCTGCTCATACACTTTCAATTGGCGTGAGGCATAAGCTATAACCTTCCCATGTTGCATCAGTACACCCCCCAAACCAAGCCTAGAAGCATCGCTATAGCCAACAAATCCGCCTCTAGCTGTGGGAACTGTTAACACCGGAGCTGTCACTAATCTCTGTTTCAACTCTTGGAAGCTTTCTTCACACTTTGCTGTCCATTCAAACTTATTACTTTTCCTGGTGAGTGCAGTGAGAGGAACTGCTATCTTGGAAAACCCATCAATGAATCGACGGTAATATCCCGCCAATCCCAAGAAGCTTCTAACCTCATGAACATTCCTCGGTGCCGACCAATTAACCACTGCTTCCACTTTTCCTGGGTCTACTGAAATACCATCCTTCGAAACTACATGCCCCAGAAACGTGATTGAATCAAGCCAAAATTCACACTTCTTCAACTTAGCAAATAGCTGCTTGTCTCTGAGTGTCCCAAGTACCAACTTCAAATGTTCTTCATGCTCGGTCTCGCTTATGGAGTATATCAGTATATCATCAATAAAGACAACCACAAACTTATCCAAAAACTCATGGAACACCCTGTTCATCAAGTCCATAAATACTGCTGGGGCGTTAGTCAGGCCAAAAGGCATGACCAAAAACTCATAATGGCCATAACGGGTCCTGAACGCCGTCTTAGCCACGTCTTCAGCTCTGATCTTCAATTGGTGGTAACCCGATCGAAGATCAATCTTCGAAAATACTTGAGCACCCTGAAGCTGATCAAACAAATCTTCTATACGGGGTAGCAGGTACTTATTCTTTATGGTCACCCGATTAAGTTCCCTATAATCGATACACATTCTCATTGATCCATCCTTCTTCTTCACAAAAAGAATTGGAGCTCCCCAAGGTGAAACACTGGGCCTGATGAAACCCTTGTCTAAAAAATCTTGCAACTGCTCTTTGAGTTCCGCTAATTCTGACGGCGCCATGCAATAAGGTGCTTTCGAAAGGGGTGTCGTGCCTGGAATTAACTCAATAGCAAACTCTACCTCCCGCTCGGGTGGAAGTCCCGATAAATCTTCAGGGAAGACCTCTGGATAATCTCTCACAACAAGTATCTGTTCCAACTTCAACTCTTCCTTTGGTGCTTCAACCACACAGGCTAAGAATCTCTGACAACCATCACGCAACAGTTTTCCTACCTGAATGGCAGAGATGATGGGTGGAGTCAACCTCACTTTCGACCCTGTGAACCGAAATTCACCTTCATTAGGGGGCCTGAACACCACTTCCTTTTTAGCACAATCAATACTGGCATGGTAGGAAGCCAGCCAATCCATACCCAAAATCACATCAAACCCAACCATGTGGAAAACTATTAAATCTGCTGGCATTAGTCTTCCCTCTATAGAAAGAGGGCATCCAGGTAACATCTCACTACAGACTACAAAATTCCCTGTTGGGGTCGCAACCACTAACCTGTTCCTCAACCTTTCAGCATCTAAAGTGCAAAATTTAGAGTACGTTGTGGAAACAAAAGAATGTGACGCTCCCGAGTCAAATAACACAAAAGCATTATTAGAAAACAAAGAAAGAGTACCTGTGATCACATTCAAACTCATCCATGAACCAAGAATATTCAAAGTCTTAACCAGAACCAATCAAAGAAAAGAAAATAATAGAAACTATAAATCCTTAAAGTAAAACAAAAGAGTCATACCAGTGATCACGTCATTCCTACCCTCAACCACTCCAGGTGTTAGTGCAAAGACTCGAGCAGGCGCAGTAGGACGTTGATTGCTGTCCCGGGCTGATACTTCATTCCTCTGAGGTGGCGGTATGAACATCTGGTTGCTCCTATTTTGCATTGGGCAATCCCTAATGTAGTGTCCTGATTTGCCACAACGAAAACACAATCCCGCCCCTTTTCTGCACTCTCCGGAATGCACTTGATTGCATGTCCTACACTGGTAGGGCTGTTGATTACTCTGAACCGGCCTTTTTCCCCAACTACTACCTTCATTCCTCCTTTTCCATGGTCCCTGTTCCATGCCAGACTGGTACCCAGTAGGAGTAGTCCTTTTTCCTCTGTTCATGCATAGCAGCGCTTCTTTGAAGGGTTCTTTCAAAAACTGTTGCTTTATCCACCAATTCTGAGAAGTTCTGAATCTGGAAACCCACCACACGCACATACAGTTTCTCATTCAGTCCTTGCTCAAATTTTCGTGCCTTCTTTTCCTCATCGAGAATCAAATAAGTAGCAAAACGGGATAACTCAGTAAACCTAGCAGCATACTGATGTACCGTCATTGTTCCTTGAACCAAGGTGGCAAATTCCATAGCCTTGTCCTCACGGAATGAGCTAGGGAAAAAGCGCTCGAGAAAGATCTGCTTGAAGTGCAGCCAACTGATTATCTCTGTCCCCTCTGCTTCTCTGATGGTCCTTTCAGAGATCCACCACCTCTTCGCTTCCCCAGTAAGCTTAAATGTGGCGTATGCCACCTTTTGCTCCTCAGTACAGGTTAGGACTCACAAAATCTCCTCAATGTCCTGAATCCAATCCTCCGCCAAAGTTGGATCGCCTCTCCCATCAAATAAAGGAGGGTGCATTCGATTGAATTGCTCAACAGTACAACCCCCTTCATTGAAATTACGCTGACGACCCATGGGATTCTGCACAAGGTCATCAATTAATTGATGTGCAGCTGCTCGTAATACGTCGGAAGCACTCGGGTTTGCTTCCCTTTCGTTCTCGATCGCATTCAGATCCGACATGCTTCGTTCTCTATGACGAGGTGGCATCCTGACAAAATAACTTGAATTTTTAATCAACGCTTAAAAAAAATAGAGTTTATAAGAACATAGTAAATTTAGTGGTATTTGTAAAAACAAAACGTATATATTATAATTCAAAATTATAAGAATACTCATAACGGATAATAGAAAAGTACACATAACCGTAGTAATAGTCAATTTCCAAAAACTAATACTTAAACCCATTTAACTACTTAAGAAGGCTCCGTTATTAAACTAAACCTTAATCAACATGAACTTAGTTCATAGACCTGTGAAATACCACACCTCATGGCAATTCCTAAAGCCTGCGAATTCTAAGACTTTCCACATCAACAATATTCAATCCTATAGTTCGCTTTACTATCATAATAAATCTGAAAATGACTTCTTAATCACAATCTATACTCTAAAATCTTTACATCCTATGAACCCACAGAAATCTAAACCTCCAAGGTTTATAGTATGTAGAATTCAAACCTGGCTCTGATACCAAATGTAACGCCCCAAACCCGGGTGGCTTGGAGAATTACTACCTGTCACCCATAAACATGTCTCCCAACACATCCAAAGAATAATCTCCAAAAAGCTTCATAAATGAAATCAATCTCATATCTTCTCAATAATCTCATTACAAACTCCACACAATCTTAAATGCAATAATAATAAAAAAATATCAAAGGGTCCACAATCTCCCTGTAATAGTAACATACCAAAATGATAAAACCATAGGTCTTACTAAACCTGAAAATATAATTAAAACTCAAAGACATTAAAACTAAGGACATCAGAAGACCTTCTTCTAACCACATCTCCTCAACTTAAACACGTTCACCAATCTAATCCAGATCCTCATTTGGACTCTCCATATCATCTGAAAAAAATTATCATGACAGGGGGTGAGTTATCACAACTCAATAAGCAGAAATCATATGCTAGCGTGCAAACATGAGCATTTATAAAGTAGAGTATGCAGAAAAAAATATTTTTCAGAGTTATCATGCAGAACAGAACATATTTTCAAGAGTAACAGAGCGATGGTTTTAAGACATGTAAAAATCTATAGTGCTTTGGCATAACATAAACTGAGTATCATCATCAGATCAAAGCAGAGCATCAAACAGAGCAGAGACCATGTTTCACCCCCGTGGTAGGGTTGTGCTAACCCCGGTGGCCAAACCAGGCAGAGAAAGAGGTGAAATCTTTCCTTTATTCTTCTCGGAGCCCCGAGTGTGCACACAGGAAAGACCATAATAAAACCACTTTGTTTCCAAAGTGGGTGCACTTAGAGACAGAGAAATTGGTACCAACCCAAACAGAGCAGAGCAGAGCAAAGCAGTGACAGAGTCAGATATGTAAACCAGCACACCATGCCAAAGGTTTTCAGATGTTATATCAAAATAATACAGAGTACCAAAACAGAATCAGACATTTTACACACTCTGAACACAAGCCAGAACATCTTTCTAAATAAATACACAACTTTTCATATTCTCAAAATCGCTCATTTTTCAGATTTCAGAAATCACATGACAGAATTTAGCTCATGTCTACACAATGCATGTCAGAACATATTTTTCTCTTTTTTCATACAGGTTTCATGAGTATGCAAATAAACGACCGAGGTTGGTTTTGTTTTTCCCAAGTTCTCATTTCACCACAAAAATATGCAAAGTTTTCATAAAATCAACCTCAGTCTCAAATAATTCGTGTAAGGCCTAGCATAGGAACCCCGCTTACCTGACTCCTGCAGCGTATTATCTATACCTTGAAATTGACCTCTATCAATCTCGCCACCTATTCATAAAAAAAAATATATAAACTAAGTACTAAAACAAAATATCACAACCTCATTCTAAATAATTACAACCCACCATTCCAAACCAAATAACACTTCACAAAGCACACTTCTTTCCATTCACAACTCCGTAACAGGAAATATGAACCGGTACTTCTAAATATTTTCTCAACCACTAATCCAACAGTTTCACTACAATGTAACTTCAAACAATTCAAACCTCGGACAAATCACCACAAGAAATTCAATATACCAAGAAAAGCCCAAAGAGCCGCCCACTAAACTAATCTAGAAATGAAACCATTACCCACAAAAATCAATGAGAGGAAGTGTAACTGTGTGTGAGTGTGTGCGGGAAACAGAGGCAAGAAAATTTACCTATGGCAACAAGAATCTCCAGCAAAAGCTTCACTGACTACACGGAACACACAAACCCGAAGACTCACCACGCAAAACACCCAGACTCACAAAACGCAACCTAAACCTCACGGCCAAAATAGAAACTGCAGAAAATGAAGATAAATCAAACCAAATACTAAGAAGCAGAATCGGTTACAGTTGAAGTAACCAAAACTTAAAAGGATGAGAAAGAAACCCTTACCAGTCGAAAATGGAGGGATGAGAGGTACCGCACACGGACTTGCAGAGGAAGACCCAAAATGCAAAAAGGAGAGAAAACAGAGGAATGCAGTACGGCAACCGAAACAAGTGCAGCGCAAGAGAGAAACCGAACTTGAGGAAACTTGGGCAGAGAATCAGAACTCACAGACTAACGCAGCAACAAGAAAAAAAAATGAAACCGAAAAGGAAAAAGAGAGACGTGGGAGAAAGAAAGTTGCGGAAGAAACTGAAATTGAAGCAGAGAATGCGAAAAGAAAGGAGAGAAAGAAACGGAAGTTGAAGAAGAAACACTCACCTCCAAAAACGACGTCGTTCGGGACTCTTACTAAACACTAAAATGGCTGGGCCATTTACACGCCAGGTCCGGGCCACTTTGATGAAGAAACTGGGCCATACAAAAAATGTCAGCCCAGTTCTTCAAAACTTTCTATGGAGTTTGGTTGCAGTGCACCAAACCATCCTCTCACCGATCCCTTTAGAGTCAAAGGGAAAGCTCTACATGTAATTTCCCCCAGGAACCCGTGAAGTGTCATATGAGTTTTGAAAGTTTCAAGGTGCTCCATGGGATCTTTTGAGCCATCGTATAGGTCCATTGACGAGACTTTAAATTTTGCGGGCAGAGGCATTGTCATGATTTCTGTAGAAAATGGTAGATTTGTGTTGGACAGCAACTGATCAACCGAAAAAGACGTTCCTATCTTCTTGGCCGTCTCCTCATATTTATCCATCAAGCTATGTGCATCGTAGTGCAATTTCTTTGCTCCTTCTTCTCTTGATAGCCTTTTCCCACACTATTTGCCTCCATTTTTACCCTGTTGGCTTGCCTGGGTATCGCATCCTCGCTTGACGGCCCATTTTGTGATTTAAGAGTCTCATTTTCCTAACGCAAGGAATCCACCTCCGTGGAAAGCTTCTTTATCATCTCCTCCATTTCCGTATTCCTCTGCTCCGTATTTTGTGAAGTTTCTCTCTGATCTCTAGTTACCTGAGACCGAGTAGTGATAAGCACGCAAAGTGTTAGACTTTAACAAATCCCACAGACGGTGCCAACTATTATGGACGTGTTCACTGCCACCACCTCGCGATCACCTGCAACAAAAGTGTATAGAGCACGGGAGTTCGAGGGAACACCTCCGATGCCCAAGTCAGTAATTTGAAGATAACAATAATAACAAATATTGCATCCCCTTACTTACCTGGGTTTCTCCTTTATATAGAGCTCCATGAGTTATATTTGTTCCCTTATCGAATAATGATTATCCTTTATTTGAATTCAAATTTAGAGATGAGGATTTAGTTTTTAGCAAATTTGAATAATAACCTCTTTTACCTTTTGCCACCGACTGGATAGTTATCCAATTGGTATTGGCCATGGGCTGGGGTTCCCTTTGTACTGGGTTGGGCCTCTCAGTTATGATACATGCTTTAGTCACTAGTATGGGCCCAGGTCCACCTTAGGGGCTAATCGGTTAGGATGCCCCCTCCAGTTATGTCACTAGTTACATGGGGAGCCAGTCATTTGGATTGGAATGCTGGGCGTATTGATTAAGATTAGAGAAAGGGCTTGCATGGTTTTATTGACCAGTAGTTATATATTAGGTATTCCTAGAATATGGTTATGTGGTACTCTCATCTTATTATAGGATATTATGTCTATTAAAATTAGAAGACACGTTGTAGTATGTAAGATGAGAATACCACGCATCTGTACTCCGAAAGTACCTAATAATTTCTTTTCTTTGAGAAATGATAGTTGCAGTCATGAGTGTGTAAGGACCGCACAATCACTTTGAAAAAAAAAGAATATATACGAGATCCACATGAAAAAAAAACTTAATTTGTTAGTAGTGGACCCCACTCTTTTTCAAAGCAATTGCACAGCGCTTACTCACCCCACAACTGCACGTAGCATTCCTAATTTTCTTTTGGTGACCCTTTTACACATTCCTCAGACATCAATCAGAAGTTTGGGGATTAAACAGGTGTTTAAACTAGAACAAAAAGGGAAAGACTAGTAGAAGGGACCCGAAAATCTAAATCCAAACAAATTTGTATGATATGCCCAATACGAGTCTAGTTTAAGAAATTTATGTTAATGCTTGCTTGTTCGACACTTCATGAGCTAACCAACTTCCACGTACCCTAGTCTGCCTTAATTATCACTACAATAGAATGTCTGTTTTGTGACAGAGAAAACTGTCACAAAAAAATGGCAAACCTTCACCAAACATATTTGGTGACGGTTTGAAACCGTCACCATGACCGTCACCTAAAGTGCGTCACAGAAAACATTTGGTGACGGTTTACTGTTCAACCGTCACAAAAAATATTTTTAGTGACGGTTGGAAGTGTTTCGTTCGGTACAACGTTCGAACGTTCCTTTTTTTGTGACGGTTATGAACTGTCACAGAAAATCACTTTCGGACGTAAAATCAAACGTTCGGACGTTATACCCGACCGATTGGCGTTCGAATGAGAGAAGTTGACGTTCGTTGGATATCGCGTTCGAACGTATAAAATTTACGTTCGAATGTTAATGCGTCTGAACGTTAATTACATTAAACGTTCGAATATTTGTTCGAATGTAAACGTAAATGTTCAAACGTAGCGCGTTTAATGTTCGAACGTTATTTCGAATGTAAACGAAGGAGCGTCCGAATGCAAGTTCCTTGTTCGAACGTTAGTCGCTTTACCGTTCGAACGGTTTGTTCGTTTTAGCGTGAGTACGTTCGAACGTATAGTTTAACGTTCGAACGATTTTTATTTACATTCGAACGTACAGATCAGAAATACTAATTTCATAAAATTTAAAAACATAATACCAATTGTATCATATTACATTCCCAATTAACAAGTAACACTGTCTTATAAAAGTACAAAATTAGATATTAAAACTAGTCAGAAATATGGATAAAATTTATTTCTTCTTTTTCCCTCGCCCACGGGGATTCTGTTGCAACGACATAACACGCTCCATTTGCACCATCATCTCCCGTTGCACTTGCTCTTGCACTTCACTGCGTATTCTTTCCTCCTGGTCTCTCAGTTGGTCCTGCAAACGCGTCTCTAAATGAGACTGTCGTTCTAAGAGAGACTCTAAATCTTGTTGTCT
>QEOW01002112.1:388844-417627 GCA_003123825.1 Juglans hindsii | reverse complement strand
GTAAGGACCCAAAATAGAAACTGCAGAAAATGAGTATAAAACAAACCAAAATCGGGGAAGTAGCAGAGGAGATCGAAAATCAAAAGTTTGAAGATGGGATTCTTACCGGTCGAATAAGGAGGGATAAGAAGTGACGCTTGCCAACTTGAAGATGAGGAACCGAAATGCTGATGGAGAGGAACTGCGAAATGCAGTAGACGGCAACCACCGAAACCAAAAACAGAGCAAGCGATAAAACTGAAGATGCAGAATTTTAGAGCATAGGATTCGGAAATCACAATCTAACGCCAGCAACCAGAAACAAAGATGAAATCGAAAAGAGAAGAGGGAGACGTGGGAGATGTGGGAGACGTGGGAGACGAGAGAGAGTTGCTGGAGAAACTTAAATAATAACTGAAAATGCGAAGAGAAAGGGAGAAAGTGACGGAGATGGAGGAAGAGAACTACTAACCTCCCTAAAACGACGCCGCTTGGTGGTCTCACTAAGCACTGGAATGGCTGGGCCATTTTCACGCACGGTTCCAAGCCACTTTGACAAAGAAACTGGGCCTTACATATATAATAATACTAATATTACAAAGTACAAAAATATAAAAATAAAACTAATAATAGTATTATAATACTTTTAATTAATATATTTAGTATATTATTCGTAAATATATTTATTCTATTATACTAAGTACATACTAAGTACTTAGTATATATAATCACAATATCTTAATTATATAGCTACTATATATAAGTTATGATAACTATACTCGTATAGTTTATATAATATTATAACACTAACTATAGATACAAGTTATATAACTGCAGTGTAACTATTATATATATTTTCTATGTAGCTATAGTAGTTATTAGTTATATAGCTACTATATATAGTGTAAGTATTATATATATAGTTACTATATAGTTATATCTATTATAAGTTATGATAACTATACGAGTTAATATAATTAATACAAATATAGATATAGTAGCTATTAATTATATATCTACTATATATAGTGTAAGTATTATATATATAGTTACTATATAGCTATAGCTATTATAAGTTATGATAAGTATAGAAGTTAATATAGTTAATATAAATATAGATATAGTAGTTATTAGTTATATAGCTACTATATATAGTGTAAGTATTATATATATAGTTACTATATAGCTATAGCTATTATAAGTTACGATAATTACACAAGTTAATATAGTTAATATAAATATAGATATGGTAGTTATTAGTTATATAGCTACTATATATAGTGTAGGTATTATATATATAGTTACTATATAGGTATAGCTATTATAAGTTATGATAAGTATACAAGTTAATATAGTTAATATAAATATAGATATAGTAGTTATTAGTTATATAGCTACTATATATAGTGTAGGTATTATATATATAGTTACTATATAGCTATATCTATTATAAGATATGATAACTATACAAATTAATATAATTAATAGAAATATAGATAAAGTAGTTATTAGTTATATAGCTACTATATATAGTGTCAGTATTATATATATAGTTACTATATAGCTATAGCTATTATAAGTTATGATAATTATACAAGTTAATATAGTTAATATATAGGTACTACAGTATAAGTGTGTCATAAGTTATGATAACTATACAAGTTATCATAACTATTTGTAACTAGTTAGTATAGGTACCATAGTTACTAGTTACTATTATAAGTTACTATAACTATACTTATTATATTTTATATTACAAGGTAGTAAGTTATATAATATATAGTGTAAAATCAGAAGACCAAAAGTATATATATATATATATTAATAGTTAGTATATAGCACTTATACTATATTAACTATTAGACTTGTAGTACATTATATATTATCAATTATAATATAAAATAGTTGCTATAATATATAGTTATTATATACTCTGAATGTTTGTTTATTCGAACGTAAAAATTAGTCATTCGAACGCACTAGTCGAATAGTGTTACAAAAATACCCTTTGAATTAGTCCACATTTTTTAGAATATGCCAAGGAATATTCTATTTTTTAGTTTGAACAACAAAATTACACGTTCGAACGTGAAATACATCGCGGCAAATTTGGCGCCTATTAGAAATTTTCTTGTTCAAATGCGTAAATGTCCAGTTCGAACAGGACTTCAAAGATTAAAATACCTCAACCTCCAGTTCATTTTAACAGTTGATGAAAATTTATTTGGAGGCAGACGATTTTGTGTGTGTGAGAGAGTGTTGTGGAGAGAGAGAGAGAGGAACAGACTTAGTGAGAGAAGGGATTCTTGAGACAGAAAGGAGAGGTTTATAAAAGGTATTTTTTTTTTGTTCTATGTTTTCTGTATTTTGAGTTTCATTAATGGTAGTTTATTGCACATGATTTAGATTTTCTCATAATGTGTTTTATGCTTATGTAGGCATTGTGGATTGATACTTTTGTTTGGATTGCTTAAATTCGAGGTAATATTTATAATTTTTAAATTTTTGATAATTTATAGTTTTTAATTAATTATGTTAAGATTTTTGGTATATTTATATATGTGCAATCCCATTTAAAATTCGCACTCTGCCAATATACATCTTATGAGGTTGTGATTTTGAAAATTGTGTTTTGTGACAAATGTTTTGTCTCTGTTTTGTATCTAGAATCTGGGTTAGTCCCTTTCGAACACTATAATGTTAGTTCAAACGGGACCCTGTACGGTAAGAATCTTATTCGAACAACATCCTAGTAATTGCTTAAATTATAATATAATATAATTATATAATATAGTAATTGCTTAAAAAATAATATAACATAATTATAGAATATACTTATAATATATTTAATTAAATTATAAACTTAAAATATAGATATAACATAGTGATTCTCCTTTAATATGCTCAATATCAAAATAAAAAATACTTAATATAGCTTGCCATCTGGCAAATATTTGCTTGACAGCCAGGTTTTTCACATCTTTAATTAAAACTTCCTTGGCTGATTTGCAATCTATTCTAAGTAAAAACTTTTGTTTCAACAAATCATCTTGAAATTTAGAAATACATAATACAATAGCTAAAATTTCTTTTTTAACAGTACTATAATTCTTTTGAGTAGGATTCCAACATCCTGAATGGAATCGAACTATCTGTTCCGAGTTGGATGATAATTTGGTTTCATAATTCCTCCGTATCCAATATCAGAGGCATCATTACCAACACAAGCTTCCCAATATACATTTTTCTCTCTAGTTATGGGTTATCTTTGTAAAATTTGTATCAGTGATTCCTTACTCTTTTTTTTTTCTTTTTCTTTTTTATAAAGCAAGTATCGATCTTTCTCACATTATTCCTCTCCAGCACCCTCCAGTTATCATACACCCAAATCTATTCTTACATCAATTTCTAGAAATAAATCCCAAAATTTTGACACCAGATCTTGTTATAATTATAGAATATACTTATAATATATTTAATTAAATTATAAACTTAAAATAAAGATATAACATAGTTACTAATTGTTAATAGTTAAATTAATGTTTAATACTTATAAAAAATTAAATTATAAAAGAAAAATAATTAAATATAATTACAAAATATTATGCACTAAAATTAAATTAGAAACTTAAAATATAGATATAACATAGTTACTAATTGTTAATAGTTAAATTAATGTTTAATAGCTATAAAAAATTTAATTATAAAATAAAAAGAATTACAAAATATTATGCACTAAAATTAAATTAGAAACTTAAAATATAGATATAACATAGTTTCTAATTGTTAATAGTTAAATTAATGTTTAATAGTTATAAAAAATTTAATTATAAAATAAAAATAATTATTATGCACTAAAATTAAATTAGAAACTTAAAATATAGATATAATATAGTTACAAATTGTTAATAGTTAAATTAATGTTTAATACTTATAAAAAAATTAATTACAGAATAACAATAATTAAATATAATTACAAAATATTATGTACTAAAATTAAATTAGAAACTTAAAATATAAATATAACATAGTTACTATTTGATGGAAGGGTTACAAAATGTGATTTGGAATGTGATTTTATTGTATAATTGTATTAGGAGTTGGATAGTTTTGAATTTTAGGGCTATTTTTATATTGTATAAACCTTAGACCCGTTCGTGAGTTGTGGCCAAATATTCTCTTAAAGAATGTTTGGGTACAACTCTTGAATTGTCCAAAGTGGACAGTTTGAGATTCTATCATCTATACGACAGATATATTCACTTTAAACTCTTGCGTTAGTCAATTAAAATTTTGGTTCAGCGATTCCTTACATTCTTCAGGTATGTAGTCTGTAAGTTTCTCGCCCCATTAACAGGGTTGACGACTTATCGTGACTAGCATATTTGGAGAATTGTAGGGAAATGCTACCGAAATTTGTACTAACATTAGAGTTTAGGATTGAGTATATATGCGATATAGATGATAGTCTCTCGAACGGGATAGGATCAACTACCTTATAAAAGTCACGATGTTTTTTGATAGTGTTTATCCCATGAATTAGGTGTTTCTTGATAGACGTCCGACAAGTAACGAAAATACAATGGATAAAAGTTGGATGCTAAGGGGAGATAGACTTGGGTGAGACTATAAGGAGTATGCACAAGGGATGAAGTTTTTTATAGAGTTTGCTCATATAAGTGTTGACAGTCGAGGATTTATAAGATGTCCGTGTAAGAAGTGCAAAAAACTTAGTTATTATAATTTGGTGGTAGTGGAGGATCATTTATTTGTAAATGGAATTGATCCTAAATACTCACATTGGGTCTTACATGGCGAACCATTTCCCAAAAGAGTTAGATTTAGCAGTCAGACCAATCAAATGGAGGAGGGTAACGACATCGACATAGACGACATTAATTGGTGGGATGTCTCAAATCCTAGGTTGGGAGTGCGTAACGATGATTATTTTGTGAGTGTCAATACATCTCGCACATGGTATGAGGACGATCCTTTCGTTCTCACTTGCCAAGCGAATCAAGTTTTTTATTTAGATGATCCGGAGTACGGAAACCCATGACAGGTAGTGGAGAAGTTTGCACCAAAAAATGTATATGATTACATTCCAGAGGCAGACGAACCACATGAAGAAGTTGATAGTCCAGCAAATGAAGAAGCATATCAAGAAAATGAAGTAGGCATTAATCTATTTGTTAATCTAAGCCAATATGATATGGTCCCATTGCATAGAGAAGATATTCAACCCGAAGTAATTGAGGGTGAAATACGGGAAGAAGATGAATCAACTAAAGTGTCTAGTGAGGATGAGGGCGACTGGTCCAGCAAAACGGATAGTGAATGAATTTCAAATATGAATTTTTGTAAGTAATATTAACATATAAGAGTTGTGATAACGTTTGTTTGAATAATAATTTGTTACAATTTCAAATAGATATGCCTCCCAAACGCAAAGCAACACGTGTGCCATCCCCATCCATTACTGACTCCCCTTATAGTTCACCTGTCATGAATATTGAGCCAACATCACCAGGCTCAGAACAAGGTATTTTATCAAATTAGCATATCATAATTTATTCTCAATTTAAGTAATATATTTATAAAATAAATTAATTTAATTAAAAAGTTATGCTTTAATTACTATATATAGATGTTGTAAGCAAGCGTCGAGGTAGAGGCACTATGAGGGGTGTATGCATAGAGAAAATAAGGAAAGTTGATAAAATCAAGGTTGATATTCCTGATGATCACACTGGTGGCTCCGAAGATTCGGCAGCGTGGCTTGCTTCTTATGTTGGTACACCTACTCGCACATATGCACCGATTGCTACATTCTCTAGGCCTAAAGTTTCCCAAGATGTGAATGACCACATAAAAAACCTTTGTTTGGTAATAAGTTACATCTCAAGCAATTAAGTATATAACATGTTACTTTGTATTTATACTAATTGTTTATAATTTTTGAAAGGATGAGTTTGGGTTTAATTTTAGCCGAAGAGAGGATCGATTAACGGTCGAGGAACTGATGTCAAATGCATTTTGAAGGTACAAAGGTCGATGCAATGCACATTATAAGAAATTCAGTACTACAATAGAGGCGCGCCAAAATCCATTCCAAGCAATTCTACCAAACAAATGGGAGAAAGTTTGTGATATGTTTGAAGATCCTGCTTATCAGCTAATATCGCTGCTATCTTTTTTTAATAGTATATCATAGATGAATTAAACATATAGACTAATATTTTTTTAGCAACGAAGTACTGTGAATAAATCAAATAGATCAAATTTAAATATAAATCATCATGCAGGTTCTCGATCTCTCCATCGTTTGTCTAACAAAATGGTAAGTTATTTTAGTGCCCGTAAAATATTAGCATATAATACACATTTTTTGATTTAAGGTCTAATATAAATTTTATTTTTACATAAAGAAGAAAGTTTCGCTGACTATGATTTGACTCAATTGTATGCTAAAACACATAAAAATCGTAATGATGTTTGGGCTAGTCCCGAATCAGAGGAAAATTATGTAAGTTTAAGTTTTTTTTAATTCCATTGTCACATAATATTTTGTTACTTATACTAACTTTAATGTTTTTATTTTTGTAGGACAA
The DNA here is from genome assembly GCA_003123825.1 of Juglans hindsii. Taxonomy (NCBI): domain Eukaryota; kingdom Viridiplantae; phylum Streptophyta; class Magnoliopsida; order Fagales; family Juglandaceae; genus Juglans; species Juglans hindsii. The sequence continues at coordinate 411,037 of QEOW01002112.1, read as the reverse complement.
GATCATATCTCTTAAGGAAACTGTTGCAGATCCATCTGATGCATCATTTGTCAATGATGCTCAGATCCTTTCTCAAGTTCTTGGATCACGTTCTGGATATTTGAGGGATTTAGAACGTTGCGTAAAACCATCCTCATCATCATCATCCTATTCTCGAGCCAGATCGAATGACGACAAGATTAAGGAATTGGAAGATACAGCACTTGAGATAGAACGATTGAGGTCCAAAGAAAAAGAGTTGCTGGCCCGATTAGATCAAGCAATGGATTTGGATGCGAGATTAGAAGAGAGGTTGCAGTTGAATAACCAAAAAATATTTGAACAATTCCAGTCAATGATGTCCCAAAACTCTATGCCACTACCATAGTCTTCAAATTTATCTTTTCTTTCATTGCATTTATATTATGATGTTTCAAAACATTTGAACAACTGATATTTGAATTATAAATTGTGTAATATTAATATGATATTTTTAATTAAATTCTGATCTGTATGATTAATACAGTTCGAACAGTAAATAATAAGTTTGAATGGTAAATTATCATTTGTAATTACATTCGAACCAAAACAGACCCATTTGAACTAAAACTAACCCATTCGAACGACAAAAGAGAAATACAGACATTCGAACAATAAATTATTTGTTCGAACAACAGTTATGTGCAAAACCTCGTTCGAACGGATATAATTTTCAAAAATAAAATTTATGTTCGAACAGACATAATTTTTGTTCGAACGCATAAAATCTGTTCAAACAATCCGTTCGTTCGAACAAGATCAAATATGAACATTAGTTCGAATGAATATTTCATATTGTTCGAATGGAGATCTCGGTTCAGATAGATAAATATTCCACTCGAACAATATATTGAGATGAAATCGGTTCATCTCAAAAAAATTATCCGTTCGAACAGTTTCGACTCGATCCGCCCAATTTCGTCTCTAAAAATGATTTTTTGAGACAAATTTTGATTTTCATCTCCAAACAATTTTTGAGACAGTCTTTCCGAGACAAATTTGAGACGAAATTTTTTCATCTCCAAATATAATTTGGGACTAAAATTGTGTTTTTTGAGTTAAAATTTTTTGTCTCAAAAAACACAATCTCTTGTAGTGTCAACTCATCTCATATAATCATTATAATTTTTTAAATTCTCACAAAATATATTAAATAATTCAATTTTTTCAAATTTCAAAACATTAATAATATTAAAAAAAACATTCTAACAATGTTTTATTCCACTCTTGTAAAACTATCTCGTCTCATCTCATCTCATCTCATCTCATCTCATCTCATTTATCCAAACGAGCTCTTAATGGTTTAAAAAGTGATTACTTGTAAATGTGTATTATTTTTAAATATGTAAATATGTTTAAAATATTTGAAAGAAAAAGAAAAAAAATTGAAAATACATTATAAGCATATATATTGGCGACGCCCTAGCATTGTTGTTTCTAGAAAACAATTCAAAAGAATCTTTTCATTCTTAGAGCACTAGTAGTGAGATCAACAAAGTTAAATTTTAGCCAAAGAATAGTGAAGGTGTAAAATAAAGTGCAACAATAGGCTCAACAAATGAACCGTGATTTTAATTTCAGATTATAACACTAGCCAAATTTGTTGAGTCAAATTGGCTGGCCAAATATTATTTTGGGAATAAAAAATACTCTTCCCGCTTGCTATTCACCCCGCGCAAAAAGAAAAACTTGAACTCTTTCATTTCTCACTGTTGCCGAACTCATTCATTTCTCAAAAGCTTGAACTCCTTCATTTCGGCCAATCCACAACCACCAACGACTCCTGTTAAGCCAAGTAATCTCCCACGTCTCTTTCTCAGTTTTTTTTTTTTTTCCCAGTAAATTGATTAAACATGGTTTTGAATTGGATTTTTTCTAGAAAATCTCATAGGTGGGTGTTTCTCTATTTTGGGATTCATGGGGAATGTTTTCCATGGCCGAAGGTGACCCATGGTTTGATATTGGTCAGCGTGGGGTCATAGAGAAATCGAGATAGCGTTGGGTCTCAGTTGGCCGAAGGTGTGTATACGTCTAGTGTCAAAATAAATGAAAATGTTAAAATTAAAATTTTAATAGAATATTGATAGATTTGTTGAGTTTGTTATTTGGTGGTGTTGAAAAGTAGCTAGTTAAATTTTTAAATGTGAATTTTCTAACCAAATTTTGGCCAAAGTTTATTGATTCCACAACTACAAATTAATAGCCGTTTTACACTAGATAAGGTACCTATATACACTGGATTATAGCTACCTATATATCTTAACAACTACTAAAAGCTATTAAAGTCGTATATATATATATATATATATATAGATAACTGCATGTTCTTTGGCTAGAAAGCGTTCCCGTGCCATCCATGCAATCATTGAATGCCATGGTGATTGCTTGGATGGCTGTAAATAATTAATAGCCTTTATACACTGGTTAAGGTATGCATATTTCGCCTTATACATAGCGCTATGAAATCCTGAACCTAGGGAAGTAAATGTTCTGAGATCAGAAGCCAATCTCATCCAAGACAGAGAAAAACACTTAAATTTCCTCCAACAAGAAATAACATAAAAAAGAAATATTGAAGAGCAATCTTCCAGAGAGGTTCTTCAATCTATGTCTGTGTAAATAACGTACGGCAATGAAAGTGTGTTTGAAAAAAGGGAATATATCTTATCTATGATCATTTTCCAGATTTTTGTCTCAAATCCGAAAAAGATATTTCAAGATTTCTTCATAAATTATTTTTAATAAAGAGTTAGGATCACCTATCCAATAGTTGTCCCTCCCAATTTTATTAATAACCCTCACATGTGGAAGAGGAAAATCGTGGTTACAAATCAAGCATCTGGGGTACAAACTAAATCCAGCATGCCAAAAGAAAACCAAACCAGATGAAATAAAAACAAGAAATAACAAAACCTCAAGCATAAGTCAAAACGAGACTAAATGATTCGAAGCAAAGGCATCCCGGAGTAGTCTATCCGAATAAGGCCATGCAAAACTCGGGGAGTCTCCACCAAGTGGGAAAAAACTGAATCACTACCTGAAGCCCCATGTTTGGCTAACCAATCTGCAACTTTATTTTCCTCTCGAAAAACATGATAAATTGAACAAGTCATGGAACTCATAATGTCAAGAACTTTTTCCTAAAAATCCTCTAGATACCATACCCCACATCTTTTACTTTTCCACCAAGAATAACAGTCATAGAATTAAGTTCAATTTCCACATAATTGAGGGATAGAGACTTACAAATCTGGAGCCCACGAAGAGCTCTGCCTGATGATGATCTAGTGGTGTGTGATGCTTTTGCCCCTATTTCTAAAAAATGCTCTACTAGGGTTCCTTGTGATCGTAGGGTTTCGTTGACGCTGCTGCTTCGGTGAGGCTGCATGGCAGCCGCTGATGGCCATGTTTTTGGCTCTCAGGTCCTTCATCGAAATGGTTGCTGCGATTCCACTGCCTCTGCCTGACATCCACGTCGCCTCTCATGCGCTGAAAGTCATGGACGCAGAAATTTTCTTCCAGTTTTTGAAAGAGGAAATCAATCGTTCGGCTGAGCCATTCCGTTTCTCCATTATGCTTAAGTTCCTTTGGCAAAGACCCTCCTTGGATGTTGTCCGTGCATTTATCCATGGCCGTTGGGGTTTGTCTTCTACCCTGTGGTTTCTTCCATGAAACTTCTCCGTAATGTGTTCGTAAGGCTGACCACGGAGGCTGACTTTGTGAAAGCTCTGTCCCGTGAGTCATGCGAAGTGAATGGAGTGGCTTACCGTACATTTCACTTGTCTCTAGACTTTAATGAAGAGCATGAACCTTCTAACGTCCCTGCGTGGATCTTGCTCCCTGGGTTACCGCCTAACTTCTACCAAGAATCATTCCTACATATTTTCACGGCACCTATTGGACGTTTTATACGCAGGGACAATCCCGCTCTTTGTGCGACTTGAATGGATGGAGCTAGAATCTGTTTGGAGATGGATGTGGCCAAGGAACCTATTCCTTATTTCTGGATAGGCACTCCTGGACTGCCAACTAGCCGGAAACAGGAAATCCTATATGAAGCACTACCTGCATATTGTGGAAAGTGTAGAGTGCAGGGGCATAATACAAAGATCTGTCACGTGGGGAAAACCATGCATGGTGAGAAAAATCGTGGCAGTAAGAAAGGTGAACCAATTTCTAGTGGAAACAATAATGGTAACATACAGGATGGTGAGACGTCAAAACCTGCAGTCCCTGAGAATGAGGATGGTGAGGCTGCTGAACAGCAGGATGTCAATACTGAACAACTGACTACCAAGGAGTTAATGTCCTTTGCTCAGGAGCTTAATGTTACGGAAGCAGCAATAACAGTTGAGAATGCAGATGGGGTGCATGCGCCCAGTGATATTGTGGATGGGGGTAAGCTCGTGCCCAGTGAAGGGGTGGTTGTCCCAGTCCCAATGTCGCGATGGAGGATTTCAATGTCTGGATCCATCAGGGTGGTTTGGTTGAAATGAAATTGAAAGGTAAAACATACTNCAACTGACTACCAAGGAGTTAATGTCCTTTGCTCAGGAGCTTAATGTTACGGAAGCAGCAATAACAGTTGAGAATGCAGATGGGGTGCATGCGCCCAGTGATATTGCGGATGGGGGTAAGCTCGTGCCCAGTGAAGGGGTGGTTGTCCCAGTCCCAATGTCGCGATGGAGGATTTCAATGTCTGGATCCATCAGGGTGGTTTGGTTGAAATGAAATTGAAAGGTAAAACATACCTCTGGTGTAATGGGCAATCGGGTCTTGCTCGGTCTTGGGCAAAATTAGATTGGGTATTCATGGATGTTCCTTTGCTCTCTTCTTTCCCGAATGCAATTTGTTCCTATCTTCCACGCACTACGTCCGATCACTCTCCGATGGTTATTGAATTTAAGATGGATCCTTTCTCTTATGGCTCATTGCCTTTTCGTTTTCAACAAATGTGGGTGGACCATCCGCAATTTTTAATGTGTGTTCGCCAGGTGTGGTCTGCGACTGTTTTTGGTCATGGACTCACGAAATTGGCAGTCAAGTTGAAGAATACTAAGGTGGCTTTGCTGGAATGGAATAAACATATTTTCGGCCGCACCACTATGCATATTACTTCTCTTGAGAGTCACATTGAAGAGCTTGAATGTAAACTACATCAAAGCTGGGATGAAGCAACGGAGAGGGACCTTCTTGTCTCGTCTTTGGAACTAGATATTTGGCTTCCGTGAACATACAAGATTGGCTTAGATTTCTAAATTAAAATGGCACATGGAAGGTGATCGGAATACGAATTTTTTCCATGCTTGCCTTGCCAATAAACAGCGTAAATGAGTGGTGGAAATGAGGTGTTCGAATGAGATGGTCTTTAATTCGCCAGAGAGTCTTCATCAAGGGGCAATGGATTTCTTTTCTAATTTTCTGCAAGACATGCTGACTAGATTGTTACCTGACTTGTCGACTCTTATTTCACCTGTTATTTTAGACTTTGATAGTTCCATTATGTGCTTAGTTCCTACTATGAATGAAGTTTTCTCAGCTCTTTCTTCTATCCCGTCTAATAGTGCTCTGGGACCTGATGGATTTGGTTCGGGTTTTTTCAAAAGTTGCTGGGAGGTAGTGAAAGAGAATGTCTTGGAAGCCATATTTGAAGTTTTTGTTTCTAAACAGCTCCCAAGATTTTTTACAGCCTTTTTTCTTGTCTTAATCCCAAAGGTTGATAATCCTTCTGGTTTTGATAAGTTCAGGCCTATCAGCCTCTACTTGGTGTTTTATAAAATATGTTCCATGATCATTGTTAATTGCTTGACAGGTCTCCTCCCACGGATGATATTGTGGGAACAAGTCGCTTTCATTCCTGGAAGAAGTATCTTTGAGAATATTAGCATTACGCAGGAAATAGAACATTCCATTAATAAGAAGGCCCATGGTGGTAATATCATGATTAAGCTGGATATGACAAAGGCTTATGATTGAGTGGATTGGTCTTTTCTTATAGAGGTTCTTCGCTGTTTTGGCTTCTTTCCTAATTTTTGTGATCTTATCAGAACCTGTATTTCGACTCCATGGTATTCTATTATGATGAATGGCACTACTAAAGGCTTTTTTCAAAGGGGTCGTGGCTTGCGTTAGGGTGACCCCCTCTCCCCCAATCTATTTATTATTCTGCAAGAAGTTCTCTCTCGCCTCATCAAGCAAAGTGTGGAGGCTCAGAAATTTTGTCAATTCTCGTAGGCCCAAGGTTCGCCTATAATTTCTCATCTTATGTATGCAGATGATGTGGTGCTTTTTTCTAATGGTAACTCTAAAGCCATCAGGGAGATTTTAAATGTGCTTCATAAATATGAAAATTGGTCGGGATAATGCATTAACCATTCTAAATCTACCATTTACTGCTCTCAAAAAATTCCCTCAACTCGTAAGAGTCTATTATTAAGAATGACTGGATTTTCAGAAGGATCTTTCCCCTTCAAATATCTTGGCGTGCCTATCATCTTGGGTAAACTCAAACAGGTGTATTTGGATGATATGGTGTCTAAAGTTCAAAAGAAAATATCATGTTGGAAAGTGAAAATTCTTTCCGCAGGTGGTAGACTTATTTTATTGCGGCATGTTCTTTCTAGTATGGCTCTCCATCTTTTTGCAGTTCTACAGGTCCCATAATCCACTATCAAAACTCTCCATCGTATGATGAGCACTTTTTTCTAGGGGGAGGTAAATGATAAGAGTAAGAAAAAATGGGTGGCCTGGAATTTTATCTGCCGTCTCGTGGAGGAAGGTGGCTTGGCACTAAGAAATCTTGATGATATGCAACAAGCTCTTCACACTCGTTTCGCTTGGAATCTCATTCAAGGTAATTTTTTATGGGCCAATTTTTTTAAGGGTAAGTATGTGCGTACCAAGCCCTGGACTTTGGTTGACCCAACTAAGGGTACTAGGTTTTGGAAAATGATTGCTAAAACTCTTCCTTTGGTTTTGGATAACACTAAATGGCATCTGAAAGAGGGAAATGTTTTCTTCTGGTATGATAAATGGCGGGAGAGAGGTCCTTTAGCTAATGATATGCCTATTGTGGGTAATTCTCTCCTTAAAGTTAAGGACTGCAAATTATCTAATAATTGGGACATGGATTTTATTCTCTAGTTAGTGGGCCCGGATAATCTGGATGGTATTTTAGAGGATATTTGCAAATCTAAACTAGGTTTGGACATGCTGAAATGGACAAAAAATGATAACGGATTGTTTTCTACCAAGTTGGCTTGGGATTGTGTTCGTATTAGGGGTGGTACTCTTGAAGGGCATTCTTGGATGTGGCATAAAAGTCTTCCTCTGAAGATGTCCATCAATATGTGGAAAGCTTGGTATATGGCCCTGGGCGTGGATCATCATCTTCGCCATATTGGCATTCCTATTACTTCTTGTTGTGATTGTTGTGCTAATAGTCATTATGAAGACCAAAATAATGTTTTGCTTGCATGTGAAATTGCTAGCATTGTTTGGCATCATTTTGGAGCTAGTCTTGGTATTCTGAACGGCCGCAATTGGAAAGACACGGTGCAGACTTGGTTTTGCCGTGAGAAATTATCATCTCAAATTAGCATTATTGTGAGTTTTCTTCCGGTGGTTATTACTTGGAGACTCTGGCGGAGGCGTTCTTTGGCGCGTATGGAGGGACGTTTTGAAACTGCCTTTGACATCATTCATTCTCTTCGTCGGTGGATTAGTCTTATATGTTGTGATATGCATGAGCGCATGCTAGTTCTCATATCTCTGGTTTTGATTTGCAAGTACTTGAGAGTTTGCAGGTCCAGCCTAGTTCCCCTCCCGTGTGGCGTTACAAAGCTATTAATTGGCAACGACCTTTGGCGGGTTGGGTTAAACTGAACACAGATGGTAGTAGTTTGGATAACCCAGGGGCCTCTAGCATAGGTGGGATTATTAGAAACGATCATGGTAAGTTAATTCAAGCTTTTTCTACGTTTATTGGTATAAGTTCTAATGATCGGTTCGATCAAGTTGAATTTTCTTTCTTCAAATGATTTTTTTTCCTGTTAATTTCATTCAAGTGGATATATTTCCAATTTACCATTTGAACAAGAAAATTTGATTTCGATATATATACATTTGATTAGTTTGTTTAGTATTTTAATGGTAATTAATTATTCATTCGATTGTCTAGTACAATATTGCATCATTTGATCGAGTTATATTAATTATATTAATTGTTTAAACATGATTAACAGAAAACATGCGTGTGGATCACAAGCCGCCCTTTGGTGAAAAACCTTCGGTAGTCTGAAAGGTCGACGACTTAGAAACCCCGCGATGGGGCGCGTGGTGGTCGCTGGCAACTGGAAAACATCAAATGTTGCTTCTCCATGCTTTGACCTAAAAAAATAAAAGCAAGACCCAAATATTGACTTGAAAAAAAAAAACACTTGGAGAAAACTGCATCTGGGAGAAGGGAGGGAGGAAGGAGCCGAAGCTCCCACCCCCCTTTGAGGTGGTTTTCGTTTTGGGTTTCTAGGGAGAAGATAGAGCTTCTCTCTCTAAAAATATTTAGGGTTGGCTCAATGCCATTGACTTGTTTTGGCAATTGTTTCCATCATGACTGAACGTTGAATGCCTAAGTGAAGAAATGCTCCTTTTCTTTTTCTTTGCTTTCTCTCTCTCTATCTTTATATATATAAAGTGGCTAACTAACGGAATTTCTTGTTTTAATAGATTTTGTTTTTTTTTTTCATTAAAGTTAACAGGTTCCTCTAAATTCGTCCATTAACTGTGAAAAAAAAAAAGGGATAATAAAAGGAACAGAGATCACTTTGTTTTGCCCTCCCTTACCCATCCCCAAAAATCCAGTTCGGCTTTTTCCTGCTTCTCAGATCTATGTGCTCCTTTGGTTTTGTCTGAATGGGGATTTCGATGATTCATCCATCTGATGGGGATCTCGTTTTCTCCTTTCGAATGGGGCAGCCTCAGTGCCAAAGCTGTGACGACATAGACAACTTGGGGCCTAATAATCGTCGAGAGGCTAAGGCGAAGGCAGGGAAGGATAGTAGCGGCCATGAAGGAAAAGGAGGGTCACCGATGACGCTGCAGTCCATAGAAGGTGAGGAGGACGGAGATTTGGAACCCTACAGTGGTTTGTTCGATGACGTGCAGACAAAAATTCTAGAAATTAAGGAGCACCTCAAAGATCCTAACCAGGCTTTTTTCCTTTCTTTCTAATAATTGTTTCATTTATATTTCAGTTTTATCTTTCTGATTTTGATTTTCTCTTTGGTTTGGATTCGCTTCCATGAGTTGCAGAATTCTAACCTGGAACTCAAAAGCCCCAACATTGCAAGCCCTAACCATAGAGATTTGGAGCTCCATTGTCAGATCTGGTATGCTTTTGCTACATATTTAGGAATAGTTATGCATTGGTTAATATCAATGGTCGCGCATTTCAAGTTGTGTGGTTTTCTCTTTTCAAAAGAATTTTCCTTTTGCGGTTTTCTCTTTCCCATGGTTTTCATCGGTAAGAAATTTTTAAGTTTATTTGAAAACATCCATTAGTCTTTTTTTTTTTTTTTTTTTTTTTAGTGTCCGGAAAGCTTAGAGAAGGAAACAAAAATGGGCCAATGCTAAACTTTGAGCGTCGGTCTCTTTCTCTATTCAAAGCCTTTCCTTCCGGAAATAGGAGGTCACAATCTTGGAATTTTAGATTGCAAATATCTCTATGAACTGGTTGTTTCTACGTAGGATTTGAATACCTAGGACTATCTTTTTTTTTTTTTTTTTTCAGAGGTTCCTGAAAACAGATATTGAAAACAGACCACCTGTGTACATATTGTGTGTGTGTTTTACGTTCTTGAAAAAAGTGAACTCACTTTTGAGTAGTTTTTGGTTTTATTTTTACTTATTCTTCATTTGAACCATAGAGACCGACGAAGTTCTATTTGTACTGGAATACAGCGAGGCAATTGCTTTGCTTTAGTTGTATGGGTTTTCACTATGCTTAATCAAGCTTTTTCGCTGCATGTTGGTGTCTATTTCGTATTTCTAAATATTATCACCATTGGTTTTAATTTCCTTTACATGAAAAACATAGAGTTTCGCTGAAAATAGTGCTCTGATTGGCGAAAAACGTTGACTGATTCCATTAGGCCATTGAAATTCATCATGGTTGCTACTGTCGCTACATCTACATTCTTTATCCCCAGCTCCAGACTTTGTACAAAGACGGCTGCCAAGCTTTCGAATTTAAGAGGGATGATGTCAAAATCTCCTAGGTTTTCAAGTGGCTTGCAGGTCAAGACAAATGCCCAGGCCCCTCCCAAAATAAATGGTACCTCGGTTGTGTTGGCAAAACCAGTAGAAGGTGTTAGTGTGACACATTGTCTCCTGCCCCTAGGACTTTCATTAACACGTTACCTGATTGGAGCATGCTTCTTGTCGCCATCACCATAATCGTCTTGGCTACTGAAAAGCAGTGGATGATGCCTGATTGGAAACATAGGCGGCCTGACATGTTCATTGACCCTTTTGGTCTTGGGAGAATTGTTCAGGATGGTTTGGTGTTCTGGCAGAATTTTTCTATTAGATCATATGAAATAGGTGTCGATCGTTCAGCTTCTATAGAGACATTGATGAATCATTTGCAGGTACGATTAATTCTTCAAATTTTATAACACTTATTTAAAAACCAAAATTACATCCTTTAATAGGTCGTTCTGCTTTTTCTTGAATAGCATGTGTTTGAGATTTTTTTTTTTCATGAGCTATTGCCTTATTCCTCCTGCTTTTGGTTCTAGGAAACGGCCCTTAATCATGTTAAGAGTGCTGGACTTCTCGGTGATGGCTTTGGTTCAATGCTAGAGATGTGCAAAAAGAACATGATATGGGTGGTTACATGAATGCAAGTGGCGATAGATTGATATCCTACTTGGTAAGCGTAAGTAAGCCCACCACTTCATGCATATGGTTTGCCTTTTTTATCTTCAGTTGATTTTTGTCATTTATGTTTATATTTCATTTTTTGTTTATCCATTTTCCATATACGGATTTGATGATCTTATCCTACATTGCTACCATCCCCTGTAGTTTGCAGGGCTGATTATGTAACAAAGAATTGGCTCCATGCTTAGCTCTATTTATTTGTTTTTGTACTTAATTGCTCTAAGCATTTACTAATTTTTGGGGCTGATACCTATACAAGGTTACAATTTTATATCTAAAAACTAATACACTATTTGTTTCTTTGTGGGACGATTTATTTCTCGAGCCCATTAGTGTATATGAGAAGCTTAGCCTATCTTAATCAAAAGATTTGTTATATGATAATCATGATTATGGTGTAAGCTCGTCTTAAAGGTTCATCTACTATATAAGAATTTGGCATATCTTCTGCTTTTATGGATGTATATGATGGCCACTATATTTTTGTGGATTCTTTTTTGTCTTTCATTGAGATTTATTTCATTTTTTAGTGTTGATTTAGCAGGACCCTTTTTCCCTGAAAACTTTTTCTTGTTAATGCATATGTTGTTTTGTAGTGGAGCTTCCAAGTTCCATCCATTCTCTTAGAGAGCAAAAGGATCTACATAGTTGAACCATCAAAAGTGGAGCTCCTGAAGTTTAAACCTTTTGTGAATGCTAAGTCTGATAATTTGGAGTGGCTTACAGCTTTATGTTAACAAAAAAGAAAAAGAAAAATTTGTGCAAGAAAACCGCTGCATCATATATGCTCTCCTGTTAGGAAAAAACTGTAATTTCAATTCCCCCAAACTTGTATCAACCTATGGCCTATTTTAACTTTTTTGTCTTTAAGCTAATATTTTTATCTTCTAATTTATGCTACTAGATTTTTCTTGGTATTTTTAAATTAATCTCTTTGAATTATAATGATTATCCAATATTTATTCATCTGTTGCTATTTTGAATTATAGGGGACTGATATAGGATGGCATGTGAATCAATTGTGAAAGCATTCATCAAACGATGTCCTGAGATTGGTGAAGCTATTAGTCAGGTTTTGAACGACCAAAATTTAAGAGAAATATGTACAAATATTCTTATTTTTTTCGTTTCTAATCTTGCACATGAAAGTGCAAGTGTTGGACAAAGTTGTTCAAGATTTATTGCGATGGTTTTGTTTTGGTCAGGAAGTGGAAGGATATTGTGGATGAGAAACAATGAGGGACAAGGCAGTGAGTTTACTAGTGTATCACAAATCTGAAAAAAATGCCCAACAATCGTAGCACCAACTACAAACTAAAATCGCAGGAGAGATCCACAAGACCCACAAATCACAGACTGCGCTTTCAAAACTACATACTCGGAAGAAATTTCGTGTGAGAGGGAGAGATGTGAATCTTAGAGAGAGAAAAGAGAATGCTTACTGACGTGAGGCAATGCAAGATGAGAAAAATGCTAGATCATCATCCTAGAATTAAAATTATCTCAAACAACTTTCATAATACTATGGGCAATATTGTTTATTTATAAGGTCATGTTATAGCTTCTATTAATACTCTGCTTTTATAATATATCACAGCTTGTAATTATTTATAAATCACATAAATATTATATCGTTATTTAACTAACCAAAAACATTACATCCTTATTAAGGAAAAATTATTTCTTAACAAAAGAAAATTAAATATAAACCAAGCAAACGATGCTTGCACGTTGTTTTCACCTAGTGTGTATGTATATATATGTATTATAATGATCGAAATTTCTGCCGCATCTGTTGGGATTGGTTCTACGTAAATGCATATATTCATTAATACCATATACATTATATCTATTAATACATGCAATATGCAGCCACCACTATTGATCATGACTACACCCTCATTAGATGTATAACATTGTCTAATTATTAATATAATCGGGTATGTATTATAGTATTCTCTCTTAATTAATAAGTGGACCCAACACGTATAGTACTTAATTAATTGGATGGAGTGTAAAGTCAGGATTTTGATGAAGATAAATAGATTTAATTATTTATATAAGCCCCCACGTAACACAGATCAAAAACATAATTTATTATAAATTAACTTGAATTTCATAAATTGCATAACTACGTCCCACAGTGCAATATTTAATAATACTCTTTCAAAATGTATCGTTGCAATAAAATAAATCTGAAATAGGGAAAAAATAATAATAAGTAAAGCATGGGTACTAATTTCATGAAGCTTGCATACTAATTTCATTGTTGATACAATTCTCATTGGTGCATGCAACACTTCCAATAGACACCTGTGAATCGATAAATAACATGGGGTGATAGGGTTGTGCAATCAGATCCGGATTTGGATATCCAGCAATAACCGGGCCAGAATTCAGATTCTAAAAACTAGGTTAATCCGGGCGAATAACCGGATTCAATCCAGATATCCAGACTTTTTTTTTCCCTTTTTTTGGCTATAAATCCGGATATCCGGATTATAACTTGATTTAATCCAGATTTATTAATACTTTTTTCAAAAAAAAAAATATGTATAAACTTTAAAAAATACAAAATAAATAATATTGTGGTTACATCACAATGCAATAATTTACAAAGAATAAAATAAATAACAATACATCATAACTAATTAGAATATAATTTTTTTTATATAATTTTTTATTTTAAAATTTGAAAACTTGAATTATCTTTTGTATTTTTTAAAAATAAGACCCGGTTACGGATAACCGGATCCATAACTGGGTCCATACCGGATCTAGGTTCATCTTACCCGCCCTGATCCAATTTGGGCGGATAACCACCTGGACTCACCCGGATTTCCAGGTTCTGGACTGGAAAAAAATTCGGCCTGGTTGCACATCCTAATCGGATGATCTCAATGGGGGACTCCTCCGATAGTTCAATTAGACAGGACTAGAGTCTCTTAATCAATCTAATATTCTCATTGTACGTACATGGGGTACATTGGTAAGGTTCAAGGTGTTTCACAGGGTAAAATCTTCCTTATAGATACGAAATTGGAAATGATAGTGTCACACCAGTGAAGGTATCTCTACAGGACCTATTTGGTCAATGGTAACCCTCTCGCGTGCCTCGTCAGTTAAGGTTCCCTGACAATTACACTAGTTCCTTGCATTATCCTATAATCTCTAAACGATGCACTTTACTTGGTTCCAACCCTTCATTGCCTAGTATAAGTGAACTATTCTGGCTAGCAGGGCTTGGGATCCAATTGACATTCCTCCCATAGGACCTGTTGGCAAGTGCGGCTCTCTCAATCATTGGACTCCACCTGAGTAATGGGTTACCTTTGTTGTTGCTTCTCCACTATGGAAGGTTCCTCACGAAGGGATGTCATTAGGTTGGGAGGACCCCTGTGGGCCGAAGCTATCTTCTTCCCTCGAGGCAGTGCATCTGGGACTCTGCCTTGCCTTCGAATTTCCAATTCAGGTGAGAGAACACATCCCTTGTTCACTTTTGAGGCTGTAGAGGCTTACGACCCTTTGGTTGCCTAGATTACCAAGGAAATCGACGTATTTCTATCCCTCCTATGTATTTAGGTTCCTCATTGGCTTGAAAGAGAAGGTGCAGACCTCCCATTCGTTTATGGATGTGGCACTTCAGGTTGTGTCCTATTGGTGATGGAGGAGAATCAGTGCTCAGAAGAAGCCTATTCTCTCTTGGGCTAGCGCCCACATGTGCAGGATGTCAAAATTGGTACGTTGAAGGTCTAGCTAAAGGAGTTAAGAAACACTTATGGCTGGTTTGGTTACACAAAATCAAAGTATCTCATCTCATCTCATATAATCATTACAACTTTTCCAAACTTACACAAAATATAATAAGCAATTCAACTTCTTAAAATCCCAAAATAAAAATAACATTAAAAAATTATATTATAATAATATTTTTTTCAACTTTCAAGAAAACATCTCATCTTATCTCATTTGAACTGTGTAACAAAATGAGACCTTAGACCTTAGAACAGTCTTTGTTAGTTTTTTTTTTTTTTTAAAGAGCAAGAAGTCACATGTCCCAGAGTGACCTCCTCCCAAATTTATTAATAATGCCCTCACTTATGGCGAAGGAATACTGTGATAACAAGAAATGGACCATGGGAAACCCATCAGGACCGCAACCAAGAAAACAAATCTATGACAAACTTATGTAAGAAAAGGGAAAACAAAACCAAAAATACCAAAAAAAACTAAACTCTTAGAGATGGAAGGCCTAAGAAATCCAAACGGAGCAAACCATAAAGAGTCTGCAGCAGAGCACAATTATTAGAAAAAGCCAAGTCGACACCTGAGGCGCCTTCTTTGGCTAACCAATCTGCCACCATATTACCTTCACGAAACACATGTTGAAACTGGCAATGAAGAGTGCGAGTCAAACCAACAAATTCTTCCCAAAAATCCTCTAGATACCACACACCACAACACCCTCTCATCCACCACAAAAGAACCACCATCGAATCTATTTCTATTATCACATTAGAAATATGTAAAGCATTGCAAAATCTCAAACCTTGAAGGAGTGCCAAAAGTTCCACTTTGTTGTTGAAATCGAAACCAATAGGAGAGGCATAAGCCTTGACAAGACATCTTGAATCACTTCGAATAACCCCACGAATGCCACAAGGTCTCGGGTTTCTGAGACAACTACCATCCATGTTCAATTTGTACCGTCCCAACAGTGGCTTAATCCACTTAACCAATTTGCAACAAGGAGATTTTGGCATTGTCGGTATAATCTGCATGGCCTCCTATATCTTACCATCCTGGTGAGACAAATGCATAGGATTCTTTGCCGCATGACAAAGGAACCAAGCCACACACAAATAGAATGAACAACAACTTCATAAGTTTCCCGAATACCTTCCATTCTAGCAAGGCATCTTCTCCTTCATAAGCACCAAGTAACAATGATGGGAATGATGCCAACTATAAAACCCACCTGAGAAGAGGAGCTAGCACGCCTAAACCAAATTTCAGGCTTTGAAGCACAAGTGGAAGGTCATGTATGTTGTTTCGTTTCTAGAAGAGGAGATGGCCACCAACTTCAAGCTCACCAGGGAGTTGTTGTCTTAGTTGAAAGAGGCGGTGTGGTCCACCTGGGCCGAGAAGGATCATTGCTCTATGCATGTGAGGTTGGCCACTTTAGCTAAGGAGTTAAGGGAAAAAATCCATATAGAGCTTGACACTAAAAAATTAGAGCTAAAAGCACTTGCAGCCAAGTACAAGTCACTTTGGTATGAGCTTCGCAAGTTCGACACTGACTATATGAAGTTCACAGAGTCCCCCAGTTGTCGTGAGGGAGGTTGACAAAGCTGCTCAATGAACGGATAAAGTTGCTGTTCAATTGCAAGAGGCGAAGGGTGAGATAACCCACATTTCTCACTAGCCATTTGCAACCCTTCTAGTTCGGAATTGAGCCTAGGGAATTGGCTATAACTTTCATGGCCAACCCCGGGACCCACTTAAGGGCTTTGGACTGGTGTGGTGTTCTCTCCAATACTGCAATTTTATCTATCTTGGACTATATGCAGGCCGATGTAATGCCTGGTACTTTCTTTTCCCAACCATTTCTTCCTCTTTCACTTGGTCATAGCCTGAGGGCCTGGTTTTCTGCTTAAGCTTTACATTTTATAATTGGCTTTAATTCTTTTGTATACGACCATTGATAATGAGATCTACTGTAAATCTTGCTTCCCCTTTGCTTCTGGTGTTTGTGTTATGATATTTGTTATTTATGCTTGCAGGCTTTTTGGCATGGTGGTTCTTTTATGTAATTCTCTTTTCCCTTTCATCTTCTTTTGTACACGGTATCACAGAGGGTGTTAGGCCACTTGAGGCCGAGGTAGGAGGCTTTGGTTGTTAGCTTGCTACATGGATGTTAACTTTAGCGCTTGCTCGCCATTGTAGGGATCTTGAGATGGGGTAACCTTAGGTGTTATCTCACAGTACGAGTGTTAAAATCTAGCACTTGTTTGAGGCTCGCTCGCTTTAGGCGGAGATTGTTGATCGGGGGTAACCTTAGGTTATACCCCGCAGAATGAGTGTGACTCGACCGCTGGTTTGGTGCATGAGTGTTAGCCTTTAGTACTTACTCGCTTTAGGCGGGAATCTATCACGAGGCACCTTTAGATTTTACCACGCAGCGCTAGTGTTAGACTCGATTGCTCGTTTGTGGTGCAAGTTTTAGACTCTAGCAGTTGCTCACCTTAGGTAGGAATTGTTTATGTGTTACCCCACAGCACGAGTGTTAGACTCTATTGTTGGTTTGTGGCACAAATGTTAGACTTTAGTGTCCTTAGGCCTTCTGGTGGAGGTGTTGACTTCTCTCAACAAAAGGTCCCTAACCTTGAATATTTTATGTTTGACTCTCTTGTTGAAATACTATGCAATCCTCTTCCAAATTGGGCTCTTACCTCTACTTCTTTCCTTTTCTCTTCTAAAATGTCTATGTTCCCTTCCAAGCTGTTGCTATTTGTTTCTTCACAATAGTACTGAACTTGGTCAATTGGGATGGCGATGTCCACCAACATCACTACCTCACTGCCGCACATCTTAGCAAAATGATTCACACACTTGTTGGGGTCTTTATAATAGTTCTGTATGACCCTGAAAGCTCCTCGCCAAGCTTCGTTCCGATCATCAAGCCTATTTTTTATAATGTGGAGAACGATTTTATTCGTCGTCTCAACCTGACTATTCTCTTCCGGGTGGTCGAGGGAAGAGTACCTAAACTTCATTCCCAATTCTGAGCACCACTCTCAATACTAATGATAATTGAACTGTCGGTCATTGTCTGAGACTATGGAATGCGATATGCCGAGCTGACACATGATGGACTTCCAAAAAAACTTGACAACATTACAACTATAATCGTTGTTAGGACTTCTACTCCCTCCCACTTCGTTAAGTAATCTATGGAGACGACCAGAAACTTCAAACCTCATTTTCCTGGCCGCATGAGTCCCACTATGTCTACCCCCAATTGTGCAAAGGGCCACAGTCTTGACGTTTTGGTCAATTGTTTCGGTGGGCTATAGGGCACAACCGCGTGCATTTGGTGCTTCACATACTTCTTAACAAGCTCTTCCGCTCCATGAGCGCGTTGGGCTTGTAATACCTTACGCTCCCGACTTTGAGCACTAAGCTTTGCCTCTACATTTTCGTGTATCTTCGCCATCACGTACAATGCTACTTCCTAGGAAATGCAGTGTAGGAATAGTAAAGTGAAGCCCCTTTTGTACAGTACTTCTCCACCATGGTGAACCTGGAGGCTGACCTTCCTTGCCTTCGTTTGACCCTTTGGAAGCTCTCCTGTGGTCAGATAGTTCCATATGTTCTACATCCATTAGGAAAGGCCGCTTCTATCTTCGAGACCTAGGCCCCAACATATGGGGTGTCCAACACCTGCGTTGTTATGTCCTATGGTGGAGGAAACTACTCCATTCGTTAAGTGAGGCGTGTGAGTCTGTTTGCTAACTAGTTTTCTTCACGAAGTATTTGTTAGATGCTAAAATACTCGAACTTGTCACGCCACTCCCACACTCGTTGTAGATACTGCCTTAACTTGTCCCCCTTTGCAAAATAAGGCCCTGTCACCTGGCTTACTACCAGCTAGCAGTTTGCCCACACCTAAACTTCAGTAGCCCCCAAACCTTTTGATAGTTTGATAGCAAAGTTGATTTCCTCAAATGCTAGTTTGATTGCAAAGTTAGTCTCATTGTTGGGTATCTCAAATGCTAGTTTGACAGTGAAGTTGATTTTCTCACCATGTTCCATTATAAGGTAAAGGCCTACTCACCCGCCACTACAACAAGATGACTCATCAACGTTACTTGCCAGACACTCCCTTAATCGTCGTAGGTAGTTCTTTTGGGAAGTGGCTGAAGTTAACGACGAAATCCAGCAAAATCTGTCCCTTCACAACATTCCTTGGTAGGTAGAGTTAGGGGTGTAAATCGGTCTATTCCGGTCCGTGGGGTGATGGACTGAAATTTTGGATCTATCATTTTCCTCGGATTGGACCGGACCAAACATCCCTTCGGTCCGGCCTAATTATTTTTTTATATTGTTTTCCTCTTTTTTTAAATAAATTAATAAAATTATTTTATTTAAAATACTAAATTAAAATTATTTGAATTATTAATGTGGATTATGAAACTAACTTAATAAAAAAATATTTTATATGGTCAATGATAATAAATTAGATGAAAATTATATTATTAACTTATATAACTGCTATATAATTAGTTAATTGATAGAATATTAATTTGTTAGTAACATTGTATATTTTTTGTTATAGGTTTGATGAAAATTACATAATTAATTATACAATTATTATATAAATATTATATATAAAAAATATATATTTTTTAAATTTGGTCTGTCTGATCCGGTCGACTGGGACCGAACCGAAAAGTTTCGATCTTCTATTTTAGGGACCGGTCTGGGTCTCAGTCTTGTCGGTTTCTCTCTTTGGTCCAGACTGACCAACTTTCACCCCTAGGTAGTGTAGACAAACTACTTAGCTTGATTGACCAGTTGACAAGCTTGCCTTAGGTATAGGGCTGACATAAGGTGCTGTTTAGTGGATCCTTGGTTAACACTTTGACCTGAAAGTATGGTCTCAATCTTCATACCATTACTAGTAGAGTGAAGGCTAGTAGTTCTCTCCATGGGTTCTATGTCTCTACTCCCCTCAACGCCTTGCTTTGGTACTACATGAGCCTCTGGCTTTTTCCTTCCCCTTTTACTAGTGTGGCGCCTGTGACGCTCTGACTCCTACATACAAAAACACGAGAATCGTAACGTCAGGATGATGACAACACGGGTCACGCATCCCAACGAAATGTGCTCAAATGTGTGCAACATGTAAAAGTGCACAATAAAAATCGCAGCGGATAATATAAATAAGTCATCTAAGTACTAGGAGTTTAAATACAAATATTCAAAATAAATTACCTTTAAAAGTTATACAGTCATCCTAAAATATATTACAAAGGCAAATACATAAATAATTGATAAAACAAATCTCGATATACAGAAGCAATCCCAGATCACTCCTCCAACAGAGCCAAACTAAGGCTCGTCATCCTCATCTGCATCAAAATTTGCGATACCATAAAATGGTACCACAGGTAAGTAATAATCCAAATAACTCTCAGAATAAAAATGCATTAATGCAACCAACAAACAGATCCCAAAACCTCATTTTTCCTGAAAATGATTATTTTCCAACACACGCCAAAATCTCAATTTGGTCCAAAAATATAATCCGTCATTTTCCCAAAAAATGATTCACACAAAAACCAACCATTTATTGGACACTGTAGGGGGGAATCGCAGGCGGGACTATACCACCATCCCTACTGCGTGCATCGTAGGTCGAAATGACAGTCGGGACACAACCACCATCCCTACCGCGTGCACCGTAGGCGGAAATCACAGGCGGAACTCTACCACCATCCCTGCTTACCACCATTCCTAAAGTTCCTTCCCACACAATGAATACTTATCAGAGCACTGTAGGCGGGAATCACAGGCGGGACTATACCACCATCCCTGCTTACCACCATCCCTACCTCGTACACCGTAGGCAGGAATCACAGGCGGGACACAACCACCATCCCTACCGCGTGCACCGTAGGCGAGAATCGCAGGCAGGACTCTACCACCATTCCTATAGTCTCTTTTCCTTTTTCTCAAACTAGTCAATCCAGTCGTTTCAAACACACTCAAAATCATTTCACATGAAAATTCAAATTTTCAAATAAACACATGAACATGTATGCAATCATGCAAAAATCCAGTTTTCATTTACAAACATGAACATGCATGCAAATATGCCATATACATGAAACAACACCAATATCCAATAACCAACTAATGACAACACAATCCAATCACACAAACAACTCCATCTCCAAACCATCCGACCGCCGTACTCCTCGGACTCAGTCCGGCATAACCAGCCAATTCACAGATAAAATGATTTAGTGCAAAAATACATTTAAATTATGAAAGTTCTTTGGGAAAATACTTACAGTGCTATATAATAATTTTTGAAGGATCACGGAGCTACAAGAAGTGGTGGCTCAGCAACGTAACAGTGTAAAATACACTGTGGCTGTGGGTATCAAAAACTCACTTCTGAACGGGGACAAACCAAGAGTCGAAATTGATAGGGTAGGGCTTAGAGATGTCGGTGAAGCTTGTGGTGGTTGTGGTTTGCCGTGGGTGGCGGTGTAGAGGGTGGTTTAAGACCAAAATGCCCAAAACGGAAATGTGGATGGTGGAGTTTCACCGGTGACTGGTTGGAACTGGGGATGGGTGGGTTAGGTTGCTAGGAGGTCGAGGATGAAGTGGTGAAGAAATGGTGGCCGGAGGTGGCGCGACGGTGGCGCGCAAGCTCAAAGGGCGCCGCGACTTTGCATCGTGTGAGGGAGGTAATGACGGCGAGGGAGGAGCTGGGAATGGAGGGGGATGGCCGCCGATGGGTGGAGAAGGAGGAGGAAGGGGCGGTGAGGTGCACGGCGGTGCACGATGGCACAGAAAATTTACAACCTGAATGGGTTTCACACGGCCAGCGGAGAGAGAGAGAGAGAGAGAGTGTGTGGGGAGGGGGAGGTCCCCAGAGTGTGGGGAAGGAGGTGGGAGGGGCGGTGTCGCCGGACTGTGGCGCACGGCGGTGGGCTGGGTGGAGAACGACGCGGACGCAGGGGAGAGAGGGAGGGCAGGTCGCGCGGGGAGAGAGAAGGTAGAAAAAGAAAATGGAGGGAAAAAGAAAAAGAGAAGGAAAGAAAAAGAGGAAGAAAAAAAATGAAGGAAAAAAATGAAGTCCAATTCTCATATCTTGGGTCACAAAAATGATTCAACGAAAAAGATTTTAAAACAGCTAGTCAATTAAAATAATTTAAACGTAACGATAAAATGAAAATAAAATAATTAAATCCAACAATCAATTAATTTAAAAAAATAAAGAACAGTTTAAATGCAGAACAATAATTAATATTAAGGAAACATAACAAATTAATTTTCACAATTTTAAAGATCATAAAAATAAACCATTTAAAAATCTAATAATTTTAAAACAAGAGAATAAATTTTTAAATTAATAAAAATAATCATTCAATAGAAATACACTAAAATATGGGGTGTTACAGTGCCCACCATTTATGGCGGTAACTGATAGGTAAAGG
>QEOW01002112.1:362987-385812 GCA_003123825.1 Juglans hindsii | reverse complement strand
CTGGAGCATACGTGACCAAGCATAACAATCACGTTCAAACTCGTTGTTGCCCGACGACAACCCAGGAGACGTCATTCAGTTCATTACACTCCCGAGTGACCAGAAGAGCTCCATCGAGATAATGCCCCATCTCGGCTTAGGTTCGTGATACGCACACTCCCACATTATATCACTAGTACACGAAAACACAATTTTCAATTTACACAACATGGTATAACACAACAAAGTTAAATAATTTGAACAAACAGTAATTACGGTAAAGATGCCAATGCATGACAGCAGTATATTGGATGACATGGCATAACATACTTCAGACAATATACAACATCACAACAATGACAATATTCACAGTTTCACAAACCCAACTACACGCGTAATCCCATCCTCCATCCGGCCCACGACCAATTTCCATAACCACACACAGTTATCAATCCCAACACTTCGTCGGGCCCAAGGTCTTTCTCAACACAACTAGACTGCAACAGAGCTAGTGATAAATTCGCATCTTAAACTCAAGGGTCAGATTGGAAAGGTACTTACTATGCGTAATGGCAAAGCAGTCTACGACATCCTGCAATTGGACGAGCGCCCGCGTCGCTATGCGGATGGACACAAAATAGTTAGTAAATACATAAAACGTAAACAAAAGATAAAATGCAATTCATGGCAGATTTGGCTCGTCGAGGTGACGCCAAAAGTGGCAGAGCAGCGGCGGGGTAGTGGAAGTGCAAGGTGGCAGTGGAGGATCCGGGCTAGACAGAAGGCTTTTGGTGGGTTTTCTCTGGAAGGGGTGGTAGATTCGACGTAGGCAGAGGGTGGAGGAGGGGAAGCCTAAGGTGGATGGTGGTGGTAAGTGGCAGCGCAGAAAGAAAGAGAAGGGATATGGGCACAGGTTGAGGAGCAGGGGTGAGGGGATGGTCGGATGACCTCTCGAGAGCTCCTGGAGGTGGCGGACCTCGACAGCAAGTGGCAGAGCTTAGGCAAAGATTTTTTACGAGGAGCAGTGAAGGTACAGTGGCATGGGCCAGGAGGATGTTGTGAGATAGCAGATCAGAGTGGCTCGGCATGGTGCTCCTTCGAGATGATTGACAATAGTGACGATGGGAGATGTGGGATGCCGAGACGAGGTGTGGCGGCAAGAGACAGTGCTGCTTGATTGGATGGCGTGATGGGCAGCAGGTGGCGGTGCACAACGTTAAGAGAGAGAGAGAGAGAGCCAAAGGTTGAAGAGGGAGAAAGAACCAGAGAGGGGGCTGCAGCGTTGGGGAAGGGGATGAAAAAACTCAAAGAATTTTTGGGCTTTTCTTCACCCATGACCCAGACGGTGCCGTTTTACAAAAGGGCTGGGTTCTCACTTGCACACGGGTTGGGCCCGTTTTGTACATTCTTTTCGGCCCAAAACGACCCTCTACAAAATAAAACAAGCCCTTCTAACCCATTGGGCTCCAAGAGAATAAGAAAATAAAATAAAATAAACAATAATAATACTAATAAATAAATTAAAACACTACAGTGGGGGCTCATGTTCGGCAATAAAGCCTTCTAGCTTTCTATTCCTTTGTATTGTCTCTGTTTTGCTTATTTATGGCAGTCTCTTCTTTTATGACTCTACAATTTATGGTAGGTATAGTAGCGATTAGACCTTTGTGTGCCTATGCCTTTGTCAACGCTTGTGTTAGCTTGTGCTTCACCACCGCCCATTCATGGTGGAATGAATTGTTCTTGCGTGCCAATTGAGTGTGTGTGAACCATTTTGTCGCTTTCTGTCTCCTCGCTCTCTTCTTCCTCTTTCATCCATTGTCCATTGGTTGTTTTTGGTTCCACTGCCTTTGCCTTCTTATCAGCATTGCTCACCTCCTTTGTACATGGATCGATCAGCATTTTTAGCATGTCTTCAACATTGACAAGGTCATTTGCTCAATCCGTGAACTCTCGTAAGTTCACCAATGTCTTTTAAGACAATTCTGACAAGATGGAACTTCTAGCCCAAATATTGCCCACAAGGACGGCTAGCGTTATCTTGCAGTCTTAATCATCTGTCATCAGTCGTTCCTCAATGAATCGGGCCATGTGCTTCTTCAAGCGTTCATCTACTTGCTTCTTTAAACCGAGGGAGATTTTGGCTGCCTCCACTTCTTGCTAACCATGAACTATGTGAGGAACTACAAATCAAACTCCTCAAAATTGTAGTAGTGTATTTGAGGGTCAAAGGGAAGGCTCAGCATACAATTTCCCTTGAAAATCCATGTAAGTTCATGTGAGACATGAAAGTCTCTGGATGCTCTACTAGGTCCTTGTACCTATCATAGAGGGCCATTTATGGAACCTTGAACTTCAAAGGGAGGGGACCATCGTGATCTCTTTGTTGTATGACAGATCCATGCGATTAAGTAATATGTCTACCGATGAAAGTGCTCCCACTTGCTTTGCCATTTCTTCGTATTTCTCCATCAAGTCCTTCAGGCTATCCTGTATTTTATTCTTTTTTTATTAGTCGTTTTGAGCTAGCCCTCCTTTGCTATAAGACTCCACATCACGCTACCTATCGCGGCACTAATATCAACCTCATTCTGACCCTACTAAATTCATTCTCTACAGCTTTTCCTCCATCTCTGTGATTCTCCATTTGCCATTTGTCCATCCATTGTAATTGCCTTTGGATCGCGAAGTGTATGGGAGTGTGTGGTAGTAGGCAATATTTGAGTCTAGCCTCGACAGTAAATCAATTAGGAAAATGTCATATCCCACAGACGGCCCAAACTATTGATACAATTCTTAGTGATGCCTGCAACGCTTCGAACAACCAGTACCTATGAATACAGAAACAACCTTTGGAGATCTTGGTGGGGGACACCTCCAATAATTAAGTTAGAGAGAAGCTAGAGTCTCTTAATTAGTTGAATAATCTCACATTACATACCTGGGGGCATATTTATAAGATCCAAGGTGCCTCACATGGTGAAGTCTTCCTCATGAATATGATATTGGAGATTGGCGAAGGGATAAGGCTCATTGGATAAGGGATCCTACCAACCAACCTGCTTTTTGCACATCGATTTACAAAATCTCTCTATGATTTGAATCTCAGATCTACCATCATCCTCAATCTCAAGAAAAGACCTAAAAAATACTTGCAAAATGGAAGAGCCACTTGCAAAAGAAAAACGACTCACACATCCCAAAACATCTACTTTCTGCACTATTGCCGCCACTCACAGATCCAACTGTAAACCACTTAGCCCAGCCATCGTAGGAATCACCCACGTTCCACTGCCAAGTCAATTGCGCAAGCCACTCATCGCTGCCGAGTCCTATCTTGCACGACAGAAACCACCACATGTGAAGTCTCCGCGTAACCAACTATCTCTAATTTTATGCATGAAAACAGAGTATTTATGGTGCTCTCAGCCATTTCTCAACGGTGGCCTTAGGCGTTGCCTACACTTCACACTGCTTCCTCTCGACACCATTTCTCTCACTCTCCGTTCCCTCTCTCGCTCATCTTTCTGTCAACTCCCTCTCCCATTTTTCTCTCACTCTACTTCTCTCTCTCTCCACTCTTAGACCAATGAATTCTACATCGCACCACTGCGTGCCGCGTCTCTTTACTTTGTGCCCAACGCCAGGTTCCGTTGCTCATTCACTCTATAGTGGCTCTGTTCATTTTTTGGGGTAAGTTTTTGCCGCCCAAGAGTTTTCCCTCTTCATGTATTTTGACCTTAACTTATAAGGGACATTATATACTCCTCTATCCCTAGTGTTGAAATATGAGTCTGAGAAGATAAAATTTTTCGGATGGGTTGGCACCCAAGACAAAAAACCCGTTCCTAGTCGGGTTGGAGACCCGGTCAGATAACAATCTGATAAAGTCAGTTTGGGCCAAGTCACTTTAAATGGGTCCATCGGTTTATCGAGAGTTTTGCATAGCCCTAGGTGATCCGAACGGCACGAAAATCATGATTAGGATAGGTCACCCGATCCAAACGGCACAAAAATTCTCTTCTAACATGATTTGACTTTATTTGTGGTCAAAAGAAATAGCCCCAAATCAAAAAGGTCTAGCCAAGTTTCTGACCTAAATATTATATTTATTTTTACTTTAATCAAAGTTTAACAACGTCTTTTAACTCATATTTTGGTTAATTCAGATATATTATTTGGCTATCAGGTCAGATCGGCCAAATACCTTTTGAAATATAATCGAAACTTTTTCGACTTTTAACCCGCTTCTTATTGGTTTGAGTCGGCCATACGTCTTTATTGTCCTATAGGTAATATTAATATATTCGAAGTAATTTAAAGTGAATGGTTGGCTCTTGGGTTCTCATTAGGAGTTTTTTTCTTAAGAAGTGTTTCCACTTGAATTTTCCATATACACATTACTGCATTGATTCTTCCAGAGCATTATTACAAGTATACTTCAATCCATCCTAGTTCTACCATACACAAGTGATGTTGGCATATTTGCCACGTGACACAGGACCTCCCAATGCTTCGTAAAGTAAATAGAACCCGGACTCTTTCTAGCATCTCACCAGAATTATGCCATCTCAGGATCAAACATGCACTTTATTAAATCGTCAAAAGATCTTTTCATCTTACTTCTTTGATCTTTAAATAACATCAATTATAATTACTCTAACAATAGATAAGAATCATTGCATATAAGATAATAAAAATCCAAGACTAGAGACGATAATAATGACATGGGAATTCATCCCCTTATTGATAACTACTGATAAGTGTTATTTTTATGTGATTTTTATCACTCTTTTATTTATGAAAAATATCATTTTCCATTCAATACTATTGATTTTATTTTATTTCTACACATTTTATTTATTTTCTTGGATTTGAAGGAATGAGAAGATTTAGTACAAAATGAGAGCATTTTTGTACAAAAGAAGAGAGACTACGGATCTAGACCGATGAAAGGCAGTGAGATCTGAAGAGAGCTGATGAGATGTGGGCAAGGAGCCTTGTCCCGTGGGTAACAAAGAGATCTTTCTCGCCCAAAAGTGAGAAGACTTACCTCTCAATAGGCCAGGAGACTCGCGACCAAAAGGCGCGAAGGCTTGGCGACAAGGCTCTAGGTGGTTAGATTGGGCAACTAGTATAAATGACCAACTTAAAAGACCAACATAAACGACATCGTGAGCAACAACTAGAAATGGTGAGAGAAGTCTTTCATCCCAATCGGGAGTCTTTCCACTCGGTAGGCGAGAAGAGGGCAGTGTGGTCTTTGTGACCTTAGCGCTCATTCATTTGTGACCTACACGCCAGTTATATTATGCGCACACGGCATCCACTCGCCTCTACCCTTTTGAGTTCTGCAATCAATCTATTGGTGACCAAATCCTCTTGAACTCCACAATTCAAGCCGCATATCACTGAATCTTCTATTTTCAATAATTCCGATTTTCTTTGGATAATTTCCTTTTATGGTAACATCTATCTTAAGAAGCTATTTTCCAGAATTTTAGGCTAGAATGTAGCCACATTTATTTTAATTATGAATTTGAGTTTTAACATCTATTTAATCCTGTCTTGTTGGATGAATAGGGAGTCTTTGGTTTGTGAATCCTAGTTGGAGTTTTGAATCAGAGATTGAGAGTTTTTATTTTTGAAGTGTTCTTTCGACAAGGCAGATTTGGGGGAGTAGAGGCGAGAGCTGAATGCTTTATCAACCGACTTCAACAAAGAACACTCGTTTTATGCATTTTCTTTTTAATTTCATTATGAATTAATTCTATTTTATAGAGTTTTGATATAGCCTAGCATTGAACACACAGATTATATTCCAAGTTATTTTATTTTCAATATTTCCATGACTGAGTGTTTATTCTTTGTTCTAAATGCTTACAATTTTCTAGCTAATTTTTGGATTGCAATGAGACCGAGAGATGATTTGTGGTTAAAGTTCTAGGATTAAACACCATTAATTGAGCAAAAGTAGATATGCTTTACTGCAACTAGTGGGATTTTCAAGAAAAGTCCAAAGAATTTAATGAGTCTCCAATTCGTTAAATTCACATAGAGATATGGTTCTATTAGGTGGAGATATTTTTGGTATTGTTTGAGAGAAAATATTGAATAGTTAAGGGATTTTTATCATCAACTTGGGATAATTGGAATTCCATAACAAGGAAGAATAAATTGTGTGGAATTTGCTAGGTGAAGTCAAAAGCTCTAGATCTACTCTCATTATTTTTAAAATCTTAATTTTAATGTTCTTTGCTTCAATTTAATTTAGATAAACCATTCTTCAAATTTTGGTTTTCCAAATAGTAATTAATTTAGTCAATTTCAATACTCAATAGCATAATTATTCCCTGTGGGTTCGATAACCGTTTTCTTTAAAACGTTTTACTACTTATTACGATTCTGTGTACTTGCAGATTATATTTTTATGAGAACAAGCTTTTGGTGCCGTTGCCGGAAAATAATTATTTGTTATTGATACGGATACCAGCTAGACTTTTACTACTTTGGATTTTATTTTATTAAAAAGAAAAAAAAAAGAGATTTAATTTGATCTCAGTTTGATCTTTTCAGGAATTAGAAGTGCATGCGCCGATCTAGATCGTTAGAGCATATGCTTTTTGATATAAAGAGAAAAAGATAGAGGTCGCCACCTGTAAAGTTAATAAGGCTAACCAGGAGCACAAGGCGCTAAGAGACTATGCGATGCCATCGGTCAATGGGGCGACATCCAGTATAAGGCGACCAACTAGACAAGCCAATAACTTTGAGATCAAGCCAACAAACCGTCCAGTTTGGGAGGCTAACACAAGAGGATCCTAATGTTTATATTGCGAATTTTCCATAAATTTGTGATACTTTTAAACATAAAGGAGTGACAGATGATGCAATCTGATTGAGACTTTTCTCCTTTTCACTTAGGGAAAAAGCACAAGTTTGGTTGAATTCTTTGCCGCCTGGCATCATCACCACCTAGGAGGAGTTGGCACAAAAATGTTTAACAAAGTATTTCCCACTAGCCAAGACAACAAAATTAAGGAATGATATTACTACCTTCGTCTAATTTGAGGGTGAATCATTGTCTGAGGCATGGGAGAGATACAAAAACTTATTGCGTAGTGTCCACATCACGACCTTCCCTTCTGGCTTCAAATACAGACATTTTACAATGGTTTGGGACCCATAAATCGATCTATGGTTGATGCGGCCCCTGGAGGAGCATTAATGAGTAAGACCCATGAAGCTGCCTATGGACTTTTGGAAGAATTGGCGTCCAACAATTATTAATGGTTTGCGGAGAGAGCAATGCCAAGGAAGGTGGTTGGAGTCTTTGAACTTGATTCGATTACCACACTGGCGGAGTAGATGGCAAATCTTTCACAACAACTAAGTAAGATGAACGTTAATGCTATTCAAACTAATCTTGTTTGGGATAATTGCGCAGGAAATCATTCCGGTATAGATTGCCAAGTGGGGAATCCTTTTGTCCAACTGAGTCAAGAACAAGCCCACTACATGTCAAATTTCCAACGTCAGAACAATCCTTATTCAAACAGGTTCAATCCCGGATCGAGAAATCACCCTAACTTTTCATCGAGCAATAACCAAGGGGCCGGCTAGACCGCCTCAATAGTTTCCACAGCAAGAGAAGAAGATGGCACTTGATGATGTGTTCATGCAGCACGTGCAAAAGACTGATATGGTGAAGCAAAAGATTGATATGGTGATCCAAAACAACTCAGCATCCATCCACAATCTTGAGGTGCAAATCAGTCATCTCTCCAACATGCTTACCAAGAGGACAAGAGGGACTTTACCGAGCAACACTGTGACCAATCCGAAGGAGCATGTCCAAGCAATAGCATGGTGAAGTAGGTGGACATATGACCAGCCACAAACAATAAGTGCCAAGTGAGATCTAGAACCTGAAAATGTGGAGACCGAGAAGAAGGAAATTAAGGACTAGGTGAAAGAAATCGATTGAGTGGCCACCAACCAGCAAGCTGAGAAGACTAGAGAGAATAAAGGGGCCACAAAATCCAAAAAATCCAGGGAGTTTACTTATGAAACTTATTCTCCTTCAATTTATGATCCACCAACTCCTTTTCCGCAAAGATTAAAGAAAAATAAAATTGATAATTAGTTCTCTAAATTTATGAGTATATTTAAGTAGTTGCATATTAAAATTTCTCTCATTGAATCATTAGAGTAGATGCCTAAATATGCAAAATTTTTTAAGGATATATTATCAAACAAACGGAAGTTGGAGAAGCATGAGACTGTGATGCTGACCGAGGAGAGCAGTGCAATTTTACAAAAGAAGCTGCCACCTAAGTTGAAAGATCCCGGGAGTTTAACAATTTCTTGCACTATTGGAAATTCCTATTTTGATAAAGTTTTATGTGACTTAGGGGCAAATATTAATCTAATGCATCTCTTTATTTTCAGGAAATTGGGTCTTGGAGAAGTATAGCCGACCACCATCTCTCTACAGTTGGCGGACAGATCTATCAAATACATGAGAGGACTCATTGAGGACGTACTGGTGAAAGTTGATAAGTTCATCTTCCCCGCCGACTTCATTGTACTTGATATGGAGGGGGACAAGTAGATCCCTTTGATATTGGGCTGACCTTTCCTTGCAACGGGGAGAATTTTAATTGATGTGCAGAAAGGGAAACTCGTTTTGAGGGTAGGTGAGGAGCAAGTCATGTTTGACATGTTTAAATCTATGGAATTCCAGTCCGAGGTACATTCTTGTTTTCAAATAAGTGACTAAGACATGGTCAAGGCCGACAAGACTTATGAAGCCGAATTTCCAAAGCTACCACTTGAGGTATGTCTTACTCACTCTACGTCTATTAAATTTGAAGATGAAAAAGCTAAAGAGTGTGAGAGACATTTGGAAACTACCTCTTCCCTTTCTCATTCAATAAAACCGAAAGTGGAAAAGCTAAACTCATCTTAACTGATGTCACCCAAGCCTAAACTCAAGCCACTTCTATCAGATTTAAGGTACGCTTTCTTAGGACATGACTCTACTTTTCTAGTTATTATTAATAGTTCATTGAGTGATGTAGAGGAAGAGAAGTTTTTGAGAGTCTTAGGGGAGCACAAAATGGCTTTGGGTTGGATCATCTCGAACACCAAAGGAATTAGTCCTTCAATTTGCATGCACAAGATTTTAATGGAGGATAATTTCAAACCAATCATCCAACCCCAGAGGAGATTGAATCCATCAATGCAAGAAGTGGTGCACAAAGAGGTATTGAAGCTTTTAGATGTCGAGATCATTTATCCAATCTCTTATAGTCTATGGGTAAGTCCAATGCAAGTTGTCCCAAAGAAAGGAGGGATAACCGTGATCAGGGATGACAAAAATGAACTCATACTGACCAGGAGAGTCACGAGATGGCAAGTATGCATAGACTATCGAAGACTGAATGATGCAACTCGGAAAGACCATTTCCCATTACCATTTATTGATCAAATGCTACAAAGACTTGCCGGCCACGCCTACGACTATTTTCTAGATGGATATTCTAGTTACAATCAAATAGTCATTATACCCAAGGATCAAGAGAATACCACTTTCACCTATCCTTATAGCACTTTTGCATATAGGTGCATGCCTTTTGGTTTGTGCAATGTGCCAGCCACTTTTCACAGATGCATGATGTCCATTTTCTCGAACATGGTGGAAAATTTTTTAGAAGTCTTCATGGATGACTTCTCAGTTTTTGGTCATTCTTTCGATAACTGATTATCTAATTTATCTTTGGTTTTGTAGAGATGCAAGGAGACAAATCTTGTTTTAAATTGGAAAAAATGCCACTTCAAGGTCAATGAGAGAATAGTGATCGGCCACCGCATCTCCTTCAAGAAAATTGAGGTCGACCGAGCAAAGATAGAAGTTATTGACAAACTCCCACCACCGACCAATGTGAAGGGTGTGAGGAGCTTCTTGGGTCCTGCCGGGTTCTATCGTCGGTTGATAAATAATTTTTTCCAAATTACTAAACCTCTTTGCACTCTGTTTATTAAAGATACTCGGTTTGAATTCTCTGATGAATGCTTGCATGCTTTTGAAACTTGAAAAAGATATTAATTTCAACATCTATCATTGTGTCATCGGATTGGAATTTACCTTTTGAATTAATTTGTGATGTCAGTGATTATGCTATAGGGGTTGTTTTGGGGCAGAGAAAGAAAAAATCTTTTATGTTATTTATTATGCAAGTCAGACCTTAACAGGAGCTCAACTTAATTATGCTACTATTAAAAAAAAATTATTAGCAGTTGTGTTTGCCTTTGACAAATTTCGTTCCTATCTGATAGGTTCAAAGGTGGTCGTCTACACCAATCACTCGGCTCTTAAATATTTGTTGTCAAACAAGGATGCCAAACCAAGACTGTTACGATGGATTCTGCTATTACAAGAGTTTGACTTGGGCAAGAAAGAGATCTTGCTCGCCCAAAAGCGAGAAGATTTAACTCTCGGTGGGCAAGCAGACTTTGACCAGATTGCGCGAAGACTTGGCGACAAGGCTCTAGGCGGTTAGATTTGGCGACTAGTCTAAAAGACCAACTTAAAAGACCAACATAAACGACATTGTGAGCAGCAACTACAAAACGCGAGAGGGGTCTTTTATCACAGTCAGGAGTCTTTCCACTCAGTAGGCGAGAAGAGGGCCGTGTGGTCTTTGTGACTGCCACGCTCTTTCATTAGTGACTGCCACGCTCATTCATTTGTGACCTCCACGCCACTTATAATAAGCACACATGGCATCTAGTTGCCTCTACCTTTCTGAGTTCCGTAATCAATCTATTGGCGACCAAATCCTCCCGAACTCTGCAATTCAAGCCGCATATAACTGAATCTTCCATTTTAGATAATTCCGATATTCTTGGGATAATTTTCTTTTATGTTAACATGTATCTTTAGAAACTATTTTCTAAATTTTTAGGCTAGATTGTAGCCGCATTTATTTTGTTTTCAGATTTGAGTTTTGACATCTATTTAATCCCGTCTTGTGGGATGAATAGGGAGTCTTTGGTTTGTGAATCTTAGTTGGAGCTCTGAATCAGAGATTGTGATTTTTTAGTTTTTATTTTTGAAGTGTTCTTCCGAGAAGGCAAATCTGGAGGAGCAGAGTCGAGAGCCGAATGATTCATCAAACGACTTCAACAAAGAATACTAGTTTTATGCTTTTTCCTTTTAATGAACTAATTCAATTTTCTAGAGTTTTGATATAGTCTAGCATTGAACACACAAGTTATATTCCAAGTTATTTTATTTCTAATATTTCCATTATTGAGTGTTTATTCTTTGTTCTTAATGTTTACAACTTTCTAGCTAACTATTGTTTGATATTTTGGATTGCAATGAGACCGACAGGTGATTTGTGATTAAAGCTCTAGGATTAAACACCATTAGTTGAGCGAAAATAGAGATGCTTTACCTTGACGAGTATGATTTTCAAGAAAAATCCAAAGAAATTAATGAGTCTCAAATCGTTAAATTCATATAGAGATATCTTTGGTATTGTTTGAGAGAAAATATTGAATAGTTAAGGGATTTTTATCATCAACTTGGGATAATTAGAATTCAGTAACAGGGAAGAATAAACTGTGTGGGATTTGCTAGGTGAAGTCAAACGCTCTAGATCTACTCTCATTATTTTTAAAATCATAATTTTAATGTTATTTTCCTCAGTTTAATTTAGAGAAACCATTCTTCAAATTTCAGTTTTACAAATAGTAATTAATTTAGTCAATTTCAATACTCAATAGCATAATTATTTCCTGTGAGTTCGATAATCGTTTTCTTTAAAACACTTTACTATTTGTTACGATTCTGTGCACTTGCAAATTATATTTTGATGCAAACAACTACTGACTTAGACTTAGTCTTATTAACAACAACTAACTCCTAATGTCGTCTGTTTATTCCATGAGTCCTCCTTGCACTCAAACTTCTTCAATTTTCCCCTCCCCCAAAAATAATCCAACTCCGGCAGTTGTTGGGCTTGATAAAACACATATAGATAAAGACATTGGACATCCTCTATCTTCAACCAGCAACAATATACAATGGTCTATTCCTCCACTTGACAAGAAACTTCTGGTATCCTTCTCGTGTCGTGGCATGCTCGAGAGAATTCTTGTAGTCTTAGTATCCGGTCCTCATCCGCTGGATGGTTGAAGTCATGGGTTGTAGGACCACCTTCCTGTGACCAAACAAAAAGGTGTACGTGTTCTTATAGTCATCATACCTAACTCGCCTGTTGTATAGCTAGGCGAGTCAGAGTAATAAATGGCAGGCTTTCATAGGAATCACATCACAGTGTAAGGTATCTATATAATGTTGTCCAAGGGAGAAAGTGATCAAACATTGATGCTTCGTAGGGATGGAGATGTCTTCGAACTAGCTCATTTTGTATGCTTAAGGATGTCTCTCTATTCGGAGTTTAAGCTTTTGCACGATTTATTGGGAAATCACGTTCATGCCACTCCCGTTGTCCATGATAACATCTAGGGAGTTCCGTTGCTGTTCCACTAGAGTATGGAATATATTGTTACGTAACCAATCATCACCGGTTGGTTTTTGCTTCTTTTGTCCTGCTAACACTCGTCAGATCACACAAACAGGCAGTTGAGACACTTCCAGTATTTCTTCAGTACTTGTGGCTTCGATGTATTCATTGGTATCCAAAGTGACTTTCTCCTCTACGTTTGCAAGTAGGTTTTCGCATGTCAAGATCAACCTTTGTTCTTTCGCAAGGCATACCACTGCAAAGTGTCCACACTCTCCACATCTGTAGGATTCCTTTGGCCTTCTCTTGCCAACATCACGTCCTTGGACCCTCTTTTCTAGTGTCATCGGTGTCTTATGCCAAGTGCAATTAGTTGGTGAGATTCGGCTTCTCTGGTTTAGGATTCCTTTCAGTGCTGGGGTTGCCCAGTTGGTAGTGGTATTTAGGTGTGTGAGAACTTCGTAATGCTGCTTTATATGGAGTACCAACTTATAACTTCTTCGATGCTTGTCAAACGAATGGTGAGCAGCTCTTTCCGAATGTCGTCTCATAGGCGCACTTTATAGAGTGTGATAGATTGGCATTCAGTTTCAGATACATGGCTACAGAACTGAATTCATGGAATTTGTTGGAATAATCATCTATTGAGGTTGCCCGTTGCCTTAACAATAGCAATTCCTCGAATAACATCTCCTCATAATCGATGGGCAAATATTTCTCTTGCAGCTCTAGCTTCATCACTTCCCAATCAGTAATAGGTGCTTGATGGAGTCTATGCAACTATTCTTCGACACTTTGCCTCCAGACACTTGCGTGCCCCTTTAACTTCATTCTCACAAAACAAACTTTGTGATCAGCCATCATTCCAAACCAATCTAAATAATCTTCTAAGCCCGTAATCTAGTCTTGGAAAGCATACGGGTCTAGCTTTCCATGAAAGTTGAGTACCTCTACTCTAATTCGTTGCTTTGCCTCATTGTGGTGAGTCTCAGGAAGTTCCGTTCGGTTCATGAATGAATCCATACAGGATGCAAAATTGTTTTTGTCGTAATACGCCCATGACATTTGAAATTACTCAAGTACCCTTGTAACTTAGCGAAAATATCTATCAATTCACTCAACAAATTTGTTAGTATTCAACCATGCATTTAATTTAATAATTAAACAATAACATAAAATAAATAAATTACTTAACACTAAGATTGGTATCGAATGGAAAACCCTTTAAAGAAATCTTTAAAGGTAAAACCCTACGGGACAGCCAAATCCAGGAAAGTCAATCTTATTATTTGAAAATCAATTACAAGTACTCATCAATTATAAAACCTTTGCAACTTGACTCTCTTACCTGCCCAGACAAACGACCCATTTGTCTTCTACCTCTGTAGCAACCAGAACCTCTATCGATCTTCAAATATTGCCTTTCCTCCTAGAACTTTAGGGGCTGAAGTCCAATCACATGATTCTCTACTCTCGAAGCACGATCACACTCAAAGAGAGATCATAAATTCAAAAATTCAATAAAGAATTTTCTCACTAAAATATGCACTAAAAAGTGCTCTAGAAAATATGTAGATCTGAATCTCTACAGATCCTAACCAATAGGATCTCTTAAATAGACAATCTGAAAATAAATTCTAATTGCTGTAAGATTCTGCTGGCAGAACAAATCTGATAGGAGTTTCAGGTGCAGCAGGAATCTACTGACGAGAGAACTCTGCTGACAGACTGCTAACAACCAGTGCGAAAGCTTCATCAGATAACTGCTTTAGATAACTTCTTGATAGTTTGAAAATCTATCTGCTTAATATCTTCTTTTTGAATCTTCTATCTAGATCACTTGATATCTCCTATCTTTTCGAACATTCAATCTTGATCAAAAGTCTTTTGAACCTTTATCTATTCAACCGCTTATCTTCAAATTCGAATATTCATAGATAAAGATAAAGACAAATCTTTATTTGTTAATCAATTTATCTTTGAATTTAAATATTCGTAGATAAAGATAAATACAAATTACATTCATCTAATAATTCAAATTGGTTCTAGTCATCTAATCTTAACCAATAAACTTTTACATCAACAACATCCATCGGGATCCTTGAAAGGGAGTGTGAGGTGGTATGTGCGCGTGGTCTTCGCTATTACCATCCCCTTCCTGATGTAAGTTTGGTCCCCCGTTTTCTAGCGTATCTTCCTACTTGTCAATGCTTGACCCTTATGGTTTATCAAACACATGGTTCCAGACTACATCGACTTTCTTTTTGAGAGAACCCAACTGATTAATCACTTCCAGTAGGAAGTCATCATGTTGTTGCGGTGTTAAGCGGGTGGTGGTAGGATGCTTGTTACTCTATGTGTTCAATGTGACGATAGGTGGGAACTTCGGCTCTTGATACCAAAACTGACTCAGGAGCTCCCAATGCTTCGTAAAGTAAATAGTGCTTCGTAAAGTAAATAAACTTGTACTCTT
Organism: Juglans hindsii; assembly: GCA_003123825.1. Classification (NCBI taxonomy): domain Eukaryota; kingdom Viridiplantae; phylum Streptophyta; class Magnoliopsida; order Fagales; family Juglandaceae; genus Juglans; species Juglans hindsii. The sequence goes on along the minus strand of QEOW01002112.1, from coordinate 370,821 downwards.
TCTGGCGTCTCCCCAGAATTATCCCATCTCAAGATCAAACATACACTTTATTAAATCATCAAAAGACCTTTATATCATACTTATCATATCCTTAAATAAAATCAATTATAACTACTCTAAAAATAAATAAGAATGACTGCAGATAAGATAGTAATCTAAGACTAGAGACGATAGCAACGACATGGTTATTCACCCCCTTGTTGATAAATACTGACTTAGACTTAGTCTATTGATAACTACTAACTTCTAACATTGCTTGTTTATGCCATGAGTACTCCTTGCACTCGGATTCCATCACTATGTCTCCATGAAGATGGGTTTGTTAGAATTGTAGTTTTTGTGTTTTATATTTAACTTGTTTTTGAAGTGCTCTAGTTTATTGTCTATGGTAATTTGTATTAGTTAACATGGGTTTTGATGTTCTAGCAACTCTTGCAAATTAAAAATTAAGCTTTGAACGTTACAAACATGCCATGCTAATTCAGAACTGTCACCACAACATAAAATGGCTAGAAGATTTATGTTAACTTGCATATAAATATGCTTTGCTTACTTTGTTTCAAAGTCTTTCTTTCTTCACTGTTATAGTCTTTTGGTGTCAGCACTGCGTTTGTTGTTCATAGTTATTCCCACTTCTATCACTAGCTTTAATGTGAGATGATTAAATTAAAATTTCTTTCTTAATATTAGCTCTCAAATTGCCTTGAGTTTGGAGAGGGATCAAATTTCTTATGGTGACATAGTACTTCCTGCAATTAGATCTGATCACTCTCCTTTGTCAATTAGTCTGCACAACACCACTCAGGGAAGGATGAAAAGGAGATGGTGTTTAGATATGAGATGGCATGGGAAATAAAGGAAGAATGTCAGAAGGTGGTGAGAGAGGCATGGCAAAATGCTGGTATAACAGATGGTCAGGCCAAATCCTTAAGGACACAGCTTGAATGCTGCCAAAAGGGTCTCACGACCTGGAGGCAAAAGCTTAAGCAACAAGAGGACCAGATCATTAAAAATGGGACACAATTTATTGGGCATCTTCAGAATGTTGGTACTGGTGAGCACTTGGCAGCTATGAAACAAACCCAAGAGGAGGTGGTTTCTGCCATTATAGCAAATGATATCAAGTGGAAACAAAGGGCAAAGCAACACTGGCTTAAACATGGGGACAGAAACACCCAGTTTTTTCACATGCAAGCAAGCCAGAGAAGGAAGACCAATGCAGTTTAAAGCATAGAAGATCCTCAAGGAAGGTGTCATTGACCAGTTAGCAATTGGAGAGGTATTCACAAGCTTCTTCTCCTCTCTTTTCACTACTTCCAATCCCAGTTCTATTGACCAATGTCTGCTTGCAATGGACACCAAATTAGACAGTGTTAAGAAGGCTTGGCTATTAAACCCTTTCACTAGGGAGGGGATCACTGCAGCTATTTTTCAAATGAATCCCTTGGGGTCTCCAGGCCCTGATGGGTTCCCTGCCCAATTCTACCAAAAGAACTGGGAGGTAGTGGGGGATCAAGTCTGTAATTTTGCTCTTGGCTTCCTTAATCATGGGGGCACCTCAATGAGGTAAATGAAACTTTTATTACTCCCATACCCAAAGTTCAGAACCCCAAAAGAGTAGTGGATTACAGACCAATAAGCCTTTGTAATGTCTTATACAAGGTTGTGTCTAAAACCATGGCAAATAGACTTAAGCACATACTGCCACATATTATTGCCCCCAATCAGAGTGCCTTTGTCCCTGGAAGGCTCATATCTGATAACACCTTGATTACTTATGAGGTCCTTCACTCTATGAACTCTAGAATGAAAGGGAAGAAAGGTTTTATGGCTCTAAAACTGGACATGAGCAAGGCCTATGACAGGGTAGAGTGGAGATTCATTGAAGCCATCATGGTTAAAATGGATTTTCCTGCTCATTGGATCCACATCATTCAAGCTTGTCTCACTTCCGTCTCTTACTCTATACTTCTTAATGGAGATCCTCAAAAAAAGTTTGCACCTTCGAGAGGCCTAAGACAAGGTGATCCCATGTCACCCTACTTATTTATACTATGTGCAAAAGCCCTCTCTTCCCTCCTCAAACATGCTGAGACATGTGGCAGTATAACTTCTGTGGCAATTGGTAGAGGTCCTGTTAAAGTAAACCATCTCTTCTTTGCTGATGATAGCCTTCTATTCTGCCAAGCCAAGCATGAGGAAATTAATTGTGTTCTTAACATCCTTGAGTTATATGAGAAAGGATCAGGTCAGGTTCTTAACAAGGATAAGTCTGCCATTTACTTCAGCAAGAATACTGCCTTGATGACCCAACAGCTGATCATGCACCTTGCAGGTGTCCAATCCACCTCTTGCTTTGAGAAATATCTGGGCTTACCTTCATTGGTGGGTAGAAAGAAGATAGCATCCTTCCACTCTTTAGTTGATAGAACCTGGTCTCGGGTCACTAATTGGAGGACCAAATTTCTCTCTGCAGCAGGAAAGGAGATACTACTCAAAGCTGTGCTCCAAGCTATCCCTACCTATGCAATGGGGATGTTCCTTCTACCAGCCTCTATTTCAAGGAAATTAAACCAGATACTAAGGAAGTTTTGGTGGGGTTTCAATGAAGATTTTTCAAAAATTCAGTGGGTCAACTGGGAGAAGCTTAGTGGCAGGAAGGATATGGGAGGGCTTGGGTTTCGAGACCTGAGATGCTTCAATCTTGCTCTACTATCCAAATAGGGATGGAGGATCTTCCAAAATCCTACATCTCTAGTGGCACAAATTTTAAAGCAGAAGTATTTCAACAATGGAAATTTGCTTGATGCTAAGCTGGGAGGTGGGCCTTCTTTTGCATGGAGAGGAATACATATGCTGGATTAAGTTTGTTAAAAAAAGGCCTCATTTGGAGGGTTGGAAATGGACAGAAGATTAACATTTGGCAAGATAGATGGGTACCATCTCTACCTACACAAAATATCTTGACCCCTCAAGAAGCTGATTGTTGGTGCGAAAAAGTCAGTGACATCATTGATCCTCAACAGAAGAGATGGCAGGAACCTATCCTATCTGAACTTTTCACTAACCAGGAAATAGAGGGCATAAAGGCAATTCCCATCAGCTTAGGAGATAGAGAAGACAAACTCACCTGGCAGTTTTCTCCTAATGGCAGCTACACAGTTAAAAGTGGATACTATCTTGGCAAAGAATTGGAGAGAGAGCAAGGAGGAGAACCTTCTGGCAGAGCTGAGAACTGCCAAGTGTGGAGGTCCATTTGGAAACTCAAGGTTCCTCCTGCCACCAAAATGTTTATCTGGAGGGCATGTAGTGAAGCCTTGCCCACTATGGCTAACCTGAAAAGAAGAAAGGTGGTAAAGGATAACACTTGTTTGATATGCAAAAGGGAATCTGAAACCTCTGGCCACGCTTTATGGGGATGTAGCAGTGCCCAAGATGTTTGGTGTCAAGGCCCAAAGAAAGTGCAAAAATTTTCTTTTCACAGTGACTTGGTTTTTAATATCTAGGCAGAATTGATTGGCAAGTTTGAACCAGGGGATTTAAATGAGGTGGCTGCTACAATGAGAGTGATATGAGCGAGAAGAAATGATGTCTTACATGGGAAAGTTTTTAAACACCCTCAAGAAGTCATTGGCCAGGCCAGGGCAGAATTGTCTCTGCATGAAGAGGCTTTCCAGAAGGAGGTTGATGCTAACTATGAGAACATGACAAGAGTTCACAGATGGACAAAGCCTGCAGTAGGTGGTTTTAAAGTGAATTGGGATGCAGCTGTGCAATCGAGGCTAGGAAGGATTGGCATTGGTGTCCTAATCAGAGATCATCAAGGGCTGGAGATAGGTGCACTTCGTGCTAACAGACCTTTGAGAGGCAGTGCCTTTGATGCTGAAGCATATGGGCTTGTTTTGGCATGTGTTTTTTGTATGGAAATTGGAATAAGGCAATTCTATTTGGAGGGAGATTCAAAACAGGTCATGGACCAAGTGATCCAAGGTTGTCCTAACTGGAGCTTAGGTGGTTGCCTCATATCAGATGCCAAAGCTGTTCTAATCTCAGCTGCTGATTGGTCTATCTCTCATGTATATCGGGAGGCTAACATGGCAGCTCACAAGCTTGCCCAAGGGGCCCTTGAATGCACTGAAGATCTTTATGACATCGAAATATGCCCCCCTTGTATCCTTCAGGTGGTTACTGAGGAAATGAGGCATTGATCCTGTCTTTTCCTTTGTAATACTGGTTCATCTTGTATATGGTTGGTTTGATTAATGAGATCTGTTTATTATAAAAAAAAAATAGTACCTTCGCCGAGAGTGGAATATTATTATAGATGTGAAATTTGATACTTATTCTAATGTAAGAGGAGAAACGGATGCCTTACAACAACCTTTTTTTTTCTTTTTTTTTTTTTTTTTATTGCTTATGAATTGATCATTTTCTGGCTAAGTTGACTATGCCCTATTGAAACTCAATAAAGATGTTGAATCATTGAGTTTGTTTTATTGAATTTAAGCAATTAGTTGGTAAGCTTGTTCATCATATTAAACTTGGAGTTTCATTTCAAATTGATGGACTCTACAGTTGTTAGAATTTACTCTTTTTTTTTTTTTTTCAAAAGGTTTGGGAGGAATCTTCTAGTGAAAGCCTACTACTAATGCAGTTTCTTATTGCTATGAGGAACTTTATAGTTGTCGTTGTTGGTCAATCATCCATCCATATGCTACAAGATGCTAATGCCCATATGTGGAAGAGAATTTACCAGTTGTGTTTGGTTGTTGGAGTGAGTTCAACTCATTCCAAACCAATCATTGATGAGACCCACTAATTTTTGAAATTTCTATAAAAAAGTAAAGCACATCCCAACTTACTTCATACATTCAAACATATGTCTCAATCTATTTAGAGAAATGATAGTTGTAGTCGTAAGTGCGCAAGCGCCGTGTAATCACTTTGAAAAAAATGAATAAATACAGGACTCACATAAAAAAAAATTAATTTTTTAATAGTAGACCCCACTCTTTTTTAAAGGGACTGCACGACGCTTGCGTACTCTACGACTATATATAGCATTACTCATCTATTTATATTCAAACACTTCTCAAAGGGATCCCACAAAATACTACTATTCATAAATCAACTTAGATTTTCTAAGATTACTTCAGCATCCAAATGTAAATAGCCTAGATGAACTTCCAGGGGACAACATGCTAGAGTCAGGAATTGATGTAAATAGCCTAGTCATAATATATGTTTATTATATTTATTTATAACTGTGGATATCCATTGAGTTTGTAATTTAAAAATACTTATTTTTAACCTTGTTTTAGGACCATTTGTTGTGGATATTTAATTCATAGCAAACGATGTTATATTTTTTTGTGGGTTTTTTCTATTTGGGGCGAATTCAGATTCATCACAAATAGCTTTTTTTAGGCACAATCCTATTAGTAGCTAAATAAGTTATTCGCAAATAAATATTAGTTGCAACCAAGTTTCGTGGCAAATAAGTAGTATATACTAAGAAATACAGTGTGGCACAAATGGTAGATGGTATTCGCCACGGCTCTTTAGGACATGTGAGGCCTTATTTTCGACCATAGTTTGACTTTTGCTAGCAAATCTTTTCGCTGCGAAATGAAAACATTTCCCACGACTCTGTTGCTGCGATTTTTCTGCTGTTTGAGATGAAGTATTTTCTGCAATTGACTTGCGGTACAAACGGTGGCAAAAGATTTTTTGTCTTTATATTCCTCCTATTTGCTGCAAGTTTAAATATTGGAGGCAAAAAGCCTTATATGTTGTAGTGAGTAAAATTGTCAACGAAAGTTTACACAGAGAACTGTAAAACATACTTGAAATATATTCTCTGCCAAACAAAATATCCCTATCTAAAAAAGTAAATTAAAGAAAAAATAAATGTTTATTTTTTATGAAATACCCTTATGCCATTCCATTGTAAAAGTGAAGAGATATAAGGAGGAGCTTCCTCCAATGTTACAATTAAATCCGAAATGGTAAGAGCATCTTTTGCAAGTAAGTGGGCTATATGATTGTCATTTCTCCTAATATGAGAAACCTCGCACTTTGTAAAACAATTAAGACAAGATCTCGTTTCACTCATAAACATGCTTGAGCTGCTTCAAATCCCCTTGTCTTCTTGTAAGGCCTTTGTTACTTGTAGTGAATCACCCTCAATGATAATCTGATGCAAACCAAGGTCCAGTCCCAGTTTAGCTGCCTATAGAGCTCCGTATGCTTCAGCTAATAAGGGGTCAGGGAAAAATTGTTTCCTCTGCCTCATTGTGGCAATGATCTGGCCAAAACTGTCCCTAATGACAACTCCTATACCAATCACTCCATTGGCCTTATCCATTGCCCCATTCCAATTTTTAAACCAAGTCAATGGGGTTGCCTTCCACACAGCTTCTGAGGAGTAGACCTGGATGGTTCTGTTATTGTCTTGAGGATCAGTGTCCACCTCAGCCATTAAATCTAATAGAATTCTAGCATCTCTAACAATGGAATTTGGATGAGTAAATTCCTTGTTAAAAATAAAAAGTATTCCTTCTCCACCATAGTTTCCTTGCCAACACCACAAACTCTAGCAATTTTTCTGCATTTAAGGCCATAACTAAAGACTCAAAAAACAACAGCATAGGGGCTTGAGGTAGAGCAAATTTCTAAAGTCTTTTAAAGCATTGACTCCATACATCCATTGCTGCCTCATAGCTCCACAATGCATGAAAGACACTCTCTTCTTCCCTACAACAAATGAGACATAGGGGATCACTAAAATAGGTTGGATTGAGTAGGGAGAGATGTTACATGAAGTTGCCATAATTTGTTCCAAACAACCTTAAACTTGTTGCGTGTAGAAGCTTGGCCTTGGGTTGCCACCTCCCTTGATTTCTCCATGTGGTATGCACTCCTCCAAATTAGCTTCCCTTTCCTCAAAAGTGTTTTGTACCAGGTCTATCTTCCACTGCTTAGTCTCAGGGTCTATTAGTTCTGCAACAATGGCATTACCATCTAGAGTCTTAATTGGGCTTGTGACCTTGATGGGAGTAGAGTGGACTAGCCACTTGTCTTTTCAGACAAGAATGTTAGAACCAGTTCCCACCCTCCAGGAGACTTCTCCACACAAATGAGGGTTTAGAATCCACTTTAGTTGTCTGAAATGTTGAGTTAGGGTCCTGAGCCAATCTCCAACACTATTTGGACAACATTGCCTTGTTGAAACATTCAAGGTCCCTAAACCCCAATCCCCCAGCTGACTTGGCTTGCCCCATTCTTTTCCAGGATATCTAGTGGATATTGTGCTCCTTTTCTTGCTGACCCCATCAAAAATTCTGGATGGCTCTGTTTATGTACTATAATAGATGGTAGGTACCTTAAAGACACTCATTGTATAAGTTGGTAGGGCTTGGATCACAGCTTTGAGGTATATTTCTTTCCCTACCTGAGATAGAGTTTTAACTCTATGCCTACTGAGCCTCACTTTGATGTTATCCAAGATGCCTTTGAAGGATATGAACCTATCTTGACCCACCACAGATGGCAATCCTAAGTACGTTTCATTGGGCATGGTTGTCCTCATACCAACAATAGATAGGATGTATTCTTGAGTAGGTCTAGTTTTGTTCTTGCTAAAAATAATTGAGGTCTTCTTGAGGTTGAGTCTTTGGCTTGAAGCCATCTCATAGGTTCTTAATAGGCATATTAACCAACTCCACTCCACTAATGTTGCCTTACAGAATAGGAGGCTATCATCTGCAAAAAAAAAAAAAAAAAAAAAAAAAAAAAAAAAAAAAAAAAAAAAAAAAAAAAAAAAAAAAAAAAA
>QEOW01002112.1:341513-362632 GCA_003123825.1 Juglans hindsii | reverse complement strand
AAAAAAAAAAAAAAAAAAAAAAAAAAAAAAAAAAAAAAAAAAAAAAAAAAAAGACGATGAGAGACCTAAAACTGACCCCTTGCAACTGGAATCCCATGTAATAATCTGCCTTCCTCAGCCTTGCATAGCAGATTGCTCAAAGCTTCAGCACACAATATGATGAGGTATGGTGACAAAGGGTCACCTTGCCTTATGCCTTGAGCAGGGAGAAATTCTGTTTGAGGTTCACCATTCACAAGGAGGGCATATGAAACAGTTTCAATGCACTTCATCACAAGTTCCACCCATCGACTGCAAAATCCCAATTTATAAATGACAACTCTTAGAAAACTCCAATGCACTCTGTCATAAGCCTCGCTCATGTCTAACTTTAAGGCCATGTAACCTTCTCTTCCTGCCAATTTACATTTCATTGTATGCAAAAGCCTCAAAAGCCACAATTATATTATCAGATATTAGCCTATTGGGGACAAAGCAGATTGAGAGGGTGAGATAATACAAGGGAGCACCTTCTTAAATCTATTAGCAATTACTTTAGAGATGAATTTATAAGGAACATTAGAAAGGAAGATAGGCCTGAATTCTGTCACTTTTGTATGGGTTTTCTTCATTGGGATGAGAGCAATGAAAGTTTCGTTAATGCCTCCCAAGCTACCATTTGAGTTAAGAACATTCAACACAGCTTCACACACCTGGAGTCCCACGATTACCCAATACTTTTGATAGAAGATTGCAGAGAAACCATCTGATCCAGGTGAGCTTAGGCCATTCATGTGAAAGAGAGCTTCTTCAACCTCCTGTTGTAAATAAGGTTTAGCCAACATTTCATTCTGTGTGACAGTCACTCGAGCCTCTAAGGATGCAATGCATTCTGCAAGATTGTGTGGATTTGAGGAGGTGAATAGTTCTACAAAATGATATTGGAATAAATCTCTAATTCCCTCTCTTGAGCTTGTTTCATGGCCATGACTATCAACCAATTTTTTAATGATGTTTGTTTTTCTCCTGTGAGATGCACACTGGTGAGAGTATTTTGTGTTTCTATCTCCCTTAGTCAACCATCTTTGCTTGGCCCTTTGCTTCCACTTGGTATTCTCAATGTCAAGGATTCTGTCTAACCCTCTTTGCACCTGCTTTATCTCCCCAATTAATTGACCCATCTTCCTTTACTATAGTTTGGAGAGAATGGCCATCTAGTTACTTATTTCTTGCTTAGAATTGCCAAAAAACTGCTTGCTCCATTGTGATAGCTTCTGTTTACAATTTTTAAGGCCCTCAGAAGTGAGTTGCATTTTGTTTCCAGCCAACCTGGGTATCCTCCAAGCTTCCTCCACTGTTTTAACAAAATCATCCCTTAGAGATCAACTAGCCTCAAGTTTTAAAGGCTTTAGTGGTCTGTTTGCAAGAGGTTGTTGTTGGTCCATAGTAATCCATATAGGATTGTGGTCTGGGTTAAGGGCAGGGAGAGTGAAAAATCTCAAGTCAGTGTACAGGTCCGACCAAGTAGTGTTACACAAAGCCCTGTCTAACCTTTCTTTGGTGAAGGCCTCCCTTGCCTTCCATTGGACCAAGTGAATTTGCTTCCAGAATAACCCATGTCACTAAGTCCACATCTGTTCACAGCTCCTCTGAAGGCTTCCATTTGATTATAAGGTCTCAAAGGCCCTCCACATTTCTCCCCATAGGTCAATATTTCATTAAAGTCACCTATACACAACCATCCTGTTGAGGCTGTAGGTGTCAAAGCTTGTAGCAGTTACCAACTTTCGTGCCTCTTTGTTGTGTTTGGATTGCCATAAAACCCAGGGAGGGTGCCAAGGGACACCCTTCCTCATACCTTTTACTAACAATGAGATATGTCTTTGAGTATAGGACAACAATTTTGCCTCTACTCCTTCTTTCCATAGGAATGCAAGGTCTCCACTAGAGCCTTTCAAATTAACCACAAAATTGTGCTCAAGGTTCAATCTCCTTTTAACAGATTCCACCTTTAATCTTTTGCATTTTGTTTCCATTAAAAAACAAAGGTTGGGGTCTTATGTTGCACCATGAGATGCAAATTATTCACTGTCCGAGGGTTCCCGAGCCCTCGATAGTTACAACTTTAATGACTCATTGCATAGGGTGGGGTTGTGCACCAGCCACCACCACACCATTTTTGTTTGAAAAAACATCAGTCACCACCTCATTTTTTGTTCTCTTAGTGACCTGTGCTGTAGTTTCAGTAGTTGGTTGAACAACAACCCTCTTAGTGCCACTTAGACAAGTTTCCTTACTCTCCCCTTGACCTGCTAACAAACTTTCAAAATTTCTAAGTCTTGCTTTCCTCTTCCAACTGGCTTTCTTCTTAATTTTCTCTAGGGCTTGGACTTGGTTTGAGACAAAATGGGCCAAGTATGAGGCTTGGGGCCTCAGGTCATGGCTGCTCTCATGGCCTAAGGTTGACTTTAGATCCTTACCTTTACAGGCTATCGCTGGTGTAGAAGTAGGACAATATGACTTCTTAATATCTTGCAAAAAACAAGCCTTTGCTGCTTTAAAGGTCTCCTTGGAATTCTACAAAAATGGCTCACTAAAACTTTCCTTAAAAAGCCTCTAGGTTGCCACTTGTAGCACCCCGCCTAAATAACCATTAGGATTATTCCTTAAACACTCTAAATTAAGCTTATGATTTTGGACTTTAAATATATATTTTTTATTTTTTTATTTTATTTTATTTATTTTATTTACCTAATTCAATGTTGATAGTGAGATTAGTTTTGATCTTGGCCATTAGTATCATTAAGCAAAGGGTTAGAGAAACAAGTCCATTAGTGATACTAGAAAGGCCTTTACGACCTTAGAACATTTATGGGCCAAGTCTCATAAGCCTTTAACCAAGTCTCTTAGGAATTCAAGATAGTCTTGGCCCAAGTATAAGGAAGGCTTAAGGCCTTCGGGCCAAACTTGGTGTAGAATTAACCTATGGTCCAATTAAGTCAAGACAAGCCCTTTCAAGCCCCACCTTTGTGGACTTGAGGCCTCTTCAATCCCTCAAAATCTGAAAATAAGGCCTCCTCTTACTCAATCCCAAAAGCCCACGAGCCCTTGACCCACACTCATGGCCCTTTTAAGCCCATCAAGGCCCAAAAGCCTTGTCTTCTATTTTTACTCTTCCAATTGAAAGTCCAATGCACCATACCATGGGTTTCCTTAAGCCCATATCATACCCTAAGTACCGAAATTAAGTTTTAAAATTTGGATAAGACCATTAATCAACTTACCCAAGAAGTGATCTTAAACCATGTTTTGAAGCTTAATTTATTTCTTAATCTTTTTTTAACCTTTGATATGAAATTCTCTTATTTTATTATTCAATTACATCACTTTTAGATCATACTAAAACCCTAGATAAACCTCCACACATGCCATTAGAGAAAATGACATATCAAACTCCAAAACTAGACCTATTTGACACTTATGTGAGCCATTTGAGTGCATGGACTGTTTTGCCCTTAAGTCTAATAGTTTTGTGCCTTTTTCTTAGGGGTAATATGGTCTTTAGACACCTCTTATAACCCCTTTAAACCCAGACCAAGCTTTGGATGAAATTGGTTTAAAAAACCTAGTCCTTAACCAAAACTGAATTGAACCAAGGAGCTAGTTGAGTGAGAACCGGTTGGGTTGAGTTTCAACCAACCACCTACCATGGTTGAGACACCATCCCATGTTACGTCTAGTACTAGCTAATCCCCAAGAGGCCCCATGGCCATCATGAGAAATTTGACTCAGTTTTCCCTCCCAAAGACTAACCAAAACCAAAGCCTCAAAACTGCCAAGTGAAACCACTTGAACCTGCCGATTAGCATATGTGCTTTGCTTGACTTTTTGTCAACTGAACCATGCCCCATGACCTGGCTACCTCTATTGGACCATTGTAGCTACATTAAGGAGGAAATCATGATAGTTTCAGGCCACTATTCCCCCTGCACAAGATGACACAAGCTGATGAAGGCAATTTGAAAGTTTAGCAACCACCCACCATTGGATCATCTTCTTTGAAATGTACCTCCATGATCACTTGACAGCCAACCCTCCACCTTCTACCACCTAAAAATGCCTTTAAATAGTGACCCTGCACCAGCACATATTAGTCATGATGATGAGTCGAAAAGATGAGTCAAGACAATGAACAAAACTGTCCAAAGAAAATCACTTTGAACTCGTCAGCCCCATGGTTCGTTTTGTTGGTTTTTCTTCTATTTGTTCTGCACCACAACATGACCAGCACCCATAGGAGCACTATAGCACCTGTAGTGATGAAATGATAGAGGTTTAGTGCATTATTTCGTTCTACACAAGTGACACCAAGTGATGGAGTGCAATCTGGAAGTTTCAGCTTCTTACACCACCTTCCACCTCCACCAATCACCTTGGACCAAGGCCAACGTCCCCTCCTTTTGGCTGCCTATAAAAGGCCCCTTTAGCCCCTCATTTCCTCCGCACCTTAGCTCCAAGCTTTCTCTTGAGTCTTGAGAGCACTTCTCCCCTTTAGAGAGCAATAGAGTGAATCCGAGTAGTTTCTTGGTGAGTTCTTGAGTGTTCTTGAGCAAGGTTGTTTTGAGAGCTTTGAAATCCATGAAATTTGTAATTTTTCTTGCTCTTGATCTTAGTTTGCATGTCAAGCTATGTTTTCAAGTGTTGGTATGAGATTTGGTGGAGTTTAGAGAAAAACATCATGCTTAGTTCAAACCAGGTCATTAAAGGATGGTTTAAGTGTTTAAAATGTTTTAAGTGGGGATTTAGCTATGGCATGTCTTAATTATGTTTTGATATGATTTATTAATAGCTTAGAATGATTATCTAAGGTTTGATTCTTGGTTTAAAAGCATGTCATGATAAGTTTTAATTCTATCTTGTTTTGATCATCAAAACATGCATAGGTTTTAGTAAGTTTGTGATTAAGGTATGAAGCTTAATTTGTCCCATCTAGGCTTGATGATTAAGTATATAGGAACCTTCTGATTGGGATAAGAATGAAATTTGCATGATTTGGATTAATTTTGAAAGCATACCTTGATTGTTTGCACTTAGAATATCAAACTTGATTAATGGAGTTTATTGAAAATTAAGGTCGTTAGCCATAATTAAGTATTGGAATGAACTTGATTATCCAAAAATTAGCCTTTATCATATCATTAAAGACTTTAGTGATTGTTTATGATTAAAGAAAGTTGCTTAAGCATGCATTTATAGGGATCAATAGTTGAAAACACTTTAAGGCATCGACTAGAGCTCAAGCCATGGGTTTGGAGTATTTGAGCTAGTTCCACTTTTAATTTTATAATTCTAAGAGTTTAGATAATTTTAGAATATCAAAAGTATGAGGTCTATGAAGTTTGGTTGAATTTGAAGTTTATTTTGAAATAGTGAAAATTTAGGGCCTTACTGGCAATTTTGGAAAGTTTAGGGGTATTTTTGTAAATACCATTTTTGAAGCCCTTGTTTATGAACTTAGTACAAATTTGATTTCAGCCACTATGACTTTTGTCGAAAACTTAGGAAGTTTGTAAGTTGACCTCTAACTTACACCTTGATATATTATTTATGATTTATTTATAAATGCCTCATTTATATTTCAATTATCACTTTGAGCATAAAATATCTTGTTATATGATACATTGAGTGCATATTGACATGACGTGATATTTCTACCATTTTAGCATATTGCATCTATAAATGTCATTTTCACATGAAATGCTTGCTATATATGCATATGCGATGAAACACATTTTTCAACTTAGCATGAAAATAATTTTTTTCATGACCCCAAAGGCTATAATGGGGAATTAGTCTAGTGGAACTTCTCTGTCCACTCTAGAGTATTTAAGAATGGAGTGGTAACCCATGGGTTGACAAAGAATAGTCAACGGGTTTCGAATGGATTCTTTATAAAGAACGTCGGAGCGAAATCTACATTTTTATGACACCTTTGGCTGGTGGGTGTACAAGTCATGATGCTATGATGTTATGTTATATTACTAATGCATTGAGAACGAGTTAGCAGACAACATAGTTTCAACGTGAGTTGTACTACGGTCATCATTTTTAGCAATTCATAAACAAGGGTACTAGGATCCATTGCATATTAACTATCATGAACGGGAGTATGTAACCTTGTGTTACATGTCCCGATGTTCCAAGTCTCCGTTCCATCCCATGTGGAGGTTGGGAACTTGGGGGCATCAGACCTCCGCAAAGTTCCTAGGAGAAAACATGTTTTCAACTGCCATCTTCGATCCTGTAATGTCAACATCAGTCAAGTTTGTTTCCTTGTTTCCTGACATTCCATTTTTTACTCAAAATTTTTGTTTGGAGCTTCATCCCTATCCTCCCCTCCCTTCCTCCATGACTGTCCTTCTTCATGGTGATGATAGACTCCTCCATATTTCTTTCTTGCATTATCACTCTCCTTGATTGTTGGCGCTCACATCCACACCCCATATTGCAACTTGCTGCTGCCAAGAGAGCCAACAGAACATCCTTGTTAAGCATGCTTTATCACCCCACATTTAAAGCAAGAGTTAGACAAACGCTTATACTTGAGGGGAACCCAAGTCTTCTCGCCTTCAAAGGTTAAAAACACACCTCTTTGGAGAGCTTCTGAGATGTCCACTTCCACCCTTATCCTCAAGAACTTTCTCCGACCAATGCCCCTATCATCTGTCTGGACTATTATTACTCTCCCAATGCTTTCACCAATTTGGACTCCTACATCATGCGTCATGCTGCATGGCTCAAAGTCCATGCGTCAACCAATCGACATGATGAATAAAAAATAAATAATCACATTAGATATTTAAAAAAATTCAGAAACTATTAAAAAATAAAACATTAAAAGTTTAGTCTGAAAACTAAAATTAAAATAAAAAGAAAAGAAAACTAAAAATGAAACAAAACAAAACCAAAAAAAAAGAAAAGCCCTAGTTTAGTCGGTCGCTGGCCATGCCATGGGCCATTGCTTTTCAAGTTTTGTATTAAAATATATATTCTTTTTTTTTTTCCTTACCCTCATTCTAATTTTCCTTCCGACGATTTCTATTTTAGATTTTTCCCATTTTCTTAGTTTTTAATTACTCTTATTTCTAATTTTTTGGTTTTCTTATATTTCTAATTTCTTTCAAAATTTTATATTTATTTTTAATAGAAGCAGCTAGTGAGGAATTAATTAGTTGCCACGTGTAAATTTTGATTGTTGATATGTGGGCTATGAATGACATGGCAACTACTATGCTCTTTGAAGAGTTAACAAGAAATGCGTAGTGAGACTTAATTGTGAATTTGTTGAATACAGGAAGTTAATTGTGAAAATTGGAGTCCCAACAAGTTTTTTTAAGAAATAACTAAAAGTTAAAGGATTATTTTGCAATTATACCAATTCAATATAAATTACATAAGCACAAAGTCAAAAAACCCCCACCACAAAACACCTAATAGTACTTACTAAGCACCTATCACAAAACCAATCTAAAAAGCATGACATAGACAAGGGTATAATAGTCAACAAAATAAATCCAAAAAACCCAAGGAAACTTGGCAAATTGGCCTTTTCATAAAATAGAACAAAAACCTCTCTCCATTGTTATTTAAGTATTCTTATAGGAGATGTTTGGAAAAGTTTTTCATCTTATTGAATCTTATTTCATTTCCAAACATTATTTAAACATAAACACTCTCAAACTAATTATTACAACTTTTTAAAACTAATCATTACAATTTTTCTAAACTTTCAAATAAAAAATAAAAAATAAAAAATAAATCAACTTTTTCAAATCTCGTAAAAAAATTATATGAAAAAATTATATTATAACAATATTTTAATTTTATAATATCTCTTATTGAACTTTTTATCTCTCCTTTCTGAAAACCTAATAAATATTTAACTCAAACTATCTTATTACTATTCACAAACCATCTTACTATACTATACACAAAATTCTTATATCATCTCATTTTTAAAGCATCTCCCTATGCCCCGTTTGGATTGAGAGATGAGATGAGATGAGATGAATTGAGATAATTTGTCAATAATAGTGAAAATTGTGAGTAGAGATGAGTCGAGATTATTTTTGAAAATTTTATATGTTGGGATTTTAAGTGAGATGAGATGGTTTTAAGTTGTTGAAGATGAGATAGATGTAGGTCCCACAAATCATTGCATAGTATTTGTAATGATTTTATTTTATTATAAATATATTTATTTGTTGGAAAAGCTTAAGGCATGAGCTGTGTTTTTATCGTGTTTGTAACACTTGGGCTTTAAGCCCAGTTCCAGTTGAAGCTCAACCCGGCTACACGAAGCCCGACCCATGGTGATCACTTGGAAGGAGGTGCGAACGACGTCGTTGGTGAGTGTTTAATTCCCCTTCTCTGCCTGCTCTGTTTTTCTTCTACACAATTTTTTCCCCTTGCACTGCAGTTCCGCTTTTTCCCCCCAAATCGTGCACACCAAAACCCATGACCTTGTAGTTACTTGTATCCTTTCTCTCGTCCAAAAATCCTCACTTTACCGCAGACACTCTCTCAATCGGTTTTTCTCTCAAACTCTCCCTCCCCTTAACCACACGTTGATTCTTGTTTTTATTTTGTGAAGCATTTCTTCGTCGACCTCCCCCACACGATTTCGCACTACTTGCGGTAACTCTTCCCTCTCATGCTTTGTTCTCTCATTCACTCTTTTCCCTTTATTTGTACACTCTCAGACTCTGTTTTACTTTATTTTCTTCGGTTTGTTTTCACGCACACACCCATTATATCTTGGCTTGCCGTGCACACACTCAGATGCTCGATCCTTCTTTGCGTAGACCACTATCTCTTTCACTAGAGATTTCTGTGAACTTTGGGCGTAGACTTCAGTGTGAAGCTTTTGTGACTCTTTTAGGTAAGCTTGTCCCAAAGCTTTTGGTAGTTTTTTTTTTTTTTGAATATTATGGTTGGATTGTGAAATGCAGTAGTGTTACTGATATGATTGTGGCGTTGATCAGAATTTGCACTACTGCAATAAACTTTTGGCAATTTGTTACCTATGTAAATTTATGTTGTTTTGGTATTTTATCTGTTGGATTGTGGTTGATTATGATGGAAGTCTTGAAGTTGAGGAGTATGATTGTTTTGGACGGTTTTGTGAGACTATTTTGGGCTTACAATTGGGACTGTTTAGTGTAATTGTTGAGTTACTTTTAGGCTGGTCAGGCTGGGGTTGACGTATTGTTTGTTTTATGTTTTAATCATTGGAGTTGTTGTTGTCGGTTTTGGAAATATTTATGGTTGGTTGGTGTTGATAAAAGGTGGCTGTTTTGGGGTTTAAATGCAATGGTTTGAGGAGAGTATTGTTCGAATTTAATTTTTTGTTAGTTATTGAGTTAAGAGCGGGATGTTTTGGTTTATTACTCAATAAATAGTAGCCTACTAGATCGGATTATTAAATGTTGGGTTTATGTTTTGCTTAGGTGGTGTCACTACTAAAGTTTTGACTCAAGGTGTTGATGATGCACGGAAGTCAGGTAAGTGGGGTTTATATACTAGTTTTACATAAAAGAAATAAAATGAGGTTGTCTTTGAAATTAGTATGTTTATTTTTCTAAAGAAATCTGAAAACGACCTCAAATATTTATTCTGCATATGCATAAATTCTATATCAGAGAAAGTATTTTCAATCATGACTGGTGTAGACATGAGCTAATTTTGCACATTTTGTTTCTGAACTATGCAAAAGAGCGAATATGAAAAATCTAAAAGTTTTGTTATGAATAAATGAAAATATTTTAAATTTTGTTTATTTCGAACATGTGAAATGACCTGAAGCTATTCAGTACTTTGTTTTGATATGATGTGTCATTTGAAAACCTTGACATGAACTTCTGATACTGTATATGAATGTGATCTGATTCTGATGATATTTCGTTCTATTCTGTTAAGGCCCAGCCATGGGTATAATGATGATTTATAACCCTACCACGAGGGTAAAACATGGAATATGGCTCAGCCACAGGTATAATGGTGGTTTATAACCCTACCGTTGGGGTGAAACATGGTATACGGCCCAGCCACGGGTATAATGATGGTTTATAACCCTACCACTAGGGTTAAACATTGCATTTGTCCCAATGTGATGCTATGAGGTGATATGAATATAGTGTTTCAGTTTTGATATGCCAATGGATTTTCTTTTTAGGGAATAAGTTTGTCTTTCTATAAATTTTGCTATGATGTTTTTGCACCAAGTTTTGGTTTATGCACTTCGAAAGTAAAATAGGTTGTTTCTACATTCTGAAACAAAATGTTTTTGTTTAGCATGTCAACGTTAAATACTCATGTCTACATGCTAGTATATGCTCTCTACATGCTGAGTTGTTGATAACTCACTCCTTACTCTTCATAATATTTTCAGATGACATTGATGGTTCAGCTGAGGATTAGTATTAGAGTCCGTGGGCAAGATTAGCTGTGAATAATTTGGGTATCTCACAATATTAGTACAGCTATTGGATATTATTTGTTTATTGTTGATTTTAATGGATTTAGACAATTTATGGGACTTAAGTCAATTTGTTTTTATTTTATTCTAATATGTTACTTGAGACATGAAGAAAAATTAATATTTCATTTGGATTGTGATATTGAGGATTTGATATGTGAGTATGTATGGTTTATTAAATTGAAGTGTTTATTTTGTTTTGAAGATTTGAAATGATATATTCTTGGTCTTGGAAATTTATTGGTATTGTTGAAGTTGATATTCAGGTTATGTGAGTTAACCCTCCAGACCCTTGGAGTCGGGGCGTTACAGTGTTTCTTTTTTTTGAAATGAAACTTCTTATTAATAATAACAGATCAATTACAGAGTTTGTCAAACAAGACATTATCTAAGATAAACTCAGGACTCTCCTCGATCATTACAATCCCATCGCTCTAATTAAAACTAAACTTAGCTAATTTGTGTGCAACACCATTTCCTGCTCTCGGTACCCATACTACCTTCCAATCTTGTCTTCTCTTAAGCAATTCTTTGATATCATCCACTACTTGCTCAAACCAAAGTCAATTCTCTTCTTTACTATTGACTGCCTTCAGAACACTTTGTGCATCACCTTCAAAAATTACATTGCTTAAGTTAAGTTCATGGCACAAAACCATTGCTCAAAATAATGACAAGCATTCAGCTAGCACTGGTTTGGAATTAAAACTTTTTGTAGTGAAGAGTATAACTAGAACTTCTCCTTCACAGTCCCAAATTATAACGCCAATACCCATTTCCTGAACATCTTCGTGTAATGCAGCATCCCAATTGGCCTTAATGTAACCTTCTAATGATGTTTTCCATGTTCTAGTGTTGTGTTTTCCATGTTCTAGTGTTGTTGGAACTAATTCCTCCTTGCTGACGTTCTTGCCTTCTCACCTGCGTTGTCTTAAACTCTTCCATCAGCTCATTAGTTCCCAGTACAAGACCTTTTGGATCAGTCATTCTACTTTCAAACTAACGTTTTTCTCTGTACAGAGTGTTTATCGTGCTTTTTATTTGGAAAAAAAAAAAAAAAAAAAACACAACGTTTTTCTCCTTTTCCGTTGACCTAATGAAAAGTTACTATTTGAATCTTTGTCGTCTTGCAATGACATCAAAAACTATTTTCAAATCAGCATACGAAGACCATTTGAATAAGAATTGATTTATCTATACAGAGTAAGATTAGGTAAAACCATCTCAATACTCCTCAATCCAAACCACACCTCTATTGGTTGGTTTTTTGGAACCGAGAGAGAAAGCCTCGTACTAATGGATCACAAATTGCTTATTGTTGGAATGATGAAATATTTTTGTTATCGACTGAAGAACACAGGAGAGAGTCATAGGGGTTCTCTATTCCTTGATCAGCGCAATACAGAGAAGCCAAATGATTCTCTTTGACTCGATGCTTGAGTTTGGAGGTTTAAAAATTATTTTTAATCGCTTAAAATAGTGATAAATGAAAAAAAAGTCGAAAATCGACTTTCTGAAAAATGGGAAAATTGAAATTTTTGTTGAAAGGTTTTTGCAAATAATGCTACATTTTTAACACCTCCAACTACTGTTGTAAGCAACACATTTCCAAGCTAGCGAAAAATTAATGAAAATACAAGTTCGACTCACGTGGATATGGCTTTGTCAAGAACAGCTCTTCAACGACCAAATACATATATATTGCTAGTAGGCAAGCAACCCGACCAATCCGGACTGTGTTTGGGCCCGACTCGATCCGACTCAGTAGCCAGGGAACATAAACCAACCCGACCCGGCGCATGTCAACCCGTTATTTTCCTTTTCCCCAACACTTTCTCGGAAACCAAGGGACAGCAAGTATCTCTGGTAACATCTCGAGAGATTCAACACACTTTCGCACAGAAAAATTTTAATAGACCGAGACACAACCCTAATTCTAAGCATCTCTAATCACAGAAACTCAAACCTCCTTAGCCCCCAAAGCCGTAGAGGGTTCTGCCCTGCCGTTTCAAGGCATAGACGACGTCCATGGCGGTTACAGTCTTGCATTGAAGTACGACGACATCAAACTGGTCGTAACGGAGACAGGTTGGCCTTCCGACGGAGATGAGAACGAGATAGGCGCATCGATATAGAACGCCACTGCTTACAATGGAAACCTGGTTCGTAGGATCCTAACTGGTGGAGGAACCCCATTAAAGACCCAAAGCGGATCTGACTGTCTATCTTTTCGCTCTGTTCAACGAGAACCAGAAAAACGGTCACACGTCTGAGCGAAACTACGGTGTTTTCTACCAGAACGAGCAGAAAGTCTACGACATACCATTGACCGTGGAGGGGTTGAAGAATTACCACGACAACCGGTCACGGGTACCCGGCCAAGAACGAATGACGACCCCACTGGTGAGCGGCAGAACAGGAGGAGTGTCGATGAGTTCGGCGGGGAATACTTGGTGCGTGGCGAAGGGTAAGGTTGGGAAGGAGAAGTTGCAAACGGCTTTCGATTTCGCTTGTGGCGAGGAAGGGCCTTGCGGGCGGTTCTTGCAGAGAAATGTGGAGGCCCAGCTAGGGTTTGAGATTTTGGCAGTTGTTAAAACGTGTTAGGATCGAAGCTGACATTTAGCGGGTCGAACCCGCAAGTTTGTTCAAACCGTTTTTATCGGTCGGGTCGGGTCTCTCGGATGGACTGGATCAACTTTTCTGCATAGGCCTAATTGCTAGGTTGAATATTCCCCTAAAGGAATCGGACCGAATCTTACTTTAATAGGGCCTATGGGCTCAAGGGCCATAAGTCAATTCATCAGCCCGTCAAAATCACGCCTGCAGAAATATAAAAAATTCGAGTCTAGCTATCATTAATAAGGATTTAATGACTTAATTGACAACAGGAGAGATTAATGACCCTCCAGCATGATTCTCGCCCACAATAATGGCCCTCCAGCACAATACTCACCCACGCAAGCACAATTAGGGCCCAAACAAACCCGCATTTTATCAATTGAATGAATGGAGTCAAACCGAAGAACAAGTCTTACTATACGAGAGCAACCAACCCATATAAATGGGGACGAAGGTACGTGCAAAAATGTGGCTTTTCGTTACAAAAAAAATACAACAAAGTTTTGCTATCACTAACTTAGGCATCCGTTGTATCGCTCACCGCACCAAATCACTTTCCATTCTCTGGTTGCATGTGGGAAATACAAAACATGCCCATAAAACACATAAATATATATATATATATATATATATATATATATACATATATATATTTAATTCAAATCTATTGGAGTTCTCCTTTTGTCAACTTTTTGAAATGAAGAGGAAAAATTATACTCAGCAATCCNTGAAGGTACGTGCAAAAATGTGGCTTTTCGTTACAAAAAAAATACAACAAAGTTTTGCTATCACTAACTTAGGTATCCGTTGTATCGCTCACCGCACCAAATCACTTTCCATTCTCTGGTTGCATGTGGGAAATACAAAACATGCCCATAAAACACATAAATATATATATATATATATATACATATATATATTTAATTCAAATCTATTGGAGTTCTCCTTTTGTCAACTTTTTGAAATGAAGAGGAAAAATTATACTCAGCAATCCTATATCACACACCTACTTTTATTTTTTTATTTTTTTCCTCAACTAGTATGTGGTGTAAGGCTGTTAAGTAAAAAGAACCAATGAAGAAACCCTAAAGTCTCTTAAAATATTTTCAAAAAATGTTTTGAAAAATGAATGTATAGAGGATCTTGGCGGAGTTGTAATTTCTGACTCTAGTCTAATGAATAGAAAATCAAAAAAATAATCAACAAGTGGGTCATGCTATTAGACCGGTGGGGTTTAAAATCCAAACCATAACCCATCAAGTTTAGCACATTGGACCCACAAATTAAAGCTATCACGATTCACAGTATCCCTATTGATAAATTTTGGTTAGTATTAATCCTAAGGGGTTGCTGTTACGCAACTCTTGAAAGTCAAGTACGACAATTCCAACAAAAAAAAAAAAACAGAAATCGTATGAAAAAATATATCTACTAGGTGGGAACATATTCCACTTTTGACAACCTTTTAATTGGACCTCTGTACAATGCTGGAACCCTCACTTGGAAAAAGAAAGGAAATTTCAAATGGTATTGTTAATGCTGAAAAAATCACACAACAGACCAGAAGGAGAGAAAGAGTCATTCCCGACCACTGGGTTGACTGGGCCTTGATCGGTGTTGTTGGAACAAGTTGCCCTTAAGAATCGTGGCGGGGTGGCGCGAGGCCCCTAGACTAGCCCTTAGCCATTACTTCACGGCCAGTCCAAGGACTGGGTTTGTAGCACGAAGGTCGGCAAGTTAAGGGACCTGTATTCTAACCGACTGTTGGTGGGGCAGAGCGAGGCTCTAGTCCTTAGCCATTACTTAGCCACACAATAGTTGGAGAGCCCTCCACAAGTGGAGGGCTCAACGCAGCTGGAGAGCCCATCACAAGTGGAGGGCTAGACACAGTTGGAGAGCCTGTCGCAGGTGGAGGGCTCGGCAGAGCTGGAGAGCCCGTTGCCGATGGAAAGCTCGACACAGTTGGAGAGCCCGTCGCAGGTAGAGGGCTCGGCGCAATTGGAGAGCCCATCTCAATTGGAGAGCCCAATGTAGGTGGAGGGCTTGGAGCAGTTGGAGAGCCCGTTGCGAGTTGAGGGCTCGGCGCAGTTGGAAAGCCCATCACAGGTGGAGGGCTAGGCGCAGGTAGAGGGCTCGGTGTAGTTGGAGAGCCCCTTTCAAATGGAGGGTTGGCATAGTTCGAGAGCCCGTTGCAATTGGAGGGCTTGATGCAATTGGAGAGCCCGTTGTAGTTGGAGAGCCCTTTGCAAGTGGAGGGCTCGGCGCAGTTGGAGAGCCCAGGCCCCGCTTGGGATTGGACGGTGACTGAAACGCTAGGACATATAACACAAGGCTACACACCCCTCGTACATGACAGATATTATGCTATGCACCTAAGTACACTTACAGTATGAAATAACGTAGCAATGGAAAAATTGTATAGGTCGGATAATCTAAGTAATGCGATAGGTAATTGCAAAGCACATGGCACCGTACAAACATCGTATCCCAACATTGTCCACAAAGCATAAACATGTATCATAAAGGTATAGCATCCCAAAAGCATAGAGTATAGTTTAAATCTCCCAAAACACAGGACCTTCTCAAAACATAGTTCCACAAAAGTTGAGATCTAAACCATAAGTTCCTTCTTCTTCTTTTTTTTCCTACCAAAACAACTTAGGTTCCCATTTTCTTCATAACTATTGTCCAATCAGGAGACAAACACTAGAGGACCCCATGGGATTGCTGAGGCTTAGGCGGTATCAAACCTAAGCCCTTTATTGTTGCCTTTGCATCAACTGAGGCCTTCGAGGCTCGTTCTAGATATGTGGACAGTTGGTCCGTATTCTACCAAAACTTCAGATTCTTGGATGGTTGATAGATCGTAGCATCAATCTCAGTCTCACTAATGCTAGCTAGGATCTCCCTGAGAAGCTTAGTTGTGTGTTTTAATGCGTCAATAGTATAGCCATGACGTGCCTGAACAGTATACTCTTCATCTATCAAGGAACCATTTGGGTTCATGTTTCTTGGGTATCAGGGGTACTTGTAACAACTTCTACCATTCCAATTTGGGAATGGTAGTGGAAACTACCACAATGAAATTTCAAGAAATCTTTGCAAGTAATCACACAACATACCACAATTAACACAAGCATATAAGAGGTACATCATGAAATGCGTGCATGGACATGTACTTGACATATGACTTGACCATTTTCTAAAGACTTGTAACAGAAACTTGACTTTTCAGAAAGACTTCTTAACTTTTCTTATTCACGTGATCTTAAGCACTTGCCTTATTAGAACATATCACAATATTTGCTTCAAGTGATCCTTATCATATCATGAGATTTACATTAAGTGATCCTTAACACATAAGCTCTTATTCTTGTTCAGAGGGTGGACACAACACGATTCCCCTTAGCACCGCGTGTTCCTGCTAGTTACCGCACCATCAACGGTCCATGCACCGTGATGAATACGTCATAAATAGAGATTCATATTAACTCAACCTTACTTTGTCGGGTTACATGCCTTATGCACCCACTAGCGTTAGGAGCTACCTCACTCTGGCATTCTTTGAAAAGAGTCCATTCGAGACTCATCGACGATACTTTGTCAACACAGGGATTACCACTCTATTTTTAAACACTCTAGAGTGGACAGAAGAGTTCCACTGGAACATTCCCCCGCCCTAGCACTTGAGGTCTTGATAAAACCTTTTTAAAACCCTTTTATTTGAAAACATTTTTCCCCAAATGCATGTGACATGAGACATATAAGGATGAGATAGCCAAATGCATGAGATGCATGAAATTCCATGCATGAAATAACCAAACCTAACATGTTCAATTCGTAGCATGATAACATAAATCACATGAGATATCAAAACACATACATGGAACCATGAGAAAGGGCCTTGGCCGAAACATATAGATGCAAAAACATGAAGAATTATCACTTGAACATGCTTCTTCTTCCAACATATTTGCTTAGAAATCAAAACATAATCAAATGAAACATAAAATCATGGTATTTGGCCAAGATCTGAAACTTCCAAGACATAGTATAGCCAAATCATCAAGTAACACAAATCAACCACAATATTTTCCTGAAAACCGAATCATGCTTAGAACATTCTTGCCATTTTCATCTTAAACCATGCATACCATTCATGTAATATTCATATTCAAAGATCACATAAGCATATTCAAACAAACAAACAAGAAATAGCAAACATAGCAATGAAAGGATTTACACAAATATATACAAGTATTAACAAAGAGTAAGTTGAGTGTATACTTACCGTACAAAAATCCACGTAAGAAAATACTAGCAAGCTGTAAATCTGAATGTGCTTCATTAGAAAGTGCCTAGAAAAATCCTATTTCGTGTTCTTGAATGTGACGATTTCTAGGGTATCACTTGATCTCAAATCATTCGGCTTTTAGGGTTCTTAGGTCAAACCCCTTCATTTGACCCATGTAGTAAAACAAGACTTGAAACAAGATGAATACACGTGGTGATCGAACAACAAGGAGGTTATATATCCCCCACCATTAGGCTTCAAGGGTTCCTTGAAAACTCTAAAACCTTCTTCCATAAGAATGGGTAAAAGTGTGTGTATTTCACCATTCTCGAAATCTTCATGAGATTTCGAGAATCTTCACAATATTTTCCTGAAAACCGAATCATGCTTAGAACATTCTTGCCATTTTCATCTTAAACCATGCATACCATTCATGTAATATTCATATTCAAAGATCACATAAGCATATTCAAACAAACAAACAAGAAATAGCAAACATAGCAATGAAAGGATTTACACAAATATATACAAGTATTAATAAAGAGTAAGTTGAGTGTATACTTACCGTACAAAAATCCACGTAAGAAAATACTAGCAAGCTGTAAATCTGAATGTGCTTCATTAGAATGTGCCTAGAAAAATCCTATTTCGTGTTCTTGAATGTGACGATTTCTAGGGTATCACTTGATCTCAAATCATTCGGCTTTTAGGGTTCTTAGGTCAAACCCCCTTCATTTGACCCATGTAGTAAAACAAGACTTGAAACAAGATGAATACACGTGGTGATCGAACAACAAGGAGGTTATACATCCCCCACCATTAGGCTTCAAGGGTTCCTTGAAAACTCTAAAACCTTCTTCCATAAGAATGGGTAAAAGTGTGTGTATTTCACCATTCTCGAAATCTTCATGAGATTTGAACCTCATTTTGAGTTGAGAAGGTGACTTGTGTGTGCAATACTAGGGAAAACCGATCCTTACCTTGTCTATTCTTGATGGTGGCGAAATCCTCTCTTGAAAAAGAATCTCCCTTGATTGGTTGGAAAGAAAGTGCGAGAAAGTGCAGGAATCTTCAAGTGAAGGTGTGAGATGAATGTAGAGAAGTTGAGAACACATGCAAAAACTCAAAAATGCCAAGAAGAAAGTCTTGGGCATGTGGCTCTCTTCCCTTTTTATAGAACTTTCCTCAAGCCCTCATTCGTTAGTTGAAGTCCATTGCATGTAAGACAAGTGGCCTTTCCCTTTTCCTTGTCTCTAGCTGAAATGACCCTTGGTGTTCCTCATCTTTGGATTGCATTGGGAAGGCAAAAAGGCTTGGGTGGCTTGTGGGTCTTCCCTTTAGCCGAAATCCTCCTCTTCCTTCTATGCCCTTTCCAATTCCCAACTGAGTGCATTGCACATTATGGCAAAGAGGTAAAATCACTCCACGTCTCTTCCGTTTCCCAAGAGATGAACTTTGCATGAGGGACGCATGGCATAGGCGTGTGCCATGCCCTAGCCGTCTACTTTCTCTTCCACTTCCCAAGTTTATACTTCATCTCTTAGTGCTCATTCCCTAGCTGACTCCTCATGTGCCATTGGTCTAAAAATAACCTAAGTGACAGGTGGCAAGTGAAGAGGTGCAATGTGGTAGCCAAAATTCTTGGGACGTATTTGTCTTTTGATACAAGAGTCTCTTCATCTAATCTTCTAGAAGCTTGACACATGCTTGACACTTGGCAAATTTTGACAAAAATCTGACTTTTGGTTTCCCATGCATCTATTCTAGAGAAACTTCATTCCTTTTCCCTAGGCTTCCCTTTCCAAGAAATCCACCTTGGAACTCAAAAATAAGGCCAAACAATGTTGTTCTAGGCATGTGGGAAAATGGGTTGGCCGAAAATCCTTTAGTCTTCCTAGGTTCCTTTTGTCCCTTGATTCTTCTATAAGGTTTCTAGCTTGTTGATAAGTGGCAAATCCTTTAGGGTAGGCGTGCAAGCCACCTTTTGGTGTTTTCCTGCACTTCTCTCTCCCTCTTAGCCCACTATCAAGACTAGATTCATAGTGCAACATGTGCATGACACATGACACATGGCACTAGTGACTAAGGTTTGGGTCATGAACCTAAAACCATTGGGCCTGGGTTTCTAAATAGGGCCGAAAATTACAAGGCATTCAAGGGTGACTCCCCTCTTGAGCTCAAATTACTAAATCAAAGACTCTAAGGCATTCCAAAAGTAACTAAGACTCCTTAAATGCCATGGCAACCAAGAATGAATTTTATAGGCCATATTTAGACAAACTCAAGTCATCACAGTTGGAGAGCCCTTCGCAGGTGGAGTGCTCAACGTAGTTGGAGAGCCCTTCACAGGTGGAGGGCTCGGCGTAGTTGGAGAGCCCGGTGCAGGTGGAGAGCTAAGCCTCTCGGGTGCTCGTGAGGCAATGCTCAACAGTTGCCCGCCATACACGACGTGCAAGGCCATCAACTCTGGTGACCACCACGGCTGCGGCAGACAATGCCAGTGGTCCTTCGTGGTGGCTGGGAGCTTTCTCCGATGGGCTCACAGCGTGGGCCTGTGGTTGCTCTCGGGTGCATCGTTGTGCACCCATTGTGAGTTTCCCACCGTGCACGACATGCTCAACCATCGACTGCAGTGACCACCATGATGGCGGTAGACAATGCCGGCAGTCTGACTCACCCAAAAATGAGTAGCACAAAGGCTGTCCCAAGTGCAGGAGGGTATCGCGTAATAATTAGGTATAAATTCCTATATCGTCTCCTTAGGGAAAGTTACTTAAAATTAGACTCGTTTAAAAATGGTGAAAATATTCACAAAAAGAAAATAAAAGTGGTGGTATGTGTAGTGAATGGAAGAGTGCAACGGGAATGAAAAAGGCACTAGTCATGACTAGATTCATATCTTTGAATTTTTTAGTGTCGAAATGAAATATGAAAGACTAACAAATTGAAATTAACAATCAATGAATCAACTAAGCTAAACAATCTTAATTAATCTGAAAATTAAGTAATAAAATTGAAATTATTTAAGTCCTAATTAAGTTTTAATTAATCGAATATGTAATAGAACTAAGAGATTAATGAAACTAAGCTAAGAATTAAATTAGATTAGAAAATAATTGACAAAATATGAGCTGAGAATTGAAAAGTCCCAAAATCAAGATTCTAGGGTTCATCATTGTATTCAAATCACAAATTCTCAAAATCAATCCATAGCAATTGTAATCACTGTTAAATGAAAACTTAACAGAGAAAGAAAAAAGAATGACATTAAGTAAAATAAATAGCAAATAAATTTTCCAAACTTCTAAGCCAGAAATCTCAAAAATACTCCATAAACTTTAAGAGCAGTGCTACTCATAAGCCTTACACCTTACACACCCACTTAAAAACATGTCATTTTACATTTTTATCCTATTTTACTTACAAACATGTCTGGAATCATTTTCATTACGTGGGTAAAAAAGTAAAATGACATGCTTTTAAATGGGTGTGAAGGGTGTGAGGTTTATGCCTAAAATTTTTTAAACTTTAAACTGAAATTAAATAAAAAGTAGTGAATGAAAAGAGCAAGCCAAATAAATGAAGATGAAGGTAGTAAGTAGTAGAGGAGGCCGCTGAAGCATCAGTTGGACCCCTAGAGGAGCTCTTCAAATGAGCGGCGCTATATGCAAAAAGTCCCCAAAAAAAAAA
>QEOW01002112.1:323147-333656 GCA_003123825.1 Juglans hindsii | reverse complement strand
TGTCAACCGTTCGGGCTATGGTGTGGTCTAGAAGGGGGGCTTCTTCTTGGCCTAAGGTGGCCTTTGCCAAACGGTCTGCCTTGTGGTATTCTCCCCTTGGGATCTACTAGATGCGGAAGTATTTGAAGTGGTCGCGCTCCTTTCCTACATGCCGAAGGTACTTCTTAAGTTTTTCTCATTTGGCTGCAAATTGTTATGTTACTTGACCGACTACCACCTACGAGTTGGCCCTTACCTCGACCTCGATAGTTACCAATGACCTGGCTACTGTCATTCCTGCCATTAGATCCTCGTACTTAGCCTCATTATTGGTGGCCTTGAAACCGAGTTTGATCGCATAGTTAAGTTCTTTTCCGGACTCTGTGACTATGTGGACCCCTACACCCCACCAGCCCGGCAGGACAAGCCGTCAATATAGACCTTCCAGGGCTTGCCTTGGGATGCAACGATTATCTCTTTAGGAAAGTTTGAGAACTCAGCCACAAAGTTTGCCAAGACTCCCCTTTGATCACTGTGCGGGGAAGGTACTCGATGTCGAACTCGCTCAACTCGATCGCCCAATTCGTCATCTGGCTGGACACATCTGGCTTCTGTAGTATTTTTTTGAGTGGGACATGCATGAGTACCTTCATTGGGTGAGCCTAAAAAGATAGCCTTAGTCGCCTTGCGGCGATGACTAATGCAAATGCTAACATCTACATTTGGGGGTACCTAGCCTCGACTCCTCGAAAAGCTCAGCTAGTGTAGTAGACTGGCCGTTTGTTTCCTTCCTTGCTGCTGACCAGAATAGCGGACATGGCATTCGAGGTCACTGCTAGGAATACGATCAAGTCTTCCCCTGGGCTAGTTTGGCTGAGAAGTGGTGGGTGGGCCAAATATTCCTTTAGTTCACCAAAGGCCTGGCTACACTCGTCGTCCCACTCCCATGCCTTCCTAAGGACCTCGAAAAAGGGAACGCAGCAGTCGGTCGACCTTGCAATGAAGCAGCTCAGAGCGGCCAGTCTCTCTACCAACCTTTGGACTTCATTTGATCATTCACGACGGCAGCATATCCACGATCACTTTGAATTTCTCGAGCTTCAGCTCGATTCCACCTTTCGAGAACATGAAGCCCAAGAACTTTCCCGACTTGAGCCCGAAGGCACACTTCAGTGATTGAGGTTTATCTTACCCTTTTCTGAGCACTGCAAAGGCTTCTTGAAGATTGTCGAGGTGCTGGTCTGGCTCCCTACTTTTGACCAAGAGGTCATCCACATAAACTTCCATGTTTCGCCTGATCTGCTCTTTGAACATTATGTTGAGTAGCTGTCGATAAGGTGCACCTGCATTCTTAAGACCAAACGGCATAGCACTGTAGTAGTAGAGTCCCCGATCGATGATGAAGGCCGTCTTCTCTTCATTGTCTAGGTTTATCCTGATCTGATTATACTCGAAGTATGAGTCAACAACAATGAGCAGAGGGTGTCCGGTCGTCGAATCTACCAATAGATCTATCCACAGCAGTCGGAAGCTATCTTTTGGGCAAGCCTTGTTTAGGTCGATGAAGTCCACACACATATTTCATTTTCCGCTTGTTTTCTTTACCAAGTACATTGGAAAGCCATTCGGATAGTGGACTTCCCTGATAAACCCTGCGGCCAAAAGTCGATCCACATCTTCAGCGATGGCCACATACTTGTCCACACTGAAGCTGTGGTGCTTTTGCTTGATTCTTTTTGTCTTGGGGTCCACACTGAGGCGGTGCTCGATGAAAAACGTGTCGATCCCTGGCAGTTATTCATGACTCCAGGTGAACATGTCTCAGTGCTCGGTGAGGAGCTGATTCATGGATCGACTCAGTTCAGGGGCCACCATGGTTCCTACTCGGACAGTGTGTTCCGCTCTCTTCTTGGGCCTTCTGGGCTGGCTCAGCCTAGCCCAGGCCCTATACTTGGACTCGGGCCTGGGCCCTTCTATTGGTTTGGCCCAAGGGATAACTCCCCTCATAGTAATGTTGAATTTTTATACAAGTAATGATAAATAGACAACCACTAATTATTTGGTTTGGTTTGGATGGTAAGTTGACATGAGATGATTTGGGATAATTTGTAAATAGTAATAAGATATTTGAGTTTAGATGAGATGATCGTTAGAAATTGTTTAAGTTAAAATGTTTTATGAGATTTTGAGAAATGAAAGAGAAAAAGTTGAGTAGAAATATTATAATATAAAATATTGTTAGAATATAATTTTTATTTTGAAATTTGAAAAAATTAAATTGTTTTGTGTTTTGNTTTATGAGATTTTGAGAAATGAAAGAGAAAAAGTTGAGTAGAAATATTATAATATAAAATATTGTTAGAATATAATTTTTATTTTGAAATTTGAAAAAATTAAATTGTTTTGTGTTTTGTTTGGAAGTTTAAAAAAATTGTAATAATTAAATAATGATTAAATGAAAAATCTGAAGATTTAAAATTGAAAATTGTTTGTATTTGTGTTATTTAGATATTGAAATGAAATCAAATAAAATGTGATGAGATTGATGCATCACTCTATCCGAATCAGACCTAAATGTTATTATTTCTTAAATTCAAATTCATTAAAACTAATTACTAAGTAATTATATAAATTAATATTCAAATATATGCAGGTTGTATAAAAGTTGTAATATGATTGTCTACGTATCAATTTTGTTTTTATTTAATTCAATAAAGATTTTGTATACCCAAAAAGAAAAAGAAAAGGTCTCTGACTAGTCAACTTGATGATTAGCGATAAGATTTGCGATTAATGTCAGTTTATTGAACAAAGTCTCCTCGTACGACAAAATAAAAAGAACCTAGCCACTACTATTGAATCAGAAGTAGACTTGAATCGTATCCCAAAAAAGACTTGGAATGTTTGGAGAATGATATAAGATAAAAATTTTGTGAATAATAATAAGATAATTTATGAATAATAGTGAGATAGTTTTAGTTAAGTATTTATTGGATTCTAGAATATGAGAGAGAAAATGTTAAATAAAAAATATTATAAAATTAAAATATTGTTTTAATATAATTTTTTAATATAGGTTTTATTTTGAAATTTGAAAAAATTGAAATATTTTTTGTTTTTTATTTTAAAGCTTGAAAAAGTTGTAATGATTAATTTGAAAGTATTTATGTTTGAATAATGTTTGGAAAGAAAATGAAATAGACTAAGATAAAATGGGATGAGATGAAATTTTTTTCTAAACATCCCCTCATTAATTCCAACAAGACACTCCAAAAGAAAAACTATCTTCACTAGTTACAGAAAGGTAGAGATTAAGTACAAATTATTCAAAATGCGTGTGTTGCAATAATATTTTCTTTATACAATTTTTTAAGAAAATATCTGACTAATAACGAAGTAATTTTAAGGAAGAGTAATGTTTGATACAATTTTAGTAGAGGTGGCAACTTGTATTTGCAGATCGTGTTCATATCTTGTCAAGTCATAAGTGTTAGACTATATAGGTCAATCCAAACACAACCTGTTTAATTAAACAAGTCATATCTTAAAATCTTAATACAATCCATATAAATAGTAGGTGTCATGATATGATCCATATAATCAGTGCATTAATTAACTTTTTTAGGGTTAATCTAGACGTGACTCATTTCGCCCGTTTAACCATTTTAACCTGTTTGATCCGTTTTATATAAATAGATTGAATTGACCCGTATATATATTCTTTAACCTAATTAATATAGTTTCTGCGAGAGCCGCAACCTAGGCTAATGCCTACTTAACAAAATTTGAGAAAAATCGAGACTGAACACCAGGCAAAAATAGAAAATGGGAGAGTAAAATGTTGGCGGGCATAACATGAGGGGAGCAACACTTTTGGCAAGCAAGTGTTGGGAGGACAAGGCATAAAGCAAGCAAGTAACGAGCGAGCAAACGTTAGGCTGGCACTAGGTGAGCGCAGCATATGGCGAGCAAGGCATTAGGTGGGCAAAGACAAGAAGCAAGCAAGTATTTGGTATGTAGGACACGAGCAATGGAATGGGCGAGCAACACGCTAGGCGAGAAAGCAATAGGCGAGCACAACCTTGAAGGGTAAAGTGATTGGAACCCAGAAGGTTAAGTGTTCCGAGAAAACCTTTAAGTTTAAAATGCTTAGTAATGCCTTTCAGTGATTAGATGACTTGCTATTAAGTCCAATGTTAGATATATCCATGGCAAGGGGAAGCTATAGATGGGATAGGTTTTATTTAGGTTTGTGATGTCCACACGTATATGGCATTTACCATTTGCCTTCTTCGCCAAAACCATGTTTAACAGGCTCTCAAGAAAAAAGGACTCTCTTATGACCCCTGCCTTGATAAAGCTTCTTTGTTTCTACTTGACTTTCTTTGCTACACGGTCAACGCAAAGGTGATGCTCGATTGCCTTTGGGTCAATTCACGACATGTCCTCATGACTCCATGCAAAGATGTCTCTATGCTTGAGGAATTGCTTCATCTTCTCTTTGAGGTTCAACACCATGCGCGCTTCTATTCTTGCAATAGCATTTGGTCGCTCGAGAGACAAAGTGGCCAACTCCAAAGGCTTAGCCTTGTTTTAGTTCATTCTCATTGCAAGTATTGATCAATCGTTTGGTAAACTCAGCTAGCAATAGAATGGGATCTTCATATTTTCCTTTGGCTTCTACAATGTGAACCACTCCTCTCCCATTTTTAAATTCTTGGACATAGCACTGATACGCCTTACTTGTTCACCACGAACCTACCATACTCCCGCTTCAGTCAGGCATTTCATCTTTAAGTTGTAGATCAATGTGATTACCTTGATCATGTTCAAAGTTGCATGCTCGATCATGCCATTGTACGATTAACTAGTGTTCAGAAACAGAAAGTCTACCACGACAGTTATACAACATGGTCCAAGTCTAGCCGTGGTGGGTAAAGTGATGGCACTGAAGAGTTGCACCATTTCCCCCGAGAACCCTTCAACATTGTGGGTTCTAGCCGCAAACTATGCTCCTCGATTCTCATTCTCTTAAATATGTCCTAGTATAGTACATTCACTGAACTCATGTTGTTTTTTCACTTTCGCCCTTTTCAGTCGCTTCTTCCTCTTTCATCCCTTACCAACTGGTCGCTTTCGGTTTCAACCACCTTTCCTCATCTCAGCATCATCCATCTTGATATCTTCAGCATTGACAAGGTCATCTGCTCAATTTGTGAATTTCTATCATGTAGCAGCTCCTCCGCCATATGCCGCTCAAAATGGTAGCTAACGTTATCTTGACGTCTTGATTGTCTGTCGTCAGTCACTCCTTGAACCGATCCATGTGCACTTTAAGCTTTCCCCTTCTTGCTGCTTTACAGGGAGGAGGTAAGCTCTCGGTTGCTTCCTCTTCTAGCTAGCCACGGACTGTGTTAGGAACGACCTGCAAAACTCCTCAAAACTGGTGATCGACCCTGTTTGGAGACTCCTAAACCATAGTTGTGTCTTTGAGTGTCAAAGGGAAGGCTCAGCATGCAGTTTCTCCTGGAAATCCGTGTAAGGTCATGTGAGCCTTTAAAGTCTATAGATGCTCTATTGGATCCTTAGTCCCGTCGTAGAGCTCCATCAGTTGAACCTTCAACTTGAAGGTAGGGTGACCCCCATTTTCTCCTTATTGTATGGCAGGTCCGTGCTATTAAGGAGTTAGTCTACCAATGAAGGTGTTCCCACTTAGCTTGCATTTCTTTGTATTTCTGTGTCAGGTCCTTTTGGCTATCATGTATTATCTTCTTTTCATTTTGCTCGTTTTGAGCTAGCCCTTCTTCACTCTGAGACTCGACATCACGCTACCTGTCGTGGCCTTATTCTTTACCTCCTTCTAACCTCACAATTCTCCATTACAAGCCTTACTTTAAAGCTTAAGTATCCCTAATGTCATTCTCTATAGCTTTTTCTTCATTGTTGTGACTCTCCTTTCCACTTCGTTAGCCATTTTTCGATTGTCCGTTGTGATTGCCTTTGGATTGCGAAAGTGTATGAGGATGCGTGGTACCAAGCATTTGAGTCTATCCTTGACTACAAATCAATTTGTATAGGAAATTCAATACAAGAAAAATGATCAATTGCGGCAATTTTTACTCTGTTGCAAATAAAATCGCTGCAATTGGTAACTTTTAGCTAAAATTTTATTTTCATCTCAGAGAGTAAACCCTAACATTCGATTTAGATGGAGTGGATCTTTATGCGGCTCAATTGCAGCGATTTTTAAGAATCTTGGGGCGATATTTTTGCTACAAAAAGAAAAAACATATTGCAACGGGCAAACAATCGTCGCAATTGACTGTGGGGCGCCAAAACACATGGATCATTTTATTTTCCCCCCCGAAACGTAAATTCAGTACCAGTACTTTCCCTCTCAGTGAACTCCTCTGTTCTTCCACATCCCCGAGCACGTACCATCGCTGTGATACCCACCCCCGCACATCTTGACCAGCATTTTCAGTCACCGTCCAAGCTTCGTTGCCTCCACTTCGTTAGCCTTCCCAGTGAAACCCACGGTCGTCTTCAACTCCCTATACAACTGGGTGCCCTCCGATTGGGGATTTGAAGCAGTTGGATTTTTTCATAGATTTTGAGCGAATCGTTGGTGGAGATTTGTCGACCGAGACTCTTAGGTACCTTCTGTCACCACAAGTATGGCTGCAACGTGCTTTTCTGGCTCTCCTCCTTCATCCGTGCTTGTTGCAGTATAAAAAATTGTCATTTTGTTTGGGAAA
The DNA here is from genome assembly GCA_003123825.1 of Juglans hindsii. Taxonomy (NCBI): domain Eukaryota; kingdom Viridiplantae; phylum Streptophyta; class Magnoliopsida; order Fagales; family Juglandaceae; genus Juglans; species Juglans hindsii. The sequence continues at coordinate 326,919 of QEOW01002112.1, read as the reverse complement.
CATAGTTCTAGGCATTTGAGTATGAAATCTTGAATTTTCTGGCACGAGATTTTTTTGTATACGTGCATTTTGTGGTCGTGTTGATGTGGGTATTAGATTTCTAGGTACCCTCATGCGATTTGTTTGGCATATTATTGGTTCTGGGTTGCCCAGGTTGAATGTATATAATCATGCATGGAAGCTTTTGATTACATGGCATTCGATTTTTTGCATCATGAAGAATTATTAGAATATGTACTCCCAATATCAAGTCTGTCACACAGCAGACCAACAACACACGCACAGCACAACAATCATAGACTCTAGACCAAGCACTGCAGAGAACATAGTATTTGTTATTCTCTGCTGTGCCCTGTAACAAACAATATTCTTTTCATTTCTTTTGTAAAGTCTATATATAGACTCTGGTTCTATAATGAAATGTATGGAAGAATCCTTGTCCAATTCCATTATTATCTTCACACGACTCTCAATTAATGCTTTGTATTTTGTATTTTTTATTTTGGAAAAAAGAAGAAGAAGAGTTGTCCTATAAGTTCACTTTCATAGGTTGACTTGTTTATAGCCCAAAATGCAAGCTGAGGCTCTCAACCTCTCTGCACAACTCAGCCTCTCTGTACATGCATTATTTTCCTCTGTGAAACTGATGTGCTTGTTCCTCTGTTTGAGCTGCCTCTTGTGTTTGAACTATTCAATCAGTTGTGGGTATTAGATAATTTTAATTCACCAAATATTGCTTGTTTTTGCTGAATCAGAAGCTTTCTCTTGTAGAATTTATGGCCCTAATTTTTACCTTATTTACTGTAAGTAAGTGAATTCTTATAATGCTTGAAGAAAGTGCAGCCATTTTTCCTAGGGTATATGTTTTAATAATATACAGAGGGTGTCATTTTTGCTTTTAACAATATACAGGTCTACTTATATAACTTACTAGTGAATAGGGTAATAGTTGAAGAAAGTAAATTCAGACCCTGTCATTATTGTTTTAACAATATACAGGTATGCTTATATAATTTACTAGCCTTAGGCATTGCTAATTCTTGAACAAACTGGATGTTTTGCTGGTAGGAAAATGCTACTCTTTGCTGGTAGCTTCTGCTGATGGGCTGGCTACAGCTTGATTTTTTTTATTTATTAAGTCAGTATTTTTAAATAATTTTGTGAANTTGAAGAAAGTAAATTCAGACCCTGTCATTATTGTTTTAACAATATACAGGTATGCTTATATAATTTACTAGCCTTAGGCATTGCTAATTCTTGAACAAACTGGATATTTTGCTGGTAGGAAAATGCTACTCTTTGCTGGTAGCTTCTGCTGATGGGCTGGCTACAGCTTGATTTTTTTTATTTATTAAGTCAGTATTTTTAAATAATTTTGTGATTTTTTTTAAAAAAAATATTTAAAAGTGTTAAAAAAGTACAGATAAGGAAAAAAAAAAAAACCATCAAAATGAACTATGCTAAAATGTTCAAATATTTGTTCAAAGTTATAATTATATAATGTCGGATCTATATTCAAAGCTTTCAAGGGGGACACCAATATGGACCATTCTGAAATTCAAACATTCAAAATCAAATATCCAATCCCATCAATAACTTAATTTGACACCTATATTATTATATATTGACCAATGCATGGATGGACTGGCAGAACAAATTGGCCGTATGGTTTTCATGTGGGTATACAGGTTAATTCAACATTCAACCTTGACCATAAACATGATCCACGAGATTACTTGCGATTAGCTCAGATCCGTATTTTCGGTTGTAATTGATTCTGATACTATTTGTAACATTTTAAATGAAACTCAAGTTAACGTTATATCTGGATCAATGCATACTTCAAAATGACTATAAACAGTATAATTAGAGTCCCCTTAGAATTATTATAAAGAGTAAGATCATGTACTTCTTATTCTTAAATAACATAAGATCACATGCAATATGACCTATTACAAGTATATATACTTGTATTTTTTCATCATTCTGGGACTCACTCCAATATTAATGTGTTTGGTGTGTAAAAAAAGGGACTTGCAAATAGATATTTCCTTTACAAAATCCTTATTTTCTTGCTAAAATTGTAACACAAACTCTATTTGGGTGATTGCCAGATTGAATGTCATGGTTATGTCACTAGTTACATGGGGAGCCATTTGGACCGGAATGCCGAGTAGTGATTAAGGTTAAAAGAAAGGGCTTGGTTTTGTTGATGAGTAATTTATGTCATGCCTTTCAATTCATTGAGGGTAAATCTCGATTCAATTACTCGTGTGCTTGGAGAATTTTAATCATTCATCATGGCCCCATTAATTTATTATAATTTCAGGGGAAATTATTTAGATTTCAAATACAAGCATTACAACTGCGACCCATATATGCTTGGAGAAAAGATGACAATAATGCTTTTCGTTCTTAGGTACTGAAGAACTTTTGTATGCTTTGTAGAAAAGCTATATTGGTGGTGCTATAGCCCCCATCCACGACTAGGTTGAGCCCACTCACGTACTTGGACTCCTCGCTCGCTAAGAACAACGCAGCCTCTGCCAAATCTCCTCCTTCCAAAACTGCTCCTTTCAAATTTGCCGCGGAGGATATAATCTCTTCCGCCTTTTTCTTGTCTATTCCTATCGATTTTAGGAGCATAGGGGTGGCCACAGAATGTGGTGATATGCAATTGACTCTAATTCCGTACTGCCCCAACTCAACACATAAATTCTTGGTTAGTCCCGCAACGGCATGCTTGGACGCCGTGTAGGTGTGAGAGGCGATTCCATGTGACTGTGTTACAGAACTTGCGGTGAATAGAATGCTGCCCCTTTTCGCTGGAATCATTACTTTTGCCGCGTGTTTTGCTCCCAGAAATGACCCCAAGACATTCACATCAAAAACTCTCTTGTAGTCCTCCTGCTCGAGGGCTACGATATTTTCACGTATTTGGCCAATATGGCCTGCGTTGTTGAACATTATGTCGAGTTTCCCATGCTTCGACACCGCAGTATTAACAGCATTCTCGACATCAGACTCGCTAGTGACATCGCAGTGGACGTAGGAAATGTCACCATTGATGCTTTTGTCTTGGCAAACTGAGAAACCAAGCTCGTCTTGGATGTCAGCAATGATGACCTTAGCACCATGTTCAGCGAATAGTCTTGCCGTACTTTCGCCAATTCCACTTGCACCTCCGGTTATCAAGGCAACCTTGCCTGCTAATCTGCATATTCCAAATTTTAATACGGGAAATCTAGAAATATCATAACAATTGATATAAACGATGGAGAGAGAGAATAAGACAAAAGGAAATTAACGCACATAGGTACCAAAAGCTTTGCTTTTTATTATTACCTCTTAGCAATGGGAGCTAGCAAGGACGATGCGCCGTTCATGATGATATTTATTATTGGTTGTGTTGTCGTTCGAGGGTGTTTTGATGCGAATATAAGATATTGTATGGTGATGTTTTATACGGAGAGAACTCAATTGTAGAAGGATTACAATTGAGAACTCAATTGAAATTTCAACACCCTAGGTGTGATAAAATTTACGAATTGGTCCTTCTGCTCCTTTCCTGTTAACTCTTTTAACGGCGCCACATTTCCCACGTGTGCAATGAACAATTGGTAGGTGGCAACTTAATTTCTTGTTGCCTCTGTAACAAAAGGTATATAAAAAGAGTAATAATAGATGCAAGTTCTACATGTAAAAATTTTGTGCAAGTGTTTTATAAAAATATGGTCTCCACAAAAAAAAAAAAAAAAAAAAAAAAAAAAAA
>QEOW01002112.1:288930-300205 GCA_003123825.1 Juglans hindsii | reverse complement strand
GACACATCAAGCTCAAATGATGGGGGCCATAACACTTTTGCACGCTTGTGGAATGATTCACAGCGTGAGCTATATCCAGGATGCAGAAGACACAGTAAGTTGTCATTTACTGTAAGATTGCTTAACATAAAATCAATGTGTCGATTATCTATTAAGGCAGTCAATATGTTACTTGAGCTGTTTAAAGAGGCACTGCCGACAGACAATACTTTATCTCATAACTTCTATGAAGCAAAAAAGTTGAAACGAGGACTCGGATTTGATTACAACGAAATACATGCATGTAAGAATGACTACATATTATTTTGGAGAGAGAATGAGCAGTTGAACGAGTGTCCTATATGCCACGAGTCAAGATGGACATCGGACAAGGCAAATGTTCCGCAAAAGGTCGTACGCCACTTTCCATTGATACCTAGATTACAACGATTATTTATGTCACGCGCAACGGCTGTAGACATGACATGACACTCATCAGACAGAGTAAGGAACGATGATATTTTGTCACATCCTGCTGACTCCCAGGCGTGGAAGGAATTTGATCAGGAACACCCATGTTTTGCTGAAGAACCGCGTAATGTAAGACTTGGGTTGGCAACAGATGGATTTAATCCATTTGGAAATATGAGTACTAGTCATAGTACTTGGCCAGTTGTACTTATGCCGTATAATCTACCACCTTGGAAGTGTATGAAAGATCCATATTTCATGATGAGTTTGCTCATCCCAGGTCCGAGGTCACCGGAAAATGATATAGACATACACTTACAGCCATTGATTGCAGAATTGAAAGATTTGTGGGAGAATGGGGTTGTCACATTTGATTCGTCAGCAGGCAAGTTGTTCAAGATGCATGTTGTAGTGTTGTGGACAATAAATGATTTTCCCGCTTATGAAAATTTGTCAGGTTGGAGTACTAAGGGGAAAATGGCATGTCCAACTTGTAACAAACATACCAAATCTGAATGGCTTACGTACGGGAGGAAATTATGTTTCATGAGTCATCGTCGATTTTTACCTGGTGACCATAGATGGCGTGGAAATTCTAGAATATTTGATGGAACTGTTGAATGGGGCCAACCTCCACCATATTTGTCTGGCGAAGATGTACTTGCACAATTTATAGATGTTGGATGTAATGAATTTGGTAAACAACAACGAAAGAGAAAAAGAGCTACGAATGAGTTGAATTGGACAAAGAAGAGTATATTTTTCAAACTCCCGTACTAGTCGAAGTTAAAATTGCGGCATAGCCTTGATGTTATGCATATTGAAGAAAATATATGCGAATCCGTACTGGGAACATTGATGTCAATTGAAGGAAAAACAAAGGATACAATAAACCCAAGGAAGGATTTGAAGCGGTTGGGAATAAGATGTGAAATGCAATTGCAAGAAAATGGTTCGTCTGTCTACATGCTGATTGGGTGGTATACATTGTTAAGGGATAAAAGGGTTACATTTTGTGAGTGGCTAATGAAGATAAAATTACCGGACGGTTATGCCTCGAATCTAACAAGGTGTGTGAGAACAAATGATTGGAAAATAACTGGATTAAAAAGTCATGATTGTCATGTTTTCTTACAGCGTATCTTGCCTATTGGTATCTGTGGGTACTTGACCAGATATGTGCGCGTGGCTTTGAATGAGTTGGGTACATTTTTTAAAGACTTATGCGCTAAGACGTTGAATGTAGAAACTTTGGATCGAATGGAACGAGAAATTGTCATAATATTGTGTAAGCTAGAAAGTATTTACCCACCATTATTCTTCGATGTCATGGTTTACCTAGCCGTTCATTTGCCACGTGAGGCTCGACTTGCAGGACCAGTTCAACATAGATGGATGTATCCTATTGAACGATTTCTTGGAAAGTTGAAACGTACAGTGGGTAATAAGGCCTGTCCAGAATGATCAATTGCAGAAGCATATATTGATACCTTCTGTTCCAAATATTTCTACGGAGTTGACACTCGGTTTGATCGGCCAGAAAGAAACTTTGACGTTGACCGAGCAAGACAACGGAATGTGTTTTCTGTGTTTTCCCAACAAGTTCGTCAAATTGGTGCAGTGCGTGGTTATGACTTGTGTGGAAGAGAGTTCAAGAAAGCTCAGTGGTACGTGCTGAACAATTGCCCTGAGATAGAGAACTACTTGAAGTAAGTTTTAACTTTTTCTTAATTTAAATTCCCTCATTTACTTTTAAAAAAGTCTAAGAATATAAAAAATTTGTGGTAATCATCAATTTCAGTGATCATATTAACTTGCTCAAGGAATTGGGAGTAAATGATATAAACCAGAAACATGAAGAGGAGTTCCCGAGATGGTTTGAAGAACGGGTAATGACATTACATATGCGTTACTCAATAACCAATGAAAAAATATTAATTTCAATTTTGATATAGTTTATGCTTTACTCAATATGTAGGTTGTACAAATACATGTGAATAATCCAAATGATATATCGGATGAATTGAATGCATTGACTCGTGGCCCATCGAGACGCGCTGCTCGATATTCTGCATGTATTTCTTGGGGAAGTAGGTATCAACACAATGGATCGAGATTGTTATAGGAAAACCCAAAATAGTGGTGTCCTAGTCGAAGGAAGTCATGATGGAGAAAATATTGATTTCTATGGGATTATTGTCGATATAATTGGAATGAAATATTTGGGAGAGATTGCGGTGTATCTGTTTAAGTGTGATTGGTGGGATTTAAGCAATCCTCGTACTGGAGTCCATGATGATGAATATTTTTTGAGTGTTAATACATCAAAAAAATGGTATGAAGATGATCTTTTTATTTTGGTTTCTCAAGCATCTCAAGTATTCTACTTAGATGACCTGAAGTTAGGAAATCAATGGCGAGTAGTACAAAAATATTCTCCAAGAAATATATATGATGTTATCCCTCAGGCGGAAGGACAAGATGAAGAAGAATATGACTCCTCTACTCAAGAAGCATACCAAGAGAGTCAACCCGCTTTAAATTTGTTTGTGGATTTGAACCAGTATGAGATGATTCCATTAAATAGAGAAGATATTGAGGCTGAAATTGTTGATGCGACAGTTGAGGAAAATATTGAATCATCTAAAGTATCTACAGATGATGAGAGCGAATTGTCAAATGAAACTGATACAGATTATGATTGACCAATTATGTGTTAACATTACACTTGATGACAAATATTTTACTTATTGAATGTATCAGTAGTTTGGAATTAATGCACCAAAGAGGAAGGAAGTTCGCAACCCATCTCCACCTGTTCCTAGCTCTCATTCAGACTCACCATTAGAGATTGACTCTACAGAACAAGGTAAAAATCTAATACTCATAAAAGTTATTAATTAAGGTCCTATAATAGACATATAAATGAAATTGATTACAATGTTACTTTTTATAGAGTCTACAGTACAATCTCGTCAAGGTCGAGGCACCACTAGAGGGGTGACGTTGGAAAAATATCGGAAGGTGGGTAAGATCAAGGTTAACATTCCTGACGAACATACCGGGGGCGAAGGACAACCAGCAGCTTGGCTTGCATTTCATGTGGATGCTCTTACACGAACTTACGCACCTTTGGCAACGACTTCATGGAAGAAAGTCCCCCAAGATGTTAAAGAACTTATCAAGAAGCGTTGTTTGGTAATGTTTAAAATATTGATTTAGTATAATAAATTTCTATATTTTACTTAAATTTAGAATATTATAAATGATAATGTGTTTGTGACTATTTTTTTCAAGGATGTTTTCGAATTAAATTTTGGTCGGAGAGAAGAGCGTAAAACTGTGGAAGAGCTTATGGGTAATGCATTTCGCAAATATAAGGTGAGGTGTCATGAGCATTATAATAAGTTTGAGAAGAAGGAAGATGCATGCCAACATCCTTTTCAGGATGTCCGACCTTCTGAGTGGGAAAAACTTTGTGACATGTTTGAGGATCCATCATATCACGTATAATTAAATTTAATTATTTTACTTGTCCTATATGTCATTTCGCTTCATAATATTTTCAATTTCTTTGCAGGAGCGAAGTTCTATAAACAAAATAAATAGATCAAAATTGAAGATTAATCACCATGCAGGCTCAAGATCTTTCCATCGCCTTTCTAAGAAATTGGTATTGCTATTTTTTTTATTGGATATAGTTAATTATTTGGATGAATCATAATGACTTTATATCTTAACACATTTATTGTAGCAAGATTCAGATACTAATTATGATCTGACAAAATTATATGCTGCATCGCACACTGATTGTAATGGAGAGTGGACTCATCCTGATGCCCGTGAAAATTATGTAAGTATAATAACCTGTTTTAATTAAATATATTGGAATATTTATGACGATATTAATTCTTTATCTTATATATGTCTAGGATAAAATGGTTGCCTTATGTGCTGAATCTGCGTCAGATCAAAATTCATCAACAAGTGATATTGATATTTTTACACAAGTCCTGGGTCAACGTTCAGGATATTTGAGGGGTTTGGGTCGCTGTGTAAAGCCTGGTCCCTCTTCCTCTTCTTCTGGGAATGCATCTATGACTTCTATAGCGCTAAAGAATGCGAATTTCAGAATCGAAGAATTGACTGCAAGGCAGCATGAGTTAGAGGCTCAATTGGCAAAACAAGCAGATATGGAGATGCGCCTCAAACAACATGAAGAACAACAAGAAGAGTTCAGAAGACATATGCAACTCCAAATGCAGCAGCTTATGCAACAGTACAAACCTCCAAGCAACTGATGGCTTTTTACGTACAGATTTTGGGATTATCTATTTATGTACGAACAATGCCCGTCTCTACTGTTATTTATTTAGTTTGTGCGTATTATAACACTTTGTGAGTGTTAAAAAGTTTCTAATGTATTTTTTCAAATATTATGAATATCTATTTGGTTTTTTTATTATTGATTTAAATTGAAGAGATTTCGTTCGAACGAACATAAAACGTTCGAACTCTATGTTCGAACGACAATAGCGTTCGAACGTTAACATAATGTTAGACCTGACTATTTAACGTTCGAACACAAAGATAAATTCATACCGTTCGAACGACTTCATGTTTGTTCGAACATATTTCGCAATCGTTCAAACACGTCACTACTGTTCGAACTTAAAATTGTTTCCGTTCGAACGATATTCTGGGACAAATTTCAACCGTGACAAAAAGAAATTACCGTTCGAACATGTTCGAACGATTTCTTTCAATTTTGTCCCAAAAGATATTTTTTGGGACGAAATGGTGATTTTCGTCCCAAAATACCTTTTGGCACAGTGATGTTGGAATGACATTGGGACGAATTTTTTTCATCCCAAAAACTATTTTAGGACGAAATTAGGGTCTTTTGGGACGAAAAGTGAAAAATGCTTATGCACTAGTGATTGTCGTTTTACCCAATGTACCAAACAGGAGAGCGTCTCCGTGAAAAATGAACAAATATTTCACAAAACGAAAAGTGAAAAATGCTTATGCACTAGTGATTTTTCACTTTTCGTGAGCCTTTGGCTAAGTCAACTATAAATTTTCATGAGTTTCATAACTGGCAACTCTGGTTTATCAACACATCACATAGTGTGGAACCACTGTAGTTTGAAAAGAACTGAAATACTTATTTTTTTCATCATTCTGGGACTCACTCCAATAATGTGTTTGGTGTGTAGAAAAATGGACTTGCAAATAGATATTTCCTTAACAAAATCCTCATTTTCTTGCTAAAAGTGTAACACAGACTCCGTTTCGGTAATTGCCAGATTGAATGTCATGGTAATGTCACAAGTTACATGCGGAGCCATTTGGACTGGAATGTCGAGTAGTGGTTAAGGTTAAAAGAAAGGGCTTGGTTCTGTTGATGAGTAATTCTTAAGTACTCCTATAGTACGTAATGTACGTGGTATTCTCATCCTGTTATAATTATGTCATGTCAATTAAAATTAATACTTGTAAAAATATTTTAATTACATCGTTTGTTATAATGGGATGCAGAGAGTACCACGTTGTAATTAGTATTCCGTGAGTAGCTAATAATTTAGGAGTCCTATACGTACCTTCCTCACAATAAGACAACAATCCATCTAATTTGCATGGCGTGCCCATTACGAGTCTACTTTAAGAAATTTATGTCACGCCAGCTTTCAATTCATTGAGGGAAAATCTCGATTCAATTACTCATGATGTGCTATCAATTACTACGTCAGCAATATTCGTAGTAAAAATTTTAATCATTCATCATGGCCCCATTAATTTATTATAATTTTAGGGGAAATTATTTAGATATCAAAATACAAACATTACAACTGCGACCCGTAGGTACGCTGAAAACATGCATATATGCTTGGAGAAATGATGACAATAATGCTTTCCGTTCTTAGGTAGTGAAGAACTTTTGTATGCTCTCTGGAAAAGCTATATTGGTGGTGCTATAACCCCCATCCACGACTAGGTTGAGCCCACTCACGTACTTGGACTCCTCGCTCGCTAAGAACAACGCAGCCTCTGCCAAATCTCCTTCTTCCAAAACTGCTCCTTTCAAATTTGCCGCGGAGGATATCATCTCTTCCGCCTTTTTCTTGTCTATTCCCGTCGATTTTAGGAGCAGAGGGGTGGGCAAAGCATGTGGTGATATGCAATTGACTCTAATTCCGTATTGCCCCAATTCAACACATAAATTCTTGGTTAGTCCCACAACGGCATGCTTGGACGCCGTGTAGGTGTGAGAGGCCATTCCATGTGACAGTGTTGTATTGCTTGCGGTGAATAGAATGGTGCCCCTTTTCGCTGGAATCATTACTTTGGCCGCGTGTTTTGCTCCCAGAAATGACCCCAAGACATTCACATCAAAAACTCTCTTGTAATCCTTCTGCTCGAGGGTTAAGATGTTTTCATCCTTTTGGCCAGTACGGCCTGCGTTGTTGAACATTATGTCGAGTTTCCCATGCTTCGACACCGCAGTATTAACAGCATTCTCGACATCAGACTCGCTAGTGACATCGCAGTGGACGTAGGAAATGTCACCATTGATGCTTTTGTCTTGGCAAACTGAGAAACCAAGCTCGTCTTGGATGTCAGCAATGATGACCTTAGCACCATGTTCAGCGAATAGTCTTGCCGTACTCTCGCCAATTCCACTTGCACCCCCAGTTATCAAGGCAACCTTGCCTGCTAATCTGCATACTCCAAATTTTAATACGGGAAATCTCGTAATATCACAACACTAATTGATATAAACGATGGAAAGAAAGAGAATAAGAATTAATTAAAGCAGATAGGTACCAAAAACTTTGCTTTATATTACTACCTCTTAGCAGTGGGAGCTAGCAAGGACGATGCGCCGTTCATGATATTTATTATTGGTTGTGTTGTCGTTCGTGGGTGTTTTGATGTGAATATAAGATCTTGTATGGGGATGTATTATAAGTAGAGAACTCAATTGTAGGAAGGATTACAAATTTTAACACCCTAGGTGTGATGACAGATATGTCTAAGTTGACAATGGAAGGCAGATATCAAAACAGAAGAAGAAGAAGACAACCAAGAGCCAGCTAGATTTTAATCGTTGTTTATTTTTATAGTACATTTCATCTCATATCATTATTATAACTTTTTTAAATTACATTACAAAATAAAATAAATAATTTAACTTTTTTAAATTTTAAAATATAATATTAAAAAAATATATTTTAATAATATTTTATTTAATTTTTAATTTTTATCTCAAAACAAACTACGCATAATTGTTTATCACCAACCTTTCATTAATAGGAAAAGCTAATGTTGCTCTAAAAAATAGTTGAAGGTACTCTATTGTCTTTGAGTGTGTCCATAGTACTCCTCGTTGCGCCTACTCTTAAATAAAGATTTGTAGGATCCCGTATAATTAAAAATATCATAAAAAAACTTGAGTATATCTTCATATTAAAGCCAGTTTAGATATAAAAATACTCTCAATTTATCTTATCTTTATAACTTCATCAAATTTTTATATAAATTATAATAAATAATTTAATTTTTTCAAATACTAAAACAATAATATATTAAAAAAATAATATTCTAATAATATNTATATATATAATATTAGATACAATTTTAAGATATACAATTCTTATGTATTAATTTTAAAAAAAAAAGATTTACTATTAAAAAATAATTATTTTCAAGACTAATAGACCTAGGATTGGAAATATCGTTTCTTTTAGAGGAAGGAATTGAACAGGATGATGTTGAAACGCAGAGTCGAGGAGGATGTTTCCATCAACAAATAAAATGTTGCCACTGCTTGCTCCAATAAGAGATTGTGAAAGAAGTTGGGAATAATAATGATAGAATGGGACAAAGCTGCTTTTGAAAACATTGCCCACCAAACCTTTGTTTTCTATTTTATGTCATTTCTGGCTACCATTTTATAGCACATCCCACGAAAAAAGAGCGAAAACAAAAAAGACGAAGAAGAAAAGAAAACAAGACAGCTAATTAAGTCATGTCATGCAGAAGACAACGGTAATACAACAACAATGCCTGAAAAAGGGATCGATGGAAATAAGTTTTTTTTTTTCTTAGATAAAATTTTAGATTGTGCAAGTCTCGCATACTTATTTAAAAAAAGAAAGTGATTTTTACTATTAAAAAATTCACTTTTTAAATGAATTTTAAATTTATACATTTTTTTCAAAGTGAATGTACAGAGCTTTATACATGACCCTAAAATTACAAATATCATTTCTCTTCTTTTATAACTTTCAATAACACATGCTGATGTAATGTATTTTAATTTTGAAAAATACTAGTATGACTCTAAATGTGCACATTCATATATTTTAATTTTTTTTATTTTTTCTTAATAGTTAAGGAAGTGACTATTAGTGAATTTGTAATTTATTTTTATTTTTTTAAATAGTTAAGGATGTTTAATAATGCTTAAAAGAAAAGAAAAAAAACTACTTATACCCATGCGCGCATATTTGGAATGTATATTTGGTCATGTACACCCTAAAATTATCCTTTAATTTTAAGTAACTACATATTTAAGTGGTTGAAATATAAGATTCTTAATCATCTAGAGCGCCACTGCAAGTCAGACTGTGCTAAGCTCTAGAGGTGTCTAGATTTACAAGTACGTATGTATATTCCCACCTTGTTTCAGTGTCTAGGCGTCGTTGATAGACATGCCGCAGCATCCAGTTTGCCCATTTTCCTACTTTTTTTCTTTCTTTTTTTTGTTGATACGTAGACGTTGTTGCAAGTATAATCAATAACGTTTTAAAAGGTCTTGCAGAGCATGATTGTCGCAGCTTAGATATCAATCTAAAGCAGATGAAGCTGGATATTTACCATTTCTTTTAATGGGTACAAATACATGGCTAGTTTTCGATTGTCCAGTTACCTTTATGATGATTTGTCTGACACATGGAGATTCCTAATGCCTAATTTGTTTGCAAAATGATGAAAAAGTTTTCATCATAATGCTTTGATGAATATACTTGCAACTTATTTAGTGGAAGAAGTGTGAACGGCTGTAAGAAGACTTGAGCAAATTTTATCACGATCAAGCAATGTGATAATCAATCTCAATGTATTTGGTACATTCATGGAACACGGGATTGTGCACGAAATTTCAGATTTTCTCTCTCTTTTCACCTCTGGGCACACGTCTTCCCCAAGAATTTCAGTATAATTATAAATTACTTTTAATTTTTTAAACTTCTTTTTGAAATTCCAGCACTTGATCCAAAATTCAGACTTGTTGTCCAAAATTCAGACTTGTTGTCCAAAATTCAGACTTGTTGTCGTTGGTGGTATAGCGCGATCTTGGTCCTAAGTGCCGCAAGGTATAGTCCTCACTCAATATTAGACACATTTTGGTACTGTTACGCGTATGATAAAATGGCAGTTGGAAGTTGCTGGAATTGTTATTGGGTCATGTTTGAATGGTAGGTTCATGAATGATGTTTTTTTCTTGTATATTGCTGGCTGGGTAAAATTGTTGACTGTTTGAGTCAGTTAGTGACTGGTCGGTTGAGATGTTGGATTGTGGAATGATTGGTGGCAGTTTGGATTGATGGGTATGACTTGTTTGAACTATTTGGGACTGTCCGGATTTGTTTTTATTTGGTCGTTAATGTTGGGTTTGAACGTAAATCGATAGAGTAACAATGGTTGTTGTGGATTGAGTTGGATATGGAGTTGGTTGGGATGGTTGATGTGGTGTTTGCGTGGAATGTGGCATGTGACTTGTTGTGTTGGATTGGCCTTGTTGAATTAAGGGTATGGGACATGAAATACGTTAAACAGATCATACTCGAGCTTGAAGGGTGTTTGCTTTGGTTGTTGTTGGGTTATATGCCATCTATAAGAGTTAATGATAAACTGTTTTGGATTTGTTATTTTGCTGTTAGTTTATAAGTAACATGTGGATAGTGGCAAAAATAGTGTTGTGGGTTAATTTAAGTTCTTGACTAGATAAGAGCTTGTTCTATTCTACTCTTATGAAGGTGGAAATTAAGTACTAGCGTGAGTATTTATTAACGTGTGGACAAATATTATGAGACTATAAGAGATTGTGTTTTTTGAGACAAAATTTTGTCTCAAAAAATACAATTTTCGTCCCAAACTATATTTGGAGATGAAAAAGTTTCAAATTTGTCTCGGAAAGACCGTCTCAAAAAGTTTTTGGAGACGAAAATCAAAATTCGTCTAAAAAAAAATAATTTTTAGAGACGAAATTGGGCGGATTCAATCGAAACCGTTCGAACGGATAATTTTTTTTGAGCGAACCGATTTCGTCTCAATATAATGTACGAATGAAATATTTCTTAGTCCGAACCGAGATGTCCAATCGAACCATATGAAATATTCATTCGAACTAATGTTCATATTTGATCATGTTCGAACGAACGGAGTGTTCGAACAGATTTTATGTAACGCCCCAAACCCAGCTGGCCTGGAGAATTACTATCTGTCACTTAAGAACATGTTTTTCAACGCAACTAAAATAAAACTCCAAAACTTTATTAGCAAAACTCAATCTCAAGTACTTTAAATAACCACATTGAAACTCTACAAAGTTATTACTGCAGCAAAATAAGCTAAGGAGTCCAAAATCTCCCGATAGTCATAACAAACCAAACTAATAACTTCAAAAGTCTTACTAAACCCAAGCTCAAGATATAATTAAATCTAAAAGACATAAGACATCAGAATTCCTTCTTCTAACATCCTCTCTCAGCTTAATCATGCTCACCAATCTAATCCAGGTCCTCAGTTGGACTCTCCA
>QEOW01002112.1:211178-287580 GCA_003123825.1 Juglans hindsii | reverse complement strand
GCAGCAACAAAACAGTGCCAAAAGCACTGTGGCCGTGGGTCTCAAAAACCCACTTTTGAACGGGTGTAAACGAAGACCCGAGATTGATAGGGTAGGGCTTAGGGATGTCGGTGAAGCTAGTGGTGGTGGTGGTTGGCCGTGGGTGGCGGCGCAATAGGCGGTTGAAGTGCAAAAATACCCAAAACGAAAATGTTGATGGTGGGGCTTCACCGGTGACAGATCGGAGGTGGGGTTGGGTCCATTGGGTTGCTAGAAGGTCGAGGATGATGTGGTGAGAAGATGGTGGCCGGGGGTGGCGCAACGGCGGCGCAGTGGCGCAAGGAGTGCCGCGGCTTGGTGATGCGCCTGGGAGCTAACGGCGGCGCGGTTGAGGCTGAGATTACAGGGGGGTGGTTGCTGGTGGCTGGGAAGGACAGTGGGCTGGGCGGTGTCGCGCACGGTAGCGCGAGGCGGCGGGGCTGGGTGGAAGAAGAAACGGACGGAGAGTCGTGCGGCGCGCGGGAGAGGAGAGGAGAAAAAGAAAAGAAAAAAGAAGAAGAAGAAAAAAAAAAAAGAAGAAAAAGAAAAGAGGAAAGAGAAAAAATGTAGGGAAAGAAATGAGGTCCAATCCTCATATCTTGGGTCACAAAAACGATCCAACAGAAACGATTTTAATACAACAAGTAAAATAAAATAATTCAAACGCAGTGATTAAAAATGAAAATAAATAATTAAACCCCACAACAAGTTAATTTAATTTGAGAAGAAATTTAAACGCATAAAAATAATTAATTTAGAGAAAGCACTTCAAAAATAATTTTCGTAAACTAAAAATCATAAAAATAACACAACTAAAAATCCAACAATTTTAAAACAAGAGAATAAATTTTAAATTAATAACAAATAATCTTTCAATTAAAAAAATACACTAAAATACGGGGTGTTACATTTTATGTGCTCGAATTAATAAATTTTTCAAACGACTTGTGTTCGAACAAAAATTATGTCTGTTTGAAAAGAAATTTTATTTTTGGAAATTATATCCGTTCGAACGGAGTTTTGCACATAACTATTGTTCGAACAAATAATTTATTGTTCGAACGTCCGTATTTCTCTTTTGTCGTTCGAATGTGGTAGTTTTCATTCGAATGAGTTTGTTTTGTTTCGAATGAAATTACAAATGGTAATTTACCGTTCAAACTGGTTGTTTACCGTTCGAACTGTATTAATCATACAGATCAGAATTTAATTAAAAATATCATATTAATATTACACAATTTGTAATTCAAACATCAATTGTTCAAATGTTTTGAAATATCATAATAGCAATTAAAGAAAAGATAAATTTGAAGACTATGGTGGTGGCATAGAGTTTTGGGACATCATTGACTGGAATTGTTCAAACATTTTTTGGTTATTCAAATGCATCATCTCTTCTAATCTCGCCTCCAAATCTGCTGCTTGATCTAATCGGGCCAGCATCTCTTTTTCCTTGAACCTCAATCGTTCTATCTCAAGTGCTACTTCTTCCAATTCCTTAGTCTTGTCATCATTTGATTTGGCTCAAGAATAGGATGATGATGATGATGAGGATGGTTTTACGCAACGTCCTAAACCACTTAAACATCCAGAACGTGATCCATGAACTTGAGAAAGGATCTGAGCATCGTTGACAGATGATGCATCAGATGGATCCGCAGCAGTTTCCTTAAGAGATATCATCTTGTCCTACAAAAACAAAAACATTAAAGTTAGTATAAGTAACAACAATATTATGTGACAATGAAACTAAAAAAACTTAAACTTACATAGTTTGCCTCTGCTTCAAGACTGGCCCAAACATCATCACGATTTTTATGTGTTTTAGCATACAATTGGGTCAAATCATAGTCAACGAGACTTTCTTCGTTCTGTAAAAAGAAAATCTATATTATAACTTAAATCAGAAAAGGGGTATTAAATGTTAATATATAACGGGCACTAAAATAACTTACCATTTTGTTAGACAAACGATGAAAAGATCGAGAACCTGCATGATGGTTTATCTTTAAATTTGATCTATTTGCTTTGTTCACAGTACTCCGTTGCTAAAAGAAAAAAATATTAGTCTATATGTTTAATACATCTGTAATATATTATTAGAAAAAGACAGCAGGGATATTACCTGATAAGCAGATCTTCAAACATATCACAAACTTTCTCCCATTCGTTTGGTGGAATATTTTGGAATGGATTTTGGCGCGCTTCTATTGCAGTACTGAACTTCTTATAATGTGCATGGCATCGACCTTTGTACCTCTGAAATGCATTAGACATCAGTTTCTCAACCTTTAATCGATCCTCTCTTCGGCCAAAATTAAGCTCGAACTCATCCTTTCAAAAATTATAAACAATTATTATAAATACAAAATAACTTGAAAGTAACATGTTACATACTTAGTTGCTTGAGATGTAGGTTATTACCAAACAACGGTTTTTTATATGGTCTTTCACATCTTGGAGAACTTTAGACCAAGACGATGTAGAAATCGGTGCATACGTGCGAGTTAGTGTACCAACATAAGAAGCAAGCCACACTGTCGAATCTCTGGAGCCACCGGTGTGATCATCAGGAATGTCAACTTTGATTTTACCAACTTTCCTTACTTTCTCTATGCAGACACCCCTCGTAGTGCCTCTACCTCGACGCTTATTTACAACAGCTATATATACAACAATTAAAGCATAACTTTTTAATTAAATTAATTTATTTTATAGATATATTACTTAAATTGAGCATAAAATATGATATTTAATTTGATAAAATACCTTGTTCTGAGTCTGGTGATGTTGGCTCACTATTGATGACAGGTGAACCACACGGGGAGTCAATAATGGATGGGGATGACACAAATGTTGCTTTGCGTTTGTGAGGCATATCTATTTGAAATTGTAACAAATTATTATTCAAACAATCGTTAAAGATATTTACATGTTAATATTACTAACAGAAATTAATGTTTGAAATTCATTCACTATCCGTTTTGCTGGACCAGTCGCCCTCATCATCACCAGACACTTCAGTTGATTCATCTTCTTCCGATATTTCACTCTCAATTACTTCGGGTTGAACATCTTCTCTACACAATGGAACCATATCATATTGGCTTAAATCAACAAATAGATTGATGCCTACTTCACTTTCTTGATATGCTTCTTCATTTGCTGGACTATCAACTTCTTCATGTGGTTCGTTTGCCTCTGGAATGTAATCATATACATTTCTTGGTGCAAACTTCTCCACTACCCGCCATGGGTTTCTGTACACCGGATCATCTAAATAAAAAACTTGATTCGTTTGGCAAGCAAGAACAAAAGGATCGTCCTCATACCATGTGCGAGATGTATTGACACTCACAAAATAATCATCATTACGCACTCCCAACCTAAGATTTGAGACATCCCACCAATTACATTTAAACAACCAGACCATCATATATCCCCCCACATACTTTAACGCTATGATATTTTCCACAATTCCGTAGAAGTCAATGTTATCATCTCCATAGCTTTCTTCGACTACAACCCCACAATTTTGAGTTTTCCTATATCTTTCTCTATCAGTTGTGTGAAATCTATATCAATGCACCAAACATCCTAAGTACTGGAAAGCCTGTCTGGACGGACCACATGCTAGAGCATACAGTTCTGGTGAGATTTCTGATGAATTTTCACTATATTTCAATGCAACCTATATCAATAAATATTATTATATACAAAAAAGTAGAGTTTAGTGGTATGAAATTCGTATTATAAAATAGGGCTTAACAGTAATACCGTATGTTCAAACCACTAGGCAAATTCCTCTTCGTACGTGTTTTCTACGTCAGTTACATCATTCGAGCGAAGTAGTTGTATATGTTCGTTTGCATGTTCATGTTCATGTTTAATTTGTATGAAGTTATACTATATTATTATACATAAACTTAAAGATAATAGTGATTTAGAGAATCATCACTAACCTTAAGTACTGATCAATCTATACGTAGTTATTCAAGACATACCATCGAGCTCTTTCAAACTCTTGTGAACATAGATCGTAGCCCCCTTGTGCGCCTATGGGACGCACGGTCTGAGAAAATACAATAAATGTCGATGAGACTCCCATCTCTCGTCCACCTTCATAATTTCGGTCCAATCTTGTAAATCTAGTATCAGCCCCACGAAAATACATTGAACAAAAGGTATGCCACTCATTAACAATATATGACTCTGCAATCGAACCTTCTGGACGAGCTTTATTCCCCACAGATTGCTTAAGTTTTCCCAAAAACTGTTCAATAGGATACATCCATCTATATTGAACCGGGCCAGCGAGTAAAGCCTCAATGGTAGGTGCACAGCCAAATGAACCATTACATCAAAGAATGAAGGCGGGTACAAACTCTCCAATTTGCACAATATTACTACAATATCAGCTTCCATTTTTAACAATGCATCAACTTTTAACGTTCTACTACAAATGTCTCTAAAAAATCTCCCTAATTCTATGAGAGCTATATGAACATCTCGAGTAAGCCTTCCACGCACACCAACCGGCAACAGACATTGCAGGAATACATGACAGTCGTGACTTTTAAGACCAGTTATCTTCCAATCATATGTTCGAACACATCTTGTCATGTTTGAAGCATAGCCATCGGGTAATTTGATTTTCATAAACCAATCACAAAATTTATTTCTCTCATCATTTGAAAGTGTATACCATCCGATGGGCATATAAGCTGATGATCCATTATCTTGCAAATGCAAATCCGGTTTGATCCCCATCTCTTTCAAGTCTTCACGAGAGTTAGCTGTATCTTTTGTCTTCCCTTCTATTGACATCAGAGTGCCCAATATATTCTCACATATATTTTTCTCGATGTGCATAATATCTAAATTGTGGCGTATTGTCAAGGTAGACAAGTATGGCAATTCAAAGAAAATACTTTTTTTTTGTCCAATTCAACTCCACTGCTTGTCGTTTTCTCTTTCAAACCCTTGAATCTTTTCCAAATCTGTTTTCTGAAACATCCCCCAATTGGACAATAATATCATTCCCAATCAACTCTGGCGGTGATGCCCTACACTCAACCCTTCCATCAAACATCGCTCTATTTGTACGCCATCTATGATCATGTGGTAAATAACGACGATATCCCATAAAACATAATTTCCTACCATGACTCAACCATTGAGACTGTGTATCTTTATTGCAAACAGGACAAGCCATTTTACCTTTTGTGCTCCACCCAGACAAATTTCCATATGCAGGAAAATCATTTATTGTCCACCTCACTGCAGCATGCATCTTGAACTCCCCCTACGAGGCTGCATCATATGTACTAACACCCTAATCCCACTACTCTTTCAACTCTACAATCAGTGGTTGCAGATAAACATCTAATTCATTCCCTGGTGACCTTGGCCCTGGTATCAGTGGAGTCATCATAAAATATCCTTCATACACTTTCAAGGTGGCAAGTTATACGGCATTAATATGACAAGCCAAGTACTATGAGAAGTGCTCATGTTGCCTAATGGATTAAAACCATCTGTTGCTAAACCAAGACGTACATTGCGAGGTTCTTCAACAAACCATGGATACTCGACGTCAAATTTCTTCCATTGTAAGGAATCTACAGGATGCAAGAGAAAGTTTTCATTTTGGACTCTTTCTATTTGATGCCAAGACATATCTTTGGCAGTCAACTGGGACGTAAACAATCTTTGAAGTCAAGGACTCAACGGAAAATGTCTTAACACTTTATGGGGTACATTACGTTTATCGGATGTCCATCTTGACTCATGACACACTGGGCATGAGTTTAATTCTACATATTGCTGCCAGTAGAGAACACAATCATTTTTACAAGCGTGGATGATATTATAATCAAATCCTAACCCTCGCTTCAATTGCTTCGCTTCATAAAAATTACGGGGTACTACGTTATCTTGAGGAAAAGCCTCTTTATATAATTCTAGCAACATGTCAATAGGCTTGGCAGAAATACGACAAATAGACTTAATATAAAGCAACCTCACCGTAAAAGACAACTTGCTATGACGAGTGCACCACTTGTACAACTCTCTTTGTGCATCCAACCACAGTCTTGAAAAATTATCATTACTCTCAAATGATTGTGCAGATGTTCATTCTCCATCTCTCATCCCAAATATTCCTGACCCCAGATCGCCTAACATTTCAGTCATATCCTCTCCATTATCATCACTATCATCACGATCATTCACATTAATGTCGTCTATGTCGTTGTCGTTACCCTCCTCCATTTGATTGGTCTGACTGTTAAATCTAACTCTTTTGGGAAATGGTTCGCCATGTAAGACCCAAGGTGAGTATTTAGGATCAATTCCATTTACAAATAAATGATCCTCCACTACCACTAAGTTATAAGAACTAAGATTTTTGCACTTCTTGCACGGACATCTTATAAATCCTCGACTGTTAACACTTATGCGAGCAAACTCTATAAAAAACTTCACCTCTTGTGCATACTGCTTATAATCTCACCCAAGTCTATCTCTCAATAGCATCCAACTTTTATCCATTGTATTTCCGTTACTTGTTGGATGTCTATCAAAAAACATAAAATTCATGGGATAAACACTATAAAAAAAATCCAATTTTTATAAGGCAGTTGATCATATCCCATTCGAGAGACTATTATCTATATCACATATATACTCAGTCGTAAACTGTAATGTTAGTACAAATTTCGGCAGCATTTCCCTATTATTCTCCAAGTATGCTAGTCATGATAAGTCGTCAACCCTATTAATGGGCCGAGAAACGTATAGGCCACATACTCGAAGAATGTAAGGAATCGCTGAACCAAAATTTTAATTGCCTAACACAAGAGTTTAAACTGAATATATCTGCCGTATAGATAATAGAATCCCAAACTGTCCACTTTGGACAATTCAAGAGTTATACCCAAACATTCTTTAAGAGAAAAATTGGCCACAACTCTTGAACGGGTCTAAGGTTTAAGTACAATAAAAATAATCCTAAAATTCAAAACTATCTAACTCATAATACAATTAAACAATGAAATCACATTCCAAATCACAAATACATGATTGCAACATTACATTCCTAATTAATCACCAATTTCTACATTCTAATTTAATTTTAGTTCATAATATGTTGTAATTAAAGTATATTATCTTTTAATTAAATTTGTTATAAGTTTTATACATTAATTTAACTATTAACAATTGCTATGTTATATCTATATTTTAAGTTTATAATTTAATTTTATTGCATAATATGTTGTAATTATACTATATTATTTTTTTAATTAAATTTGTTATAAGTTCTATACATTAATTTAACTATTAACAATTGCTATGTTATATCTATATTTTAAATTTCTAATTTAATTTTAGTACATAATATTTTTTAATTACATTTTTTAAAAGCCCATTTTAAATGTGATTGCACAAACACAAATATACAGCATGCATTTTGACATAATTAATTAAAAACTATAAATTATTAAAAATCTAAAAATTATAAATATTACCTTAAATTTAAGCAATCCAAACAAAAGTATCAATCCACAATACCTACATAAGTAGAAAATACATTATGAGAAAACCTAAATCATGTGCAATAAACTAACATTAATGAAACTCGAAATACAAAAAAACATAGAACAAAAAACATACCTTTTGTTCGAACATCTCCTCTCTCTCTCTCAAGAATTCCTTCTCTCACTAAGTCTGTGATTATCTCTCTCTCCACAACACTTCCACATACACAAAATCACAAAGCCATGCTCTGCCTCCTATTAAACATTCATCAGCTGTGAAAATGAATGGGAGGTTCAGGTATATGAATCTGTAAAGTCCCGTTCGAACTGGAAATTTACCATTCGAACACGAAAACTTCGAGTAAGCGCCAATTCTGTCGCTTTTTATTTCACGTTTGAACGTGTCATTTTGTTGTTCGAACTAACAAATCAGAATATTACTTGGCATATTCTTCAAATGTAGACCACCTCAAAAGGTATTTTCGTAACACTGTTTCTCGCAGAGCGTTCGAATATACTAACATTCAGAGTATTTGGCACGAAGTTTCCCTCCAAACACATTCCACGAGATAACACTGTTCGAACAGGACGTTTTTGGGTTTGAACCAATCACAAAATATTTTAATATTATATACTATATAATACCTATATATTTTACCAACTATTTTATATTATAATTGATAATATATAATGTACTACAAGTCTAATAGTTAATATAATACTTATACTATATACTAAATATTAATACATAGTACTTATTAATATATATATACTTTTGCTCTTCTAATTTTGCACTATATATTATATAACTTACTATCTTGTGATATAATCTATAATAACTATAGTTATAGTAACTTGTAATAGTAACTAGTAACTAGTTACTATAGTTATGATAACTTGTATAGTTATCATAACTTATAATACTTGCACTGAAGTAGCTATAGTAACTATTTTAACTATAGTACTTATGATAACTTGTATAATTATCAAAACTTATAATACTTACATTGTAGTAGCTGTATAACTAATAACTACTATATATATTAATAACTACTATATATATTAATTCTTTTAACTTGTATAGTTATTATAACTTATAATACTTACACTGTAGTAGCTATATAACTAATAGCTACTATATATATAGTAACTATATAATACTTACATTGTAGTAGCTATATAGCTAATATACAGTATATCTATATTTATATTAATTATATTAACTTGTATAGTTATCATAACTTATAATAGCTATAGTTATATAGTAACTATATATAATACTTACACTACAGTTATACAACTAGTAACTATAGTTAGTGTTATAATATTATATAAACTATAGGAGTATAGTTATCATAACTTATATATAGTACCTATATAATTCAGCCATTGTAATTATGCTAAGTACTTAGAGCATTGGCATTGGACTCATCAAATGAGTTCAATCTTCAAAATTTGATGAATTCATGTTTAAAATCACTGCATTGGATTCACCAAACATTAAAATCTACAACTTTGACGAATTGTGCATTCTAATTCATCTTCAAATTTGAAGAGTTACCATTCACACTATATAACTATTATTTTATTTACTTAAATTATTGTTTCCTAATTTTGAGCCACAATATATTTAAGTTGGGAAACAATAATTTAATTATTGTTTCCTAATTTTGAGCCACAATATATTTAAGTTGGGAAACAATAATTTAAGTATCAAATTAAATTATTAATTAACATATAGTTAATATAATTGTAAAATATGAAAAAAATAAATTAAAACTATTATTATTAAAAAAACCATATTATATTATTATCTTGATGAATCCAATGGTTAATTCAATGTGGGGTTATGGATAGGGAGGTTTTGAGTTTATGGAAAATATGTACTTTTCACCAAATTTTGAATATGAAAATGATGAATCCAATGTTACTGCTCTTAGTAAATACTTAGTATAATAGAAACAATATATTTAAAAATAATATACTAAATATATTAATTAAAAGTATTATAATACTATTATTAGTTTCACTTTTATACTTTTATACTTTGTAATATTATTATTATTATTATTATTATATATTATTATTAGTAATATAATTATAAATGTATTAATATAATAACCATTCGAATGGATATTTATCCAGTTCAAACGAGACGCCATGGTCATTATAGACCCAGTTCGAATACAATGAAACAAAATTCCCTCATTCAAACCAGCAACCACCGAAAGCCTCCGAGTTCGCCCCTTAACTCCACCGTGAAAACCACCACTCAACCACCGTAGGAACCCCACATTTGAACTTCTAAGAGGTATGGGTCAACTCTCCACCTCTGTTGTTTAGTTTTTTGAAGGAATGGGATGTGTTTGGGGGGTATGTATTTCGAATCCGAAATTCACCCATTTTGGTGTATTCCGTGGAAATAACATCAAAATAATCAGTAGAAATGATTGAGCTTCACTCCTTAATCATTTATACCGATTAAAATAAAGGATAACATCTAGATAAGAAGTTTTTCAGTTCGGGGCTGAGTCGACTCAGCCATGGCTGTTTGGCTTCTTCCGTTCGAACAAACTCTAGTCCGTTCGAACTCCTAGTTGCCAAACAACATTATTTCTGTTCGAACAAAATAAGTTCGTTTGAATGAACAAAGAAAAATCTATTCGAATGAACAGAACAGTCCATTCGAATAGAGTTTTCTAGTTCGAACAGACTATGTTTTGTTCGAACGAATTATTTCAATTCAGTTTAATATACTATAATTCTTCAATAATATAATTTAAATATTATGGTTAATTATATTCTTACTTTCATTATGGTTAACCAGTATATCAATGGCATCCAGCGGAAGAAAACGTGCGAGAGATCAGCCTAGCCAAAGTAGTGGATCAGCAGCTCATGCTCCAGAGACGAGGTCTACACTTGTCGAGCGTCCAGTCATTTTGTCAGACTTCTCCGATCTTTCATGGGAGGGACGGAGCATGCAGTCCATCTTCACCGAGCGGGGATAGATACCAATCTGTGAGCAGCGGGGGACTGCATATCCACAGATGGTCGGTGAGTTCTACCGTGCCATGGGAGAACGTAACGCTGATGCTCTGTTCTACACCATATTAGTCCGAGGAGTGAGTATTAATTTTTCTCCCCGCATTATTGCTAAGTTCGTTGACATTCCCCGTATAGCCGACACATATCCTGCAGCAGCTACACGGGGATCAGCAGCTGCACCATCTGATTCTGACACACTGGCCACATCCTCCACGCTAGCCCCGAATGTAGATTCAGATGCTACTTCGGATGGTAGTGAGGATGAGGATCTACCTGATGATGGTCTCACAGACGATCAGGTGCGTCAGCTAGTGCGAGACCCATCGGCTCCTCCATATGATGGGAGCAAGGTGATCCGACAGGCCGATTGTATAGGATTTTTTAGAATGCTTAATTTGATTGTTTGCTATAACATCGATCCGAAAAAACACAAGATTGATTTCGGGATCGATCGAGCCAGATTTTTGCTGCAGATAGCACGGGGGGATCCCATTGATCTGGCATTGTATTTATTCCTCCGCATTCGATTGGAGTCACGCTTTTCCAGTGGAGGTAGTCTACCATTTGCACTACTGATATCTAACCTCCTACTCCGATCGGGGGGTTACAGTGTCGGCCACTGAGCAGAGGTCGCCACAGATGAGGTCCCTTAACAAGATCACATTCAGCAAGAGCCA
This sequence comes from Juglans hindsii, assembly GCA_003123825.1. Classification (NCBI taxonomy): domain Eukaryota; kingdom Viridiplantae; phylum Streptophyta; class Magnoliopsida; order Fagales; family Juglandaceae; genus Juglans; species Juglans hindsii. The sequence goes on along the minus strand of QEOW01002112.1, from coordinate 276,299 downwards.
GGGTCACTTGCCGAAGACTGCACCAGAACATCCTAGTGATCCTCCCACAGATCCAACTTCTAGTAGTGCTGCCGCTGTTGAGAGACAGCCTCCTGGGGCTACTTTGGATCAGGTACGAGTTCTGTTTGTGGAGTTCGTTGAGCCCAACATGGAGAAGTTTAGGGATCTGGAAGGATCTATTAAAATGTTGCAAGAGGATGTTGATATACCAAGGAATCAATAATTATGATAGTTTTAGTTATTATTTTACTTTTTTATGTTCTATTGAACATTATATATTTGAGATGTAATTAATGTATGGTTTTTATTTCTCGTGTTTACTATTTTGTTTATTTTTTTAATTTTATTTGCCGTTCATGATAATATAAAAAATGATACTATCTTTAAAGTTATATTTATATAAATTTAACATAAAAGAAATCATTATAAAGTTTTAAAGTTAATTACATAAAAGTAACTTATGAATTTATAAATATTTTAACTCACAGCAAATCATAATTATATACATTTTTATATTTTGAAAATGATAACAAATTAATGGAAAAAATATTTATTACTTTAATGGAAAAATATATGCACAAATCCATACTAATAAAAAAATTAATTGAATCTCTATCTGTTCAAACAAAGAAATTTAAGTTCGAACGGTTATTAACTTACCCCGGAAAAAATAAATTAATTTCCCACCAATATTATTATTCGAGCAGATTATATACTTTTCGAACGGACATTAATTCCATGTTTGAATATATTTTGTTCCGTTCGAACGGTTTTCCTTTTTTGAGACGATTTTGTTCGTCACAAAATATCTTGTTCGAATGGATATTTTTCCATTCGAACGAATTTAGTAGCTCAGGCATTTTTGAATTTCGTCTCCAAAAATGACTTTTACGGACGAAAGTCATTTCGTCCCTAAAAGTCAAATTTCTTGTAGTGTGATACATGTTATTGTGACACGGCTAGAGTACAGTTCTAGAATTTAGAGAATACACTGTAAGGGTCAGGTAAGTGAAGTTCATATGCTAGATTTGCATAAAAATGAAAAATAAACTAAAGTTGGTTTGTAAAATATGCATGTTATGTTCTAAAAGAAAATGTGAAAACAACCTCAGTTATGTGTTCTGCATTCACTCATGAAATATGTATAAAAGAGGAAATAATATTTTTTGACGTGAGCAATATTTGACATGTTTCTAAAATGTGCAAAAGAACGAATATGAAATCTGAGAATTTTTGTACATATAGTATGTGTAACGCCCGTATTTGTGGTAGGACTTTTTATATAATGATTCTAAAAAAGAACGACAGAAATTACCGTTCGATTTAAAACTTTTTACTTCCGTACCCAGGGTGCAAGACTCTACGTTATAAAATAAAATGTGTTTTGTGAATAAAAGAGGTTTGCAACGGAAAACATTAATCTTTAAAATAAAAGGCCTCTCATACTATTAAACTCTCATGCTTAGACTTCCGTGTTCTTCCCCATGGGCAGTGTCTGTCCTGACGCGTGTTGCTCATTCAATTCCTGTGGGGGGAGGGGCATGTATAAAAACTAAAATGAGTTGATAATTCGTAAGCATTATTTCATACAGTTAAAATATAATAACATAGATTTTCATTCATGCATTCATCATAACATACATACTATACGTACATGCATGTGTGCGTTCGTTTGAAAACATCACTAGATGAGGTTTTTCTTTAAAAAGGGATTTTCTCTTAGTAAAACATTGATCTCGTTAGTGCCTTCATTTCTTAAAGAATGTGATGAATTCATACGTTTATATATTCTTTCTTATCACTTTCATTGGTCGGTACACACTATTACACCCCGTGTGTTGGGGTTAGTAGTCTTCCTTTGGACACGGACTCCGTCGGTGGCCACTGGTTGGGAATCCCTTTTCAGTCAGGGGGCAGTACTGGGTGCACCACCAGTACTACTTACTCGACATTGCAATCTGTCCATTCATTCGGTACCCTTTTCATTCATTCATGTGGTCGTTACGTTTTTTCATACATTAAACATTCAGTTCTTTCTTTCAGTTCATTTCATCTTTATCTTTCATTTAATAGTTTGCTCATGGAAAACGTTATTTAAAAGCATGGGCTTAAACATTATCTTTCATGGCATTATTTAAAGCATCAGTTCGTAAGGATATTTTAAAACAACATACTTTCTTCGCGTTGTTCAAAGCATCAGTTAAAGCATCAGGCATCAGCCTCAACGTTTCTTTTCGTGGAGAAATATAGACAATAGATACAGCATATAGTCATTCATTCAAATGCGTACAATTAATATTTTGGGTGCATAAAAAGGGGCTGCCAAGGAGGGCCATTACATACATTTACATTTAAACACTTATCATGTTTTTCATAAAATATCGTTTCCTTTCGTTTCGTAAAGCATTGTAAAGGAAAAACGTTTCGTTCTCATTTCCATATATTTTAGAAAACGCTAGAAGAGTATGAACGCAATACTTACCTGGACTCCATGCTACTTTTATATCATGCAGTCCATTCATATGTATGTCAGATGGCAACCTACATGCATACATATAACCTTGACGTCATTTGTTATCTAATGCATAAGTAACTTAAACTAGAAATAAAACTACACTTCACTTGGAATACTCACATTCTATCCCGTGCTCTTACGTGCCCTTTACTATGCTAAAATCATTGGGGTTCATTCACGGTCATTATCTCGTCCAAACTCAGCGTTCTACTTCGAGTGCTAATCTTCTAAGGTGAACCCATAATTCACCTTAGGATTAAGACACTAAGACCTCCGTCTTACTCTTTCTGTTGACCACATACTGACGCATGGTTTCGACCGATGGAATCACGCATTCCAATCCTAGACAACACACCTGTCACTGTCTTCATGCACCTTAGCTCACACTAAATTCTCATTCCCATTCATACACGTCACATTGCTCTAAGTACCGTGTAACCATGCCTAGGACAGATTACCCATTACATATGATGAATCCGTCCAGCACATGTGTCTCACCAGATTACACATGTACCTTAACCACTCGATCACATAACACCAACACATAACACGTTGATCACTTGCTTGTAGGAACAAGCGTCATACTCCGATACCAACCTTCTCTTAACCCGGCTAGCATGACACTTCATGCTATCCATCCCTTTTAATAGTTCGTCTCAACATTTAATACGACAAGACTCCATTCACAACTACATCTTACGTCACGACATATAGTTTGAGACTACTCTCAAACTACACCATGACCGTTTCACATCACCTGACATCCCACTATGTCATTCTATGCCAACTCCTAACTCATCACGGGTATGGTCCCTCACGTACTTCTGTCACATCGTGAGATCTCGTCACTTCCTGCTACGCCATTCCTATACTAACTCTTCACCCATCACAAGCACGACTGCCAGTAACGATGTCACTCCGTGACATTCCCCAGTTATGTTTCCACTGCATACACTTACACTTGTTCTGCCACTTCACACATACTTCTAGCCATAAGTCAATCACGGTGACATTTGTCACCTCAGACTATATGCCACATCACAGCTACTTTGGGACACTGTTCTACAGTTCTCGACACTACTCACCACGCTCTATGCCCATCAACCACATAACCATCCTTATCTCTACGACACGCCATATGGTATTTCGTTGTGTCTCATGGAGTACACTCTGCGTGTACTCCATTCACACACATTACGACACATCACCACTATGACATGCCCGCCATATGGTGCATCGCTCCATCCTCCCTTCACACACGCTACGCCATACAGAGTACATTCCGCGCGTACTCTTCCTATTGCACATTACACTAGAAGGGTCTATTTTACATATACTCTCCTTATCCCACACTACGCCACGAGAGTACACACTCTCTTCCCAATCTACATGACACCACGCCACCATTACAGCACAGTCCACAACACTACATAGCTCACTACACAGATACACCCAACACTTCACATACACAGCACATCACATCTCCATACTACACAGCGAACTCCACAATACTAATAGCACAGTCCACAACCTAACCAATCAACTAATAACATAAATAACAAGGGATAGATGGTTATACCATCGACGAGATAACCCATGTGTTGCTCGCTGATCGTCACAATTGATAACATCAGAAGGGTTGTACGTGGAAGCTAGCCCACGTACAGTGGCTGTTTGGGCATTTGGATAGCTAAGTGTGGTCTTGGAATGACTCATGGTGGCCTCGTAATGGCGGTGAGGGGGCGTAACATGGCATATCTAGCCATTTACAGTGGCGGTTAGCCACGCACAGTGGCTGTCCACCACATAAGGTGGTGGTTTTGGAAGAGGCTAAGCATGGAGGGGCATAGAAGGACCTCGATGAGGTGATAGTGGCATCGGGGTGGCACTACGGTGGCTCAACTGCCACAGATCTAAGCCGCACCTGAGGGAGAGCCCGTGAGAGAGTGAGAGAGAGTGGGCATGCGTGAGGGGTAGATCGGGGCTATGGGTGGTTGGGGTAGGCCGATGGTGGCCAAAGGAAGCTTGAGACGGTGGTTGGCCGCCGTGGGTGGCGACGCACGGTAGTGGAAAGGGGAGGGAGGAGTTTCATGCGGCTGAGGAAGGGCTATGGGGAGGAGGAAGGGGGAAGGCTTAGGGGGCTCGTGATGGTGCTTGGTGGCCGTGGGTGCCATATACGATGGTGGAAAGGGGCTACGCATAGTGAAACCATGCATGCATTGCTGCGTGCGTGCGACAGGGAAGGTGGCTGCGAGGTGGAGGTTGGGTTCAGTGGTGGTGAGAGGAGGCCGTTGGTGGTGGAGGTGAGACTGAGCAGGGCACGGCGGCGTTAGGCTGGGCAGAGGAAGAATCGGCTAGGGAGAAGGGGCGTGCAACATGCAACAAATGGGAAGGGGATGAGAGTGAGAGGGAAGGGAAAAGTGAGGGGAAAGAGAGAGGGTTAGGTTTTAATCCTAATCCCTTTATCTTGGGATCTTTAAAACGATCTAACGTGGAGGATTAAAACACTAATTTGAAAATGCATAAACATTAACTTAATTAAAAGCATTGAGAGGAATTAAGATAGAATATTATTTAAACTAAACTTTAGTTTATAAAATAATATTGCTTCATCATTAATAAAATGATGAAGTCTTATTTAATATCTTTAAGAGAGTAAAATCATTTAATTAATTAGAGTTTTAAACATAATTCAAATCTCATAATATTTTAAATAACTGAAATCATTTCAATAATAATATTAAAATGATTTCTGACAATTATAATATTTTTGGAACTCTTCAAAAATATTAAAATTGTCTTATTTAAAATCAAGGTTAGTTCAATAATACTGGAAATACCCTATATAAATATTTTCAGTGCATTTAAAATACTAGGCATTCTTTAGAATTCACATAATATCTTTAAAACACACCATCGAGATTCGACACGCATAATGGGACTCCCAATCGCTGGAGAGAAATGCAGAGTGTTACATAATTTCCGTCCTCGGAACTTGCTTGCGTTAGAAGGAACGAGCAGGGTTTTATAGTATGAAAATGTTTTGGATCTGTTTTTTATCATATGAAAATGATATGAATATGTTCAGCACGTGGTTTGATATGATATGAATCTGAAAAACCTTTGGCATGACTTATCTGTTTTTACTCTTATTCTAATTCTGGTTCTGATATGATGATACTAGTTCATGTGATATGGTTGGTGCCAACATGATATGAGTGCACCCACTTTGGAAACAAAGTGATCTTTTATGTGTTATTTCCTGTGTGCACACTCGGGGTTCTGGAATGAATAAAGGAAAGTTTCACAATATGATACTGCCTAGTTTGACCATCAGTAATAACACAACCCTACCACGGGTGTTAAACATGGTATATGATATGATATGGTGATCTGATATGATATGATATGATACGATAAGATAAGAAGTCGATGTTCAGTTATGTTATGTCAAAGCTCCTTTTTATATGAACAATAGTCTTTATGAAGTATGAATGTCTCTCTAATATGTTGTTTATATATTTTGAGATTTGCATATGAAAATGAAATGTTTTTGTATTCTGCATTCTGAACTCTCTGAAAGGGCTTATGTTATACACACTGGTATATGTGCTTTACTTACTGAGTTGTTCATAACTCACTCATTTATTTTCAAAATGTTTTTTCAGATGATGTGGAGGGTCTAGCTGAGGACCACGAATAGAAAATGTGAGCATGGCTAAGCTGAGGAGAGGGTATCGAGTACCTTAGGGTATTACTGTTAAAAGAATGAATTCTGATGTTTTTTAGATATATTTATGCATTTAGTTTAGTAGGACTTAAAGATTTATCAGTTTATTATTTTGAGACTATTGGGAGATTGTGGACCCTTGGTTTATGTTATTTTTGTAGTAATGACTTTGTGGAGTTTATATTGTGTCTATTTGGAAAATATGAGATTTTTTTTTACTGTTTACGAAATCTTTGGAGATTTTAGATGTGTTGAGAGACAAGTTTATAAGTGACAGGTAGTAATTCTCCGACCCATCTAGATACAGGGCGTTACGAAGATAGATAGAGAAACAAAGAACAAAAGACGGTATGAAAGTCTTCATCATCTTAAGAAACTCCAAGGGTCGTTTCCATTGTTTACCTGATCTTAGTAATGGGTGCTAGGAAGGAAGAGCTGTGCATATTCGGTTTTGTATATAATACTGTTTTGGAAAAGTGTTTGGTAAATGTGAAGATAAGCTCCTGCGTGGGGAGCATTTTATAAGGAAAGTTTGAACGTGAATGTCAACCTTCTATATGCTCCATGTGAAGAAGGTTGGTTGCGATAAAGGACTTCTAATTAACGTTCTAACTGCAAGTCCACGTAGCTCTAACTGCAAGTCACCGTGGAGGAAATAAACACCTTCGACATTATTCATATGAACCTAAAACTCGCGCAATGTGCAGACTGTTATTTATGCTAGATTTTATAGATGTATATTTAGATATTTATTATACATAATCACTACCACAACTATTAAAAAAATGTATGAAAAAAATATAAAAATTGGAGCATGCTTATTAAAAAGAGTCCACTTTACCAATAAATATTTCATGATCAATTTACAATATTAAAAATGTAATATACATATGATGGGTTCAATTTAAACCAATGTAAAATAGATACAATTAGTATGAGACACAATTATATATTTATAATTTACATTTACAAAAATTATATTTGAAAATATTATATCAATCTACTATTTTTTTCTGGATTTTTCTCCTCTTGGAAGTTGTAACACCCAGTATTTTAGTGTATTTTCACTGAAGGATTATTTTTAATAATTCAAAAATTCATTCTCTTATTTTATAATTATCGGATATTTTAAATGGGTTATTTTATGATCTTTAAATTGCGAAAATTAAATTGTTATGTTTTCTTAATATTTATTTATTGTTGTACATTTAAATTGTTCTTCTTTTTAAATTAATTGATTGTGAGATTTAATTATTTTATTTTCATTGTATCATTACGTTTAAATTATTTTAATTGATTTGCTGTTTTAAAATCATTTTCGTTGGATCATTTTCTATGACCTAAGATGTGAGAATTAAACATCATTTCTTTCCCTCCATTTTTCTTTTTCCCTTTTTCTTTTCTTTCCTTTTTCTTTCCCCAGTTTTCCCCCCCTCCCGCGCGACTCACTCTCTCTCTCTCTCCCCGTCCGATTTCTTCTCCACCCAGCCCGCCGCCGTGAGCCGCCGGTGACCGACACTGCCCCTTCCGTTCACCTCCCCACCGGCCGGCGACCTCACCTCCCAAATCCCAGCCCCTATCTCGCCGCCGATAGCCTCCACGCGCAACACCCAGCCGCGGCCTTCTCATCCTTCGCGCGCCGCCGTTGCGCCACCTCCGGCCACTATCTCTTCACCACTTCATCCCCGACCTCTTGGCAACCCAATGGACCCAACCCCGGCTCCGATCCGTCACCGGTGAAGCACAACCAAGCCCATCTTCGATTTTGACTTTTTGGCCTTAAAACCACCCTTTGCACCGCCACCCACGGCAAACCACCACCACCATTGGCTTCACCGACCTCTCTAGGCCCTACCCTATCAATTTCGGGTCTTAGTTTGTCTCCGTTGAAAAGTGAGTTTTTGAGACCCATTGCCACAGTGTATTTTACACTGTTTTGTTGCTGAGCCGCTACCTTTTGCAACTCCGTGATCCTTCAAAAATTATAATATTGCACTGTAAGTATTTTCTCAAAGAACTTTCGTGATTTAAATGTATTTTTGCTCTAATACATATTACTGTGAACTGGTTGGTTATGCCGGACTGAGTCCGAGGAGTTCGAGGGTCGGATGGATTGCGGACGGAGTTGATTGTATGTTTGGTTTGTGATTGGATTGTGTTGACATTGTTGGTTGTTGGATATTGGTGTCGTGTTTTGTTCACTGCATTTGCACGCATGTTCATGTTTGTAACTGAAAATTGGGTTTTCGCATGATTGCATACATGTTCATGTGTTTATTTGGAAACTGGGTTTTCATGTGAGAAATGATTTTTGGGTGTGTTTGAAACGACTAGATTGACTGGTTTGAGAAAAAAAAAAAAGACTGTAGGGATGGTGGTAAGCAGGGACGGTGGTAGAGTCCCGCCTGTGATTTCCGCCTATGGTGCACGCGATAGGGATGGTGGTAAGCAGGGATGGTGGTTGTGTCCCGCCTGTGATTCCCACCTACGGTGCATGCGGTAGGGATGGTGGTAAGCAGGGATGGTGGTATAGTCCCGCCTGTGATTCCCGCCTACAGTGCTCTGATAAGTATTCATTGTGTGTGATAAATATTCATTGTGTGGAAAGGAACTGTAGGGATGGTGGTAAGTAGGGATAGTGGTTGTGTCCCGCCTGTGATTCCCGCCTACGGTGCACGAGGTAGGGATGGTGGTAAGCAGGGACGGTGGTAGAGTCCCGCCTGCGATTCCCGCCTACAGTGCACGAGGTAGGGATGGTGGTAAGCAGGGACGGTGGTAGAGTCCCGCCTGCGATTCCCGCCTACAGTGTCCGATAAATGGTTTGTTTTGTGTGAATCATTTTCTGGGAAAATGATAGACTATGTTTTTGGGCCAAAATGAGATTTTGGCGTGTGTTGGAAATAATCATTTTTGGGGAAAAATGGTAGTTTATGGCTAAGTGGATTTTGTCGTATGAATGATGTTGGTTGCATTAATATGTTTTTATCCCGAGAGTTGTTTGGTTTATACTTACCTGTGGTACCATTTTATGGTATCGCATATTTTGATGCAAATGAGGATGACGAGCCTTAGCTTGGCTTCGTTGGTGGAGTGATCTGGAATTGCTCCTGTTTATCGAGTTTCATTTTTTATCAATTTATATGTTGCCTTTGTAATATATTTGGGATGACTGTATAACTCTTTAAAGGTAATTTGTTTTGGAATATTTGTATTTAAATTTCTGGTACTTAGATGACTTATTTATATTATCCGCTGCGATTTTATTGTGCACTCTTGCATGTTGCACACACTTGAGCACATTTCGTTGGGATGTGTGACCCGTGTTGTTATCATCCCGACGTCACGATTCCCTTGTTTTTGTACGTGGGAGTCGGGGCGTCACAGAAGTAGCCTCAGATCATTTGTGATTATCTTCCATTGTATTTGAGTTGATGTCAAGATCGGTGTCTACAGTAGTTTCTTGAAATAAAATTAATATAGTTAATAAATGCCTATCTATAAAACATTTTAATCATTATGTTTCCCATCCTATTCCAAGTATACTATGTCAGTCTATTGATCAACACCCTTAACAAATTGATTGAACAATGAAAAATAAAACCATTATAAAACAAATTGATTGAACAATGAAAAATAAAACCATTATAAATATAAAATCTTATACAAAATATCATGAAAAAAAATACAAGCTGTGTAATTTATTGTTACCTTTTCAATTGGCTTTGATTTTATAAATTTGGAATCAAATATTCGCAGAATTGTGTAGTTTTCCCATCTACATTTTAAGTTGTACTCATCAAGTTGTAGTAGGAAGATGTATTCTTTGCCAACAATTTGTTATAAATCATTTGGGTAACCATCATTATTCCGGTCCTACAAAAATACAAAGATATATGTTATAATAATTGTATATCTAATATTTAATGTACTTGTTATACTTTACATACTAATTTTCAGTTAAAAAATATTATATTTACCATTTTGTTACTTGGTCTTGTTTTCTACAAGTTCTTTTGCAATTTTATGTAAACTTTTCTCAGCCTCTTTGTCCAATAGCACCGACGATGCTAATCTTGAATTATCAACCAGTTCCATATTTATCCGATACCTAAATACCAAAATACTTAGTAAATAAACTACACATTAAATTAAAATATAGATGTTCACATGCGTATCTGTGCAAATGAATATATACATGGAATTTGTTTTGTAAAATTACCGTAGTACAATACGTTTTGGTTCTGCCTTACATCTTTCACACCAAGAAGATCCTTCAATGAATTTAACTTTGTTTAGCATATAAGGCATGCATGAACTATAATACCATCCAATCCAAATTTGTTGTTTATCTTTACAATTTTGCATAAGCACGTGACTAATAATTCCTACAATATTAAATTGTTAGTAGTTATTATATAGTGTATAAACTTCAAAAATAGTATAGTATATTAAATTGAAAACACAAAATCAATACATATATTTGTCTCTGCAATCCATTCGAGTTCTTTAATTTGAGCAATTGTTTTTCCATTGTAGAATGGAAGTTCTATATTAGATATCACCAGTTGCCCTGGTTTCAAGGTTCTAACTTCCATTTGTGAGATATTCTGCAACCTATTTCATTCAAAATAAGCTAATAGATATAAATAATATGATATTTGTTAAATATTTAGAGAATAAAAGTAATAAATGTTATTATTACTTTTCTTGAATTCTTGATACGTTAGGAATCTCAAGGTTTATGTACAACTTCGTCACATTTGTTGATGATAGATTGATTAAACTCGATTGAAAAAAAAAATTATTTCAAGTACATATGCAACAATAATATTTATTTTTTTATGAAGATTTTCAGTTTTAATAATATAAATGTTACCTCTAAATGTCTTGAGTACTATTGTCGAGGTAAATACCACCACAGATGGTTCTGGATTATCCTTATAAAAATCATCATTAATTTGCATTACGATAGACCCCCATAAAGTTGCCTGTATATATTTATTCCAAAAATTTAACATGCGTGAATAGGCCTGTGCAGAAAACCAATTGGCCCGGCTTGTCTGTGAAACACGACCTGACCCGAACAGGAAAAGTCAGTTTTAACTAATACTCGGATTCGACCCGTACAACTCGGTGACCCACCTCGTTAAAAACTTAAGTCCACATTTTTATCCTTTGCATATGAAACCCTAGCCAGCTATCCCCCCCTCTAAAGTCCCCCACTTCTCATCCTCATGATGTTATCACCATCACCTCTATTCCCCTTCGTTTGTCTGTCATCTAGATGGAGAAAACTCATCTAAACTGGAATGAATGCTGCAACTTAGAGCATTGGGAAAGGATGCCTTGCAAATCGATTAAGGGTATCAAGTTTTTCCAATATTTGATGGAAAAATTTGGGTTAGGTGAATTAGACTATTTTCTTTGCCACTTACTTTGATCTCTTCGTCCATGTCTCTACCCATTTCAACTTTCTTTCATTTTGCTGACTCCAACCGTTTGAACAAGTGCCTTGAAAAGAAATAAAAATTGATACCAAAGCCAATCTGAACGTATGGGTAAACTCAAAAGTGATGCTCCCTTGCTCTCAAATTTTATTCTTTGTCTTTTCTACTTGTGGCTCTTTGGCTTGGCTTTTGTAGTATCCTATTTGTTATTGGTGGGTTTTGGTGCAGAGAAAGGTCTCGTTGCATTTACAGAGGCAAAGGGTTTTATATATGCAAATTGTACAAAGGAATTGCAAATCGCCAGTATTTGAAAATCTTGGGTTTGAGTCTTATCTTCCTGAGTACACACCCGAACCAACTGCCATCTTTAAAAAAATAAAAAGAAAAAAGAAAACAACATGAGTTGACCTAATCAGGAATCTGAGGGGTTGGGTCGGGTTTGTTTGACACACTCAGAAGCACGGGTCGGATCGGATCGGGCTCAAATCCTGAACGGATTGCTCGGGTTGCAACCCTATGCGTGAATTAGACATTTTTATATGTAATATTATTAAACAGTAAATTAACTTATTTTTGATGTAACATTAAATAGATTGTAGATACTCTTATAATAATAATTGAATTGTCCGTAGATTGATAGGATGACCCTTTGAATTTCTTTCCTCTATAGCTCCAACAGATTCTAATCTTCCAATTACATCTGATAACGATCCAAAGGCATAATAGATGTTTAAATTTAAATAGAAGTTAAATCTAGATTTTATATATGAGATGATAATATTTCATTATGTTGAAAATAATATTTAAACTTAAATTTTATATATGAGATGATAAGATTTTATTACATAGAAAATAAAATACTTACCAGTCGAGTATGTAGGGTCATAGCAATGTTTCGCTATAGTTTCGTATTTTGCAAAATCAAACTGGAATTTAGGTACTGATTGACTTCTTGCATTAAGCTTAGAGACCAAAGTCGATGATGTGAAGAGAATCTTATAGTTTGTAGTCACCGGACGATACTTCCCTTTACATTCTTCAACAACAAAATTTTTTATTACATATGTAAACCCTTCACTCAACAAAGGTCGAAATTGCTGAACCAGATTTTTCCTTATACTTTAATGAATTAGAGTCCCCTTTAAAATAGAAATTAAAAGATATATTAGCTAAAATTAAGTAGGGTCTAAATAAATGTAAAAATTAATATGATAAAATATTTAAAAAAAAAAACTTATATTGATATCTGTTAGTGTCAAGTCAAGGCTAAAAAGCTCATGTTGATTTGTTATATTTGTTGCATCCCACATCCATAATATTCTAACTTCAATGTTCCACGATTCCTTTTCAAAAGTGAATGAATGATTGAGTTACCACTTGATTTAATTGTCCAATCTAATAACCATCCTATTGCTGATATCCTAAATTCTACCTAGCCAGATTTAAGAGATAAATGTAATAATTCAAGATACTTGAGAGAAAGAGCAATTGTAGCACCTACAAATGATGTTGAGGATATCAAAGACTACATGATAGATAAGCTCATCGATTTGGATGAATAAGTATTTTTCAGTACCGATTCAATATGTAAAGTTGGAGACAATATTATAGACCAACAAACAATGTTTCCAGTAGGATTTTTAAATACTTTGAAATTTTCCAGTATTCCAAATCGTACATTGAGATTGAAAATAGGAGTATCAATACAGCTACTTCAGAATTTAAATCAGAGTAATGGGTTGTTGAGGCATTCGACTTCTAGTTACTGAGTTATCAAAATGGGTTTCTGAGGCTGGAATGCATGTTGGAGAAAAAATATTTATTTCTCGCATCATTTTATTATCTCCTTTTAATTCTAAATTGCATTTTGTAACGAAGATAAGACAACTTTCAATCTCTGTATGCTTTGTAATGACAATCAACAAAAGTCAAGGTCAAACATTAGAACATGTTGGGCTTTTTCTCGATAAACCAGTTTTTAGTCATGGTCAATTATACATCGCAATATCTAGAGTAAAGAGAAGATAAGGATTAAAATTTCTTATCACAAAAAAACGCTACGATGGTGGTTTCTATACAAAAAATATTATATATAATGAAATCTTCAACAACCTGCCGAAAGGTATTTAATTACCATATATTTTTACGTTATATTTGTTTGTTATGTTAACTTTATATATTTTATACTTGCAATATATAATAATTTGCATTCTTTCTAACATGCTTTAATTTAAAATTTTTGTTGAAAGCCTTGTTTAAATGAACAAGTTGAATTATTTGATACATTAATTAGTATTTGAAATCTTAAATGAGTAGTTCGACCACAAGGTAATAATAGAGCCGCAATTCCGGATGATGCAACTTCAAGTACTCTTTTCCCTTCTGAATGTAATCAAAATATCAACTTTTTCCAAAGATAAGTTTTTCCTGTACCACCATGTCCGTATAAAAAAAATTACCATTTTCACCATTCACAAATTCAATGATAGAGTCATATATTCTCCTCTATTCAACATTAAGATTAGCAAATAATTTGTTATGTTCCTCCTTTAACCCAACCCTATTATAGTCTAACTCCTCTTGTAATAATCTGTTATTACTTTCTTTAAGTAGTAATATATCTAGATGCGATATATTTTCAAACTCTGTTAACGATCTTCCAATTCTTACCAACAACTGTTTAATTTCACAAAGTGCGTAGTTTTTTATTTGTATCTCGATAAGATGTAAGCTTTCACAATGAAAAATCTTCTTTGGTGATGAAGAATGTCTTCAAATAACAACTTTCAATTAGCAATCCATAATTTATAAGGATCCGCAACCTTACAAAAAATTAATATTGTGGCAAACAATTCACATAGTTACTTCCCAGATGCCCATTGTGAAGCATGATTTAGAGTTTCAAGCCATTCCTTGTCCTTATCAAGTAAACCAAGGGCATAACATGCCGACTTGAAATATGGGTACAATATGTTATCTATTGTATCATTTATAATCGTTCGTCTTCTATGATGTGCTAACCTAGCATTTTCCATTTTTAATTTTACTGAAAAATAGAAATGGTAACAAACTCAAATGGTCGGCCAAGAAGAGATTGAGAACGTGATGGCCTGAAGTCTAATTCATTTAACTACATTTATCTTATTAATAAATAATAATAATAACCCAAAAGTTTAAACTTCGAGAATCTCTCATATTATTCATTACCCAAACAAGATGTTCTCTCACCTATCGGCATGTCCTTATGCTATCTGCATTTGAGTTATCTCCGTCATCTGGCGGATAGCTTTTGTTAATCAAATCTGATGCACATAAGCCTACGCTTTTTAGGGAAGAAAGAAGCACATGGCACATGGCAATCTATGTGACGCCCCTAAACTCTGCTTTGGATTTGACAGAATTTGAAGCGTCGAGACATGCAACACAAGATTACATATCCTCATTCTTGACAATTAAGAATGCAATGTACCTAACATGTTTCTATCAATATGTAGCAAACACAACGATAAATTTATGTTTTGAGAATACATAATGTACCAAAATACTAATCCTAAAACATAGACACATTTCCATTAATATTCACATATCCAAAGTCATATCATCCTTCCTACAAGTTTATAATCAATACAACGTAGTACTAGAGACAGATCTCCATAATTATATACATAATTATAAAACTAAACTAAACAACAAGAAGCTCATACAGCTCGGCTATAAGCTCCAAAATAATATCCAGGAACTGGAGGACTAACTCCAAGAGATCCCCGAGACTCCTTCCCAGCCTACTTGACCTCGTCTGAATGTGTGCTGATCCTCTACTCCCTAACACATCATCTACCATTCTGGGCGAAATGATAGTTAGGACTACCACAATAAGATTTATAAAATCTTAGCAAGTAAAACTCCTAAGCAACCAATAGTATAGATTGCATGCATAACAGTAATATGACATGTATGCTTGATGATTATGAACATACTTATGCATGTTGTGACTTAGAAACATAATAACTTAACATGAACATGGCATGCTTGTTTGTGTGAATCGGAGACATTCATACATATTCATACAAGCGTCAAGGACATAATATTGGCACCTCTAAGATATTGGCAAAGGATAAAGGGAAAAAGAACGAACTAGATCGAGTGTGGAGGCTGTAGAAGTTAAAGGAACCAAAGCTGTTGGTGGTCTCGGACGTAGGGAAAATCTCGAATTCGATGGTCTCAAATGAGGTAGCAGTGGTGCCAATGAATGGCGGTCAGGGGACTGGGTCCTCTATATTGGTTGACCCGGTGGGTGCCGTTTTGGCTGTCATAGACATTCCTCATGAGGTTAGTAATAATGTGGCTCTTAAGGAAACTTCTTTAGAGGTTAGTGATAAATTGGGTGACCATTGCGGGGACAGAGTGTTGGTTGGAGATGATAAATTGTTGCTAAAGGATAACTGTGATGCGGTAAATCTGAAGGTTGGTCTGGAGCATGGTGAAAATTTGTCCTCTGCTTCAATTGACCTGATGGGCACTGTTTTGACCTTCATAGAAAATTCGATGGAATTTAGTGCTAATGTAGCTTTTAGGGAGAAACCCCTTGAGGCTAGTGGTAGTACTGGAATTTCTGGCGGGAAGGATACATTGGTTGTTGGAGAGGATAGTGATCCTTATATTACTAATGGCCTATCGGATGGTGTTGTATTGGAGGTTCTGGATGCTAACTTTGAGGAGTTGGCTAAGGAGCGTTCCACTTTGAGGATGGAGAAGTCTTTGGTTAGGTATGGGATGGGGAGATTAGGGTCAGTTTTGAATTCAAAGAGCGTGGGTGTCTTACCTCATATAGCTAAAGAAAAAGATGGAGTGTCGAATACTGAGATTATGAAACCGAAAGTGCTAACTAGTATGAAATTACGTAGCTCTACAAAGGCTCCAAGTAGGCCTGAAAGGCTTGATATATGTTAGCAAATCTTATGTATTGGAATTGTCGAGCTCTAGGTTCCTTGAAGGCACGGGTACGTGCTATGCTGAAATTACAAAAACTGAAATTATTAATTGTTGCAGAGCCTTTTCTTCATGATGGTAGGCTTGTTCATTGGCAAGGTATTTTAAAGTTTGATGCCTCGTATTATAATGGTGGCTCTGGAGGTAAGTTGTGGGTTTTTTGGCATGAGGACGTCCAAGTTAATATTATTCAAGAGTCGAATCAGCATGTTACTTTTATGATTAATTATATGTTGATCGTTTCTGATGTCTATGAAAAATGTACATATATGGAGAGAAGGCATCTCTAGGCTGATCTTCTTTCATTTGCAGTTTTACAGATGCCCTGGATGATTATTGGTGATTTTAACACTATTCGCCATGATGGGAAAAGAAGAGGAAGGTGTCCGACATTGCCAAGGGTAATGGAAGATTTTTCCTCCTTTATCCAAAATGGTGGTTTGATCAAAGTGCCTTTTTCTGGAAATAAATTGTCTTGGTGTAATGGGCATGGTGGGTTGGCTCAGAGCTGGGCTCAGCAGGACAGGGATTTGTGCAACAGACGGCTGTTAGATATTCGTCCAATGGTGTCAATGAAGTATTTATCTCAAAAATCATCAAATCATGCGCCTATGTCTCTTCGGTTGGTGAACTCAAATATGAGGTATGGCCCAAGTATTTTTAGATTCTAGCAGAGGTGGACTTTGCATGAAGGTTTTTGGGAGTTTGTTTCTAATATATAGAATGAGGAGGTGGGAGGAGCTAGTTTGTGGAAGCTAGTAGCTAAGATGAAAAAAGTAAAAAGTGCTCTTAAAAGCTAGAACTATGAAGTATTCGGTTGGACTACATTGCACTTAAAACACCTAGAGGAGAAAATTGCACAAGAGGAGGCACAACTACAAGAGAAATACACCCAAGAAGTAAAAACGGAGATGCATGCTGCACAAGCAGAGTTAAATTCTTAGTTGGAAAAAGAGGAAGTTCGAATAGTGCAAAAAATTAAAAATACATGGATAGAGCATGGGGATGTTAATGCTTCTTTTTTTGCAACTTTACAGACTAGGAAGAAGAGCATAATTACATTCATGCAATTGCCGGATGGAAGAATGTTGTCTACGCCGGAAGAGATTCATAATGAAGCGGTTTTACACTTTACTGATTTTTTGCGTTGTAGGTCGACGGCTTCAGTGCTTCATTTATCTGATGTTATTCAAGAAGAGGTGAGGGCATATGAAAATTTAAATATTTGCAAGAGCCCAACAGAGTAGGAAGTTAAAGATGCCTTGTTTGATATTTTGATTAATAGTAGTCCAGGATCAGATGGATTTAATTTTGGTTTTTTCGACATTGTTGGTATTTCATTAAGATAGACTTGGTTGAGGCCGTTCGGAATTTCTTTGCAGGTACCTTGCTACCGAGATACTATGCCGCTTATTTCATTGTTTTGATTCTGAAAATGCCTAATCCATGCTCATTTAACAAATTTAGGCCAATTAGCCTATGCTCGACTGGTTATAAAATATGTTCAAAGTTCAGCCATCAAACCCCCAATAAAATTTAACCAACCGTCTCCCAGGTATTTAAGACATAAAGCTTAACAAAATATAAGAGATTTGAGCCAGGAAAGAAGACCTACAATGGTCTAGAATACTAGAAAGCATAGTTGTAGAAAATTCTTCATCCAAAGCTCACACTCTCTCTCTAGGAAAACTGTGGGAGAAGTGAGAGGGGAAGTGTAGTGGCTATAGGGCTAACTTGGAGTGGGTGAGTTCTATGACACAAGATATGAAGTTGGCTTGTGCAAGAGGAGAAAAACTATGCTGCAAAGGGGGCTAGATTTGTGCTATCGAGATTGTGATTTTGAGGGGTGTTGTGTTGCTTGTTTGACCTTCATAAATGCCACTATTTGGGGCTGAAAATGAGGTGTAATATCAGCCATAGTATGGTCATATAAGTGGGATAAACTTGTGTGAGAAGGTAGGGGGAAGCTAGGGATTTCGGATGTAGCTAAATGGGGTTGACCAAATGCATCAATTTAGGTTTCGGTTAGGGTTTCAATTCATATCCAATTTTCTTGGCCAAATGGAAGTACCAAGGTGTAAAGGAGTGGATGAGCAGGTAAGAGAGTGTACTTGAGGGGTTGGTTGCTTGTCGAAGTGGCTTAAACTAAGAGGGAATCACATGAGCGAAACCCGATTGTATGATTTAAGGTTTGGAGATTTAGGTTTCAGTTACCTAAAGCATTTGGAGTTTCATTTGGGTTGAAACCCTCTTTGTGGTTGACTAGAAAATGCTTGAGTGGATGGAATAATGTAACAACAGCGATTTTAATTAGGCTTTGAATTATTTTTATTTTATTGTTTTATTTTATAATTCTTAATATCATCATTATTACTAATTTTTATTTCCTAATTATGCCGTAAAATCTTGAGACTTTCTACTGCGCCTTACGCTTTCATTCCTTCTTGGACTTTTCTCCACTATTTGGAATGTTACAATTTCAACGAAATGCAACAGTCGAAACACTTAGTTTATATATCCTCTCCATAAGTTTTACACATTAGTCTATCAGTAACCTTCAATCAGAGCCACAAATCCCCATCAATCTCTCTCTTTGCTTCTCTGTTATTAGTTTAATAGCACCAAACAAATTTGTTCCCTTTCTCAAAATTTCACCACAGCACACAGAGGTCTTAGAATCATCATTGTAACCATCGTTTCAGCCACCTATGTTTTGCCTGATGACCTTCTTTCTCGCTATAAGTTTCTATCACATGACTCTTTTTCTTCATTGATTTCAGTAGGTTTTTTTCTCTCTATTGTAAATAATAATTTATGATCCTATTTTTTTTGCCACCATCGACCACCAAAGGGGTTGGAGGTTCTCGGACAAGTCAAACTTTGTCAACCGACCATCTCTAGTAATCTCGTGCTATTCCCGTGAGCCATGACCGTTGGTCACTCATTTTCTCCCTCTGCTCTATTTATTTTTGGTTTATCACTAATGAACTTTATTCTCATCTCAGTTCTTTTCCACTATGCCATATAAGAGATACCATATCAGCTTAGCCACCCAGATCAACTACACATGATGTCCCTTTCTTCTCAGTAAGTACAGCCAAGATCTATATATATTTTTTCTCTCATCAATTTTGCAATGAAATGATATGACCTCAATAGAGGAGAAGAAGAGTTAGCATACGGTATGAATAAATTAAGAAGTGTTACCGGGTCGTTTTGTGTATAAGGAGTAAAACGCAACATCAACATCGCATGGAGAAGTGGAGCGCATCATTTAATGTAGTTCACTAAAACGAGTCATTTTGCAATATCAATAGATAGATGCAGTAGATTGTTTTTGGTCATTTTCTGTTATTGTTTTCTTTCATTTTTTGTTATTGAGAGTGCCACGTCAGTGTCTGTGAAAGAGTTGGTTACGCACAGATCAAAGGAATATAGTAGGGAGAGAAGAAAAGAGAATCCATAGAATATCTTGTAAGCTTTTGGCATGAACATTGGAGGCTAGGGTTCCTCAAAAAACCCTTATCATTTACAAGAATATCCAGTAATATTCAGAATCATTTCATTGTTTCCTTCATTATTTCATCCCCATTTCATTTCCAATATTTTCCATGCAACTAGACTCATAACATTTGGTATCAATAGACCACGTACCTAATGGTTGCGGGTGCTAAATCTAGAGAACAAGAAGAATAGATGCAAAAGCAAGCGGAATCACATGAGAAGAGCATACAGGAAATTCATGAGGAGCTGTGCCAAATAAATGACATGATGCGCACCATAGTTGCAACCCAGACTCAGAATCAACTAGTCCACTGAGAACCACGTCTGGGAAGGGGACAAGACAACTAAGATCACTGCAGACAATTGACAAGGGGAATCTGACTGAATTATAACAGGGTGGATTTTTAAGGCATCTCATTACTTTGACTTCCATCAAACACCTCTTCCCTAAAGATTGCTCATGGCTTCTTACCATGTGGGTGGGGAAGCACTAGTTTGGTACCAAGATGCAGCTGACATCAGGCAGTTCACGTGCTGGTAAACATTCACACAAGCTCTCCAACTTCGATTCAGACCCATGGCATATGATGAACCCATAGAGGCCCTCACTAGGCCAACCGTTGAAACATACAAAGGGCAGTGATAGAATAAGAGGGCTCTCTAAGTCACACAAGTTGAGCTACTTCCTTAGTGGCCTTAAGGATTAAGTATGCCTTCCCCTTCATATGTTCTACCCAGTAAACCTGAGTGCTACTATTGGCCTCTCAAAAATACAAGAGGAATATTTGGTCAGTACAAGAAAAGTAGTGAAACCTGGAATAGAAAGGAGTAGCACAATTTCCTCAGCCAGTGTTAGTCACTAGGCACCACCAGCTGAAGCCCAGCATCGAGGCCCTAAGTTTATAGCTCCTAATAAGAAGACTTTCTCTGCACATATGGATAAAAAGAGAAAAAAGGGTTTATGTTACCAATGTGACGAAAAATAGAATCCCTCACATGTTTGTAAGAGCCCGAGGGTTTATGTGGTACAGGGATATGGAGAAAAGGAATAGGATGGGTTAGAGGAGGTCTATTATGACTCCAAGGAAACTAAGGTAGGAAATGTAGTACCTACCACTCAAGTGGAATCCGAGATTTCACTCAATGCCATTACAGGTACCCCTGCTGCTAACACCATGAGGATCCAAGGTCGGGTTGGGCATGAGACACTAATAATATTGGTGGACTCAGGCAGCACTCACAACTTCTTAGGTCTCTCCCTAATCAAGAAAACAAGCTTAGTTGTGGAATTAGTAGTGAAGTTGTCAGTCAAGGTGGGAAATGGGGACACCATTCGCAGTGAGGGATTATGCAGGGAGGTCACCACCAGAATCCAAGGTAATTCATTCAGCCCTTCTTATTATCTACTTCCTTTGGGTGGATGTGATGCTGTCATAGGGGTTCAATGGTTGGTTAACATAGGACCCATCATATGGAATTTTTCAAAATTGTCAATGAAGTTTAAGCGGAGTGACAAGGAAATCCAGTTAAGGGGAATGAGTTTAATTGCCTTAACCTTTGAGGGTGTAAAGAAGTCATTACTGGACAATGTCAGTAGAGGTAGGGGACTTTTTTTACAACTAGTCACAGACACAAAATAGAAGCCAAAACAACAAGTATGTCCTAAAATATAGCTGTTACTCAAGGAATTTGATAAAGTTTTTGAAGAGCCTACTAGGCTGCCTCGGAGAAGAATGTATTATCATAGAATTATGCTAAAAGAGGGCACTCTACCAATCTCCACTTGCCCATACAGATACTTTTATTATCAAAAATCGGAGATTGAGAAAATTGTAGCTGATTTGTTGAAAGTAGGGGTGATAAGACCCGCTCAAGCCTTTTTTCATCCTTGGTGTTTCTAATCCCAAAGGCTGATGGTAGTTGGCGCATTTACATCGATTATAGGGCCCCTAACCAAGGGACGGTTAAAGATAAATTCTCCATTCCAATTATTGATGAGCTCCGAGATGAGGTAGAAGAATTTTTTCTAAGTAGGACCTATGGTTAGGGGTGGGCAAAAACTCTAGCGACTCTGACTCAAGCTAACATCCACTCTGATTCAGACTCCGTCGGAGTCAGAGTCGGAGTTGGAGGGTAAAAATAGTGGGAGTCGGAGTCAAAGTTCGGAGTTGAACAAAACTCTGAACTGCCGACTTCCATTCCGATAGATATATTTATTATTACAAAATAAACAAAAGCTGCTCNCCCCCCCCCCCCCCCCCTCTCTCCCCCACGAGAACAAATTTTTTTAGGCTTTTTAACTAAAACAACATCGGACCAGCGTACCCCAGGTCCCCAACCCAAGGGCCAAACTTTTTTGACTCCCCCTGTAACGCCCAGATCCCACAGGTCCAGAGAGTTAACTCTTAACACCTAAAATCAACTTAAATAACACAATTATAAAATCCAGAAAATCCCATAAAATATTAGTCCATTTAATCAATCCAAATATCTAAGTTCCTCCATGGGGACAATAAAGAAAATCTCAATAACATAAATTAAAAACTCTCAAAAACTCAAAATTATCCTTAGCTCATCTAATCAAAATACCAGAAAAATCAAATCAGTTTACTAATTACGACTCTCAAATAAGCCCTTGTACCCTTAGGCACCTATTCCACTTTGATCATCACACTATGCTAAAACTACCTACTCTTGTTCTCCAGCTGAACCATCAAAATTATTTGAAAAATATATGGAGATAAGGGGTGAGTTATCAATAACTCAGTAAGCAGAGGACATTTACTAGTATGTGAATATGAGCATTTACAGAAATGTGTAGAACAAAACATTTTTATTTTCAGAGTGTGGGAACAAAACATGTTATCAAAATATCAGAGCGAAGATTTAGAAATAATTTCATTCAAAAATATCCTTTTGGCATAGCATAAATGATCATCATCATCATCAAAACATCATATCAGAACAGAAGCCATCTATAACTCCCGTCGTAGGGTTGTGCAATCTGCGGATAACCAAGCAGAACATAAATTACTCCGTCACCAAGGTGTGCACTCAAAACAGAGACCACTACTATAACCCGTGGCAGGGCCGTATCCACTATTATTACCCGTGGTTGGGCCGTATCCACTATTGTAACCTGTGGTTGGGCCGTATGCCACGATTATCACCAGTGGCAGGGCCGTAACTGAACAGAGCGGAAATAGAATCAAATTCAGAATCAGAGAGTCATGCCAAAGGTTTTTAGAAATCACATCAGATCATATCAGAGTAGAAAATCTTCAGAATAGAACAAAATAGTATCACAACATAATTTATGCACAAATTTCATATTCGCTGTCTTTTTCAAAGTTCAGAAACAAAATGTCAAAAAATAAGCTCATGTCTACACCAGTCATGACAGAAAATAATTTCTTCTTAAACAGAATCTCATGAGTAATGCAGAACAAATAATTAAGGTAGTTCAAATATCTTCTCATAATCAAATATGTATATTTTCAAAAAATGACCTCAGCTCATTTTTATTTTAAATGCAAACTCTAGTATAGGAACCCTGCTTACCTGGACTTCTTAGTTTTTTCGGAATTTTCCTAGAAAATGACGAACAATAATTAATCCTCACCTATAAAATAATCACATAATTCTCGTAAATTTCCAATTAATCTCATATTTCGATATTCAATCCTACGCTTCTAAAATAGCCTATTAAATTCCTCAAAACCTAAAATTCAAATAATCACTTTCTAAAATCGTCACTGTTGATTTAATAACTATGACTAAAACATTTAAAAGTTTAACTTATTTACTATTGACGTGTAATTATAAAATCTAATACAAGATAATATAATTATACCAAATATTTTAAATTATACAGCAACCATATAATAAACTAAGTCATAGTAAAATACAACATTATCGATTATTCTTTTGAAAGAAAGAACAAATTTAAAGCACTTTAAGAAATATTTTTGACTAATATCAGATAAGATGAAACTCTCGTAACGTTAACATAAGAATTATCTGTAATCATACTCAAACCCATCGTAAAAGTCAACGCAACTGAAAAATATAAACTCAAACCACCTTGTGATTTGGCTTGTAACTCAAGGGTAAAATCGTAATATCCAAGATCTAATCTTCCCTGACCTTACGTAAAGAGCAAAACACCTCTAAATGTAGGGCAATAAGTTTACTGGAACCACAAATGCATGCGACGGAAACTCACTAAAACTGGAAATTTAAGCCAACTAAATGCTAACGGCACTATCGGGATCCACACAGCGACGAGGCTCACTGAGGAAGGAGGCTACACTAGGGATTCGATCGGAGCTGAGTGGCTTCGGTGGATACGCTGGTTGCTGGGTGGTTGAGTACAAAGGGATAGAGCGATGAGAGAAAGACCCACTAATGAGAAATAGAGAAACATAGAGAGAGGGAGCATAACGTGAGGAAAACAACAAAAAAAAAACGTGAGAGGCAGGGGTAGTTTCGGCATGGCTTACCGTGCTGATGATGAACGTATGGTTGATCAGGGCTGACGAAGAGTATTTAGACGGCGGTTTGAGGTTGGCTAGGTGGATCCCTATCGTCTAACGAGGCTGAAAAAACTGAGGGAACGGGGCGATTTTCTTACTCTGTTTTGGGGGGTTAAAACATGGGACAATGAGACCGTGTGAGGTACTATGGTGTATGGCAGAGGAGTGGCAAAGTCGGCGGCTGGGCTTCAGGTGACGTGCAACGCTGGAGGATGAGGGGAAGCAGGGACGAGATCGAAACGGACGACAGTTGTGGACAGTGATTTTGTGCGTGCGTGGGTGGAGAATGTCGTGGGAGTTTGGCAGCAGCTAGGCTTGGTAAACCAACATGTAGGTACGTGTGTATATATATATACATTGGCGGTGAAGGAAAAAAAACCCTAGAGATAAGAGAATAACGTGCATGTAGACGGAGAAGAGTCGTGCGTGTGTGTGCATGTCGCGAACGAATGCGTGTGTATGCATGCCGCGAACGAAGCGAACACTTATGGGTGAAAATGAAACATAGACGGAAAGAAAGATAAAAATATAAAAATAAAATATGCGGAAAAATATTTTACGTGTGAAGAAAATAAAACACAATAAAATGAACAAAATAAATAAATAAAAAATCATAAAATAAAATAAAATAAAATAAAAAAGTTTGATTCGGTTCGGGTGTTACATTCTCCCCCCCTTAAACAAATTTCGTCCTCAAAATTTGTTAGTACCACAAGCAAAGCCTAAATATTTATCCGCTACAACCATTCATGCCTACACCGAAGGTCAATCATATTGTTGGACCTAATTAATATACCAAAATTGTCGAACCTAACATTCCAAATTCTAACCCTCCAATATTATCGATCGTATTCTTCCATATTTTCCCTAGCCATATACGTTTGCGCACACTGCCATTTTAAGTCTAAAATTAAAACCTCAATAATAACGAAATAAACTCTCAAATTGTCACTCACCAAAACCACGCTTCCGCTGCTCACTCTAACAACTTATAGTCCTAAAAACATTGAATCTCATACATCGGAAAAAAAAAAAATTAACCTCCACATTTAACCAGTTCGCACACTTTTTTTTTTTTTCATCACAACTAACTAACAGAGAACTCCTAAAACAATAGAGTATAATCAAAAGTTCCAAACTTAAGTCCTGACTAACCTCAATTCACAAATTTCAAATCCTTAGAAAATCTACTCTCAACCAACATCAATATTCTAAGCTATACGATTAAAACAATACCATGCAAGCGTGATTAACCTCGACTCAAATAAAAAGATTTCAAGGAGAAATAGAGTGAGGTACCTGTGATCTCATTGTTATCTCCCTCAGCATCTTCAGCTGTCAACGCAAACACTCGAGCTGGTCCCATTCGACGTTGATTGTTTCCCTGTGTCGTTTGTCGGGGACCTGGGGGTGTATTGGACTTATTCTTGTCGTCTGACAGCATTGGGCATTCCCTAATGAAATGGCTAGTCTTTCCACATCGAAAACATGACCCATTTTCCTTTCTACACTCCCCAGTGTGCACGTGGTTATAAAACTTGTAGTGGTTATTTGATTGATATCCCTGCGCTTACTTTTGCCCCGAGCTGCTCCCATCATTTCTGTTCTTCCATGGCCCTTGATCCATCACAGAATGAGACCCCTGTGGTGCAGTCCTCTTCCTCTGATCCAGTAGTGCTGCGCTTCTTTGAAGGCTCCGCTCGAATACTGTGGCTTTATTCACCAACTCTGAGAAGTTTCGGATTGAAAGCCCACAATTCGTTCATAAATCTTTTCATTCAGCCCCTGTTCAAACTTACGAGCCTTCTTCTCCTCATCAGGGATAAAAAATGAAGCAAAACGTGATAACTCGATAAATCTAGCTGCGTACTGGTGTACTGTCAAAGCTCCCTGTACCAAATTAGCGAACTCCATAGCCTTGTCATCTCGGACTGAGGTTGGAAAAAAGCGTTCCAGAAAGATTTGCTTGAAGTGCACCCAACGGACTATTTCCATCCCTTCCGCTTCTCTGATGGTTCTTTCAGAAATCCACCATCTTTTTGCTTCTCCCGTTAGTTTGAAAGCAGAGTATAGAACCTTCTGTTCATCAGTGTAGTTTATATCGTGGAGTATCTCCTCAATATCTTGGATCCAGTCTTCTGCTACAGTTGTGTCGCCCTGACCATCGAAGGTGGGAGGTGCATTCGATTTAACTGTTCTATGGTGCATCCCCATTCATCATTTGTCGCATTCATACCCGACACACTTCTTTCCCGACGATGAGGTGGCATCCTGACAACTTGGATTATTAAAAAAAATGTATATTACAAGAATAAAGGGTTTGTACAAAATAAGCAAATGGTGAAAATAGTAAAACAAACATAAATACACATAAAATGCGTACACGCAACAATAGTAACAATATATCTCCAAACCCAAAACCTTCAATTCTAACGAACGCCTTGTATCTGGTCTACAGAAACGTAACGAAACTCAATCAACATAAGCATCTCAAAAGATCTATAAAATCCTACCTCTCAAATTCCATAGTACATCTTTCCTAATGACTGAAGATTCTAAAACCTAAAGTACCGATAAAATCACCTCTAACAGTCCACAAATGTCCACACCACAACACTGAAAATTATTTCCTCAACATCATGATCTAGTGCTTACAAAATTCTAACACCTTAAATCTGAAATTTCTTTCTAAACCCACAGATATCTAAACCTCCAAGGTTTATAGTATGCAGAATTCAAACCTGTCTCTGATACCAACTGTAACGCCCCGATCCCGCAGGTCCGGAGAGTTAACTCTTAACGCCTAAAATCAACTTAAATAACACAACTATAAAATCCAGAAAATTTCATAAAATATTAATCCATTTAATCAATCCAAATATCTAAGTTCTTACAAGGGGACAATAAAGAAAATCTCAATAACATAAATTAAAAACTCTCCAATACTCGAAATTAAAATCAGTTTACTAACTACGACTCTCAAATAAGCACTTCTACCCTCAGGTACTTATTCCATTTCGATCATCACACCATGCTAAAACTTCCTACTCTTGTTCT
Source organism: Juglans hindsii (assembly GCA_003123825.1). Taxonomy (NCBI): domain Eukaryota; kingdom Viridiplantae; phylum Streptophyta; class Magnoliopsida; order Fagales; family Juglandaceae; genus Juglans; species Juglans hindsii. Next base: position 248,522 of record QEOW01002112.1, on the reverse strand, counting down.
CCAGCTGAACCATCAAAATTATCTGAAAAATATATGGAGATACGGGTGAGTTATCAACAACTTAGTAAGCAGATGACATATACTAGTGTGTAAATATGAGCACTTACAGAAATCAAAATGCAGAACAAAATATTTTCATTTTCAGAGTGCGGAAACAAAACATGTTATCAAAATATCAGAGCGAAGATTTAGAAATAATTTAATTCAAAAATATCCTTTTGGCATAGCATAAATGATCATCATCATTATCAGAACATCATATCAGAACAGAAGCCATGTATAACCCCCATGGTAGGGTTGTGCAATCTGTGGATAACCAAGCAGAACATAAATCAATCCGTCACCAAGGTGTGCACTCAAAACAGAGACCACTACTATAACCCGTGGCACGGCCGTATCCACTATTATTACCCGTGGTTGGGCCGTATCCACTATTGTAACCCGTGGTTGGGCCGTATGCCACCATTATCACCCGTGGCAGGGCCGTAACTGAACAGAGCGAAAACAGAATCAAATTCAGAATCAGAGAGTCATGCCAAAGGTTTTTAGAAATCACATCAGATCAGATCAAAGTACAGAAAATCTTCAGAATAGAACAAAATCATATCACAACATAATTTATGCACAAATTTCATATTTGCTCTCTTTTTCAAAGTTCAGAAACAGAATGTCAAAAATAAGCTCATGTCTACACCAGTCATGACAGAAAATAATTTCTTCTTAAATAGAATCTCATGAGTAATGCAGAACAAATAACTGAGGTAGTTCAAATATCTTTTCATAATCAAATATGTATATTTTCCAAAAATAACCTCAGCTCATTTTATTTTAAATGCAAAGTCTAGCATAGGAACCCCGCTTACCTGGACTTCTTAGCTTTTTCGAAATTTTTATAAAAAATGTCAAACAATAATTAATCGTCACCTATAAAATAATCACATAATTCTCGTAAATTTCCAATTAATCTCATATTTCGATATTCAATCCTACGCTTCTAAAATAGCCTATTAAATTCCTCAAAACCCAAAATTCAAATAATCACTCTCTAAAATCGTCACTGTTGATTTAATAATTATGACTAAAACATTTAAAAGTTTAACTTATTTACTATTGAAGTGTAATTGTAAAATCTAATACTAGATAATATAATTATACCAAATATACCATATAATAAACTAAGTCATAGTAAAATACAACATTATCGATTATTCTTTTGAAAGAAATAACAAATTTAAAGCACTTTAAGAAATATATTTGACTAATATAATATAAGATGAAACTCTCGTAATGTTAACATAAGAATTATTTGTAATCATACTCAAACCAATCGTAAAAGTCAACCCAACCGAAAAATATAAACTCAAACCACCTTGTGATTTGGCTTGTAACTCAAGGGTAATATCGTAATATCGTAATATCCTATATCTAATCTTCCCTCACCTTATGTAAAGAGCAAAACACCTCTAAATGCAGGGCAATAAGTTTATTGGAACCACGAATGCATGCGACGGAAACTCGCTAAAACTGGAAATTTAAGCCAACTAAATGCTAATGGCACTATCCGGATCCACTAAAACTGAAACTTGTTTTCAAGTTTAAAAAAAAAAAAGGAGGCAGCGACGAGGCTCACCGAGGAAGGAGGCTACACTAGGCATTCAGTCGGAGTTGAGTGGCTTCGGTGGATACGTTGGTAGCTGGGTGGCTGAGTACAAAGGGATAAAGTGATGGAAGAGAGACCCACTAATGAGAAATAGAGAAGTGATGATGATGAATGTACGGTTGATCAGGGCTGACGAAGAGTATTTAGACGGCAGTTTGAGGTTGGCTAGGTGGTTCCCCGTCGTCTAACGAGGCTGAAAAAACTGAGGGAATGGGGCGATTTTCTTACTCTGTTTTGGGGGGTTAAAACAAGGGACAATGAGACCGTGTGGGGTACGGTGGTGCAGGGTGGAGCAGTGGCAAAGTCGGTGGCTGGGCTTCACGCAACATGCAACACTGGAGGATGAGGGGAAGGAGGGACGAGATCGAAACGGACGATGGTTGTGGATGGTGATTCTGTGCGTGCGTGGGTGGAGAATGCTGTGGGAGTTTTGCGGCAGCTAGGCTTGGTAAACCAACATGTAGGTACGTGCGTATATATATGTATATATATATACATTGGCGGTGAAGAAAAAAAAACCCTAGAGATAAGAGAGTAACGTGCATGCGGACGGAGAAGAGTCGTGCGTGTGTGTGCATGTCGTAAACAAATGCGTGTGTATGCATGCCGCGAACGAAGCGAACACTTGCGGGTGAAAAAGAAACATAGACGGAAAGAAAAATAAAAAAATAAAAATAAAATATGCGAAAAAATATTTTACGTGTGAAGAAAATAAAAAACAATAAAATGAACAAAATAAATAAATAACAAAATCATTAAATAAAATAAAATAAAATAAAAAAGTTTGATCGGGTCCGGGTGTTACACCCCCAATTTCCCCAGACCCCACGAGAACAATTATCCTTCTCAGTTCTTCGTATCTTCCTCTAGTCTTATGCCATTCTTCACTTCTTCTTCTTCGTCAAATTTGTGATGTCATGTGTTACAGTCCAACGAGGAGCACCACTTGAGTGCAAGGCCAGGCCTTGCAAGGTTTTCTTTTTTCTATAGTTGATCCTCTCTCTCTCTCTCTCCCCTCTTTATCCATACATTTTCTTTTTCTTTTTTCCTTTTATAATATGCAATGCATTTTCGATTTCTGCCTAAGATTTTTATTTTGCATATTTTTGTTTCATTTTTTATTCTGTAAGTAAAGTATAAATACGGAATCCCGTGTGCTGCTCGGAGTTGGGCTCTGTGCTCCAACCTCAAACCTACGATCAGAGTCAGAGTCGGAGTAAATTTTGGCCTCCGACCCTAGTTGGAGTCGAAGGTCAGAGGTGGGCATTCCGACTCTGATGGAGTCATCGGCCACCCCTACCTACGGTCTGGCTATCATAAAATTAGAGTTGTACATGAGGACATACCTAAAATGGCCTTCAAAACTCAAGAAGGCCACTACGAGTTCTTGGTGATGCCTTTTGAGCTCACCAATGCCCCCTCAACATTTCAAGGGCTAATGAATGACATCTTTAAGCCCTTCCTTAGAAGGTTTGTGCCTTTGTTTTTCTTCTTCTTTTTTTTTTTTTTTTGACCCACCTCAAGAAGGTTATGGAGTTGCTGAGTAAAAATCAGTTATATGCTAAGTGGTCTAAGTGAAGTTTTGGGGTGGCAGAAGTTGAGTATTTAGGGCATATAGTTACTGCAATGGGTGTAAAGTCTGACCCAAACAAGGTGGCTTCCATGCGTGAGCAGCCAATCCCATGAAACACCAAGTCCTTGAGGGTTTTTTTTTGGTCTAATGGATTACTACAGAAAGTTTATTTGCAACTATGGAACTATTGCTGCACCGTTAACTGAGTTATTGAAGAAGAATATATTTTCATGGAAAGAGACAGTTGCTGAAGCCTTCCAAAGACTCAAAACAGCAGTGACACAACCCCCAGTTTTGAGGCTTCCTCACCTTATCAACCCTTTACAATTGAATGCGATGGAAGTGGAGTTGGTATAGGTACAGTGCTAATACAATCAGGCCAACCTATATTGTTCCTAAGTAAGGCTCTGAAGGGTAGGGCTCTCTCATTGTCAACTTGCGAGAAGGAACTACTAGCCTTAGTCACAGTTGTGTAGAAATTGAGACCCTATCTCCTAGTTCAATCCTCAATTGTTAAGACACTAACCAACAAGCTCTAAAGTTCCTGTTAGAGTAGAAAGTGGGGATTGTTGCCCAACAAAAGTGGTTGACTAAGTTAATGGGCTATAATTTTAGGATTGAGAATAAGAGGGGACTAGAAAACAAGGTTGCAGATGCTCTTTCTAGAAGAAGTGGTGATCAAGAAATTCAGGATGCAGTGTTGGCTGTTATATCCTTTCCCACTCCCACATGGATAGATGAGCTTAAATCAAGCTATTCCACCTCACTAGAACTGAAAGAGCTATTAGCTAAGCTACAAATAGAACAGGTTGTGCCTAAAGGTTATTCATTGTAACAGAGGCTCATATTAAAAAAGGGGAGGTTTTTCCTAGACCCTGATGCCCAATTTAAACAGAACGTACTTCATTAAATATATGATAGCCCACAAGTAGGCCATTCGAGGTACTTAAAGACCTACCAGAGGGAAAAAGAGATTTTATTTGGAAGGGAATGAAAAAAGATATTAAGAGGATGGTGAGGGAGTGTGAAACCTGCCAAGTGAATAAGTGTGAAACAACACCCCCTGCTGAACTTTTATAGCCCATTCCAATTCTAGATCAGGCATGGGAGGAAATATCCCTAGACCTCATTGAGGGTTTACCTATTTCTCAAGGGGCTAGTGTGATTTGGTGATTGTGGATAGACTGACAAAATATGGTCATTTTATGGCCTTATCACATCCTTAGACTACTGCTGGGGTGGCAAGGGTATTCATGGATGAGGTGTCAAATTACATGGTCTTCCTAAGGCCATTAGCTCTCATTGAGATCCAATTTTTCTAAGCTTCTTTTGGAACCCATTATTCACCATACAATGGTCTACATTGAGCTACAATTCGGCCGACCATCCCTAAACTGATGGTCAGATTGAGGCTCTCAACAAAACATTGGAGTGTTATCTCAAGTGCTATGCAGGGGCTAAATAGCATGGATTCAATGGCTGTCATGGGCTGAATGGTGGTACAATAGTTCCTCCTACACATCCACCAAGGTTTCACCTTTTGAGGCATTATATGGCTACCCTCCCCCACAGCTCACCTCTTAAATTCCAGGCACAACAAACAAAGAATCAGTGAACACCCTTTTGCGCACTACAGAGCCAATCAAGCAATTATTGAAAGAAAATCTTGAATTCACTCAACGGATGAAACTATATGCAGATAGAAGAAGAGCAGAAAGGAAGTTTGAGATTTGAGACTATGTTTACTTTCATCTTCAGCCATATCGACAAAAGTTAGTGGCTCCTCGTCACAACCTCAAGCTCTCACCGAGGTTTTATAGGCCATTCCAAGTGGTTCAAAAGCTTGCCTCAAGAAGAAGTTGGTGAAATAGATCCAACCCGTCCCATCTCTATCACCAATAAGATGGATATTTTGCCCAAGCCAGAATGTATCTTAGACTACCATGTGAGGCATCAAGGCCACCGCGCAGTGACGAAGGTTCTCATTAAATGGGTGGGAGACTCTGCCAAGGACAATACCTGTGAGTCCTTGTGGAGACTTCAGTAACTCTACCCACACCATGTGGGCAAGGTTCTTTGACTAGGAAGTTATGTTATGACCTTGGCAGAGGAGAAGAAGAGTTAGGTCTGAAGCTGAACCGAAGTAAAGAAGCCTAGTTGAAGTTGTCGTTGTTAGCATACAGTATGAACAAAGTAACAAGTTTGAAAGGGGTTGTTTTGGGAATAAAACGCAGCCGCAATATCACATGGAGAAGTGGAGCACACCATTTAATGTAATTTCCATACAACCAAAGTCATAACATGAAACACCATCTTTTCAGCATTAGGGAATTGCATCTTCCAAATAGCCTTCCATGATTAAATCCTCTCCATCCCTTTCGAAGATTCCCTTTCTCTTTGACTAAGTAGCTCCTGTTGCAACAATAAGCACTCTTAACTGAGTGTACCCCATTCTTAGTATAGGACCACACCATATTGTCCTCCCTTCCATAAGAACTGAGAGGGATGGACTTAATTCGAGTGGCATCAGTTGATGAGAACATGTTAGAGATAACATCCTCATTCCACACATTGAGCATAGGATGGATAAGTTCTGCCACCCTCTCAAACTTGTAGCATTTTGAGCCTGACTTTTAATCACTAATCCGCTTGAATCCGTGAGCCACCTGTCCTCCCATATCCTTATCTACTTTCCAACTCTAACTCTCCATATTAGACCTTGTTTTAACAATTTGTGCCCGCTGTAAGACTCCTCCATGCAAAAGAGGGTATGGATCCCAATTTGGCCTCTAGAAAATTTGTGAGGGGGAAATACTTGTATTTAAGCACCTTGGCTACCAGAGAATCAAGGTTTTTTAAAATTCTCCAACATTTCTTTGATAACATAGCAATATTGAAGGACTTAAACTCTCTAAACCCCAATCCACCTTGATCTTTTCCTTTCCCCAGATTACACCATTTTACCCACTGGATTTTAGTCTTGTCTTCATTGTAACCCCACCAAAAATTCCTTAGTAACTTATTCAGCTTCTGTATAATGGAGTGAGGTAGCAAGAAAATCCTGATTGTGTAAGTGGGAATGGCTTGTAGCACAACATTCACCAATATTTCCTTCCCAGCAGCTGATAAAAACTAAGATCTCTAATTTGTAACTCGAGCCCATGTTATTTCAATGAGTGAATGGAATGCAACCATTTTCTTTCTTCCCACAATAGATGGAAGTCCCAAGTATTTCCAAGGGAGTTTTGGGACTTAATCCCCGCAGTCATCAAGATGGCATTCTGATCCTCAAGAGGTGTGTTTCTACGAAAGAGAATAGAAGTCTTCTCTTTGTTTAACATTTGATCAGACCCTTGGTCATATGTCTTAAGGATATGGAGAATCCTTGACCACTCTAGTGAGTTTGCTCTGCAAAAGAGCAAACTGTCATCAGCAAAAAATAGGTGGTTGACATGGAATGATCCCCTCCCAACTGGCACACTTGATATACTACCCAATGCCTTAGCTTGATACAACATATATGATAGGGCTTCAACACAATTAATAAAAAGACTGGGAGAAAGAGGATCTCCATGCCTTAAACCTCAAGATGGATGATAGGCCTGTTGAGGATCACCATGTACTAAGATAGAATAGGAAATAGTAGAGAGGCAACCCATGATAAGAGATATCCGCTTGCCATCAAATCTCAATTTCCTTATCATAGCTTCAAGAAAAGACCATTCTACCCTGTCGTAAGCCTTGCTCATGTCCAACTTTAGTGCCATCAATCTAGATTTTCCTTGCATTTTTGAGTTCATAACATGCAAAGTTTCATAAGCAATTAAAACATTGTCAGAAATTAACCTATCAGGAACAAAGGCACTTTGGTTAGGAGATTCAATATGAGGCAACACAGTTTTACTATTAGCTATCATCTTATCTATCACTTTATAAATGACATTGCATAAGCTAATAAGCCTAAAGTCAGAAACTTTTTTTGCCTCTTTCAGCTTTGGAATCAAGGTAATGTAGGTGTCATTAACACCTTTCAAAAAACCACCATTATTCAGAACATGCAAAGCAAAGCTGCAGACTTCTTTGCCTACATTCTCCCAATGAGTTTGATAAAAGTATGCAGGGAAGCCATTGGAGCTTAAAGGATTCATTTGGAGCATAGTATCCTTCACTTCTTCTTCTGTAAATTGCATAAGCAGACTTTTGTTCATGCCATATGTAACTTTTTTATCCATTCATGATATACAGTTGTCAATAGCAGTAGGATTAGATGAGGTAAATAGGTTGATAAAAAACCCTGAAAAGAGATCCCTAATCTACTTCATTCCCATACTGATCCACCGGTTGCCTTATTAAGTTTGCTTTCCTTCTTTGAGAGGCATACAAATGGTAGAAGGTTGTATTTCGATCACCAAATTGCAACCAATCCTATTTTGCTAATTGCTACCATTTGAGCAACTCCTCAACAAGATGTAATTCAATATCCTCTTAATGCTACTTTACATTACTTAGGTGAGTGCCATCTCCACTATCCTGCAAACTAGCAACAACTTTCATCTTCTTCTTAATGTATGAGGGAGTTTTTCTTCGGTTGTAAGTTGTCATCTTCTCAAGAGCCTTTTGACAATTAAACAACCTCTTCCTAATAATCACATCAGCTGAGTCACCATTACAAATATGTTGCCAGGCTTCCTTAACTATGGAAGAACACTCCTCCCTCAATGTCCAAGCAGCCTCATATCTGAATATAAACTGTCTATTGCTTGCCTGCAACTCCTTACTACACAGAACCAACTGAAGAGGGGCATGATCAGATTTAATAGTAGGTAGGACTTGGCAAAAGCTATTAGGGAACATCTACTGCCACATAGTATCAGCTAAAGCTCTATCTAGCTTTTCTTTACTGAAGAAAGCACCAGGTCTATTGTTGGACCAGGTAAACTTTGGTCCTTTTTGTATAAACGCCATTCAATGAACACTCAATTGCAGCCTTAAATTGCTCCATCTGTCTACGCTTTGTTTTTGGGCTTATTTCCAATTTCAATTTGAATTCTCATGGATTTAAATTAATTATTGAAAAGTGCTTATGTTTGTAGTATTTGGATACAGGGCTGGTTCTTCCATTAGGCGAATTAGGCAATTGCCCAAGGCCCCTATTGGAAGAAGGCCCAAAAAAAAAAAAAAAAAAAAATCTAAAGTATACTTTTTTTAAAAGAAAAAAAATATCTAATTAAAATTACCCAATAAGAGAATCTCAATAGTATTAAATAGATATTATGTCATTATTAGTTTTAAAAGTATCCCACATAATAATTCTTTCAAGTACTCTTCTTCTAAGAATACGCTTGTCTTTTTTCATTATTAGTTTAATATATAATATCAAAATTATAAATATCAAAATCTAGTTTTTAATTTTTGAATGTTCATAAGATTTTTTTGTATGATCCTTTCAAAGGGCAAGGCCCTACTTTTTCCAAATGTGTAGGTTATTTATAAAACTTGATTTTCAATAATGATTATAATTGCTTTCAAGGCTCTTTTATATACTAAGAATATTTCAGAATATTTGTAAATAGTAATGAAATAATGTGAGTTAAGATGTTTTATTAGATTTTGAGAAATGAAAGAAAAAGTTGAATTTGAGAATATTTGAGAATACACGAAAACAGTTGTGTTCCCATACGACTCCTAAGAGTCTAAAGCATGTCTTATAAAATTAGATTTCATAAAATTCTCTCTAAATCGAAAATTTTTTAATTAAGATTAAGTCTTTTTTTTTTTAAAAAAGAGTTAGGGTCACCTGTCCAATAGTGGCCCCTCCTCAATTTTATTAATAACCCACACTTGTGGCAGAGGAAAACTGTGGTTACAAATCAAACATCTGGGGTAGAAACTCAACCCAGCATGCCAAAAGAAAACCAAACCAGAAGAAATAAAAACAAGAAACAATAAAACCTCAAGCATAAGACAAAACAAAACTAAATAATACGAAGCGAAGGCATCCCGGAGTAGTCCATGCGAATAAGGCCACGCAAAACTCGGGGAGTCTCCATCAAGTGGGAAAAAACTGAATCACTACCAGATGCCCCATGCTTGGCTAACCAATCTGCAATTTTATTTCCCTCTCGAAAAACATGGTGAATTGAACAAGTCATGGAACTCATAATGTCAAGAACTTCTTCCCAAAAGTCATTCAGATACCATACCCCACATCTTTTACTTCTCCACCAAGAAATAACAGTAATAGAATCAAGTTCAATTTCCACATAATTGAGGGATAGAAACTTACAAACCTGGAGCTCATGAAGGAGAGCTAAAAGCTCTACCTGATTATTAGAACTTGTACCAATAAATGCAAAAAAAGCATGAATTAACTTACCATGATCGTTTCTAATAATCCCACCTATGCCAGCGGCCCCCGGGTTACCCAAACTACTACCATCTGTGTTCAGTTTAACCCAACCTGCTGGAGGCCACTGCCAATTAATACCTTTGCAATGCCGAACAAGAGGGAAACTAGGCTGGACCTGTAAACTTTCAAGTACCTGCAAATCAGAACCAGAGATGTGAGAACTAGCATGCATATCACGACAAATAATACTAATCCACCGACGAATAGAATGAATGATGTCAGAGGCAGTTTCAAAGCAGCCCTCCATACACTCTAAACAACGCCTCTGCCAGAGTCTCCAAGAAATAACCACTGGAAGAAAACCCACAATAATGATAATTTGAGATGATAATTTCTCACGGCGAAACCAAGTTTGCACCGTGTCTTTCCAATTGCGGCCGGTCAGAATACCAAGACTAGCCCCAAAATGATGCCAAATAGTGCTAGCAATTTCACCTACAAACAAAACATGATTCTGGTCTTCATAATGACCTTCAGAACAACAATCACAACGAGAAGTAATAGGAATGCCAATACAGCGAAGATGATGATCCATGCTTAGGGCCATATACTAAGCTTTCCACATATTGATGGACATCTTCAGAGGAAGACTTTTATGCCACATCCAAGAATTCCATTCAAGAGTTTCACCCCTAATACGAACACAATCCCAAGCCGACTTGGTAGAAAACAGTCCGTTATCATTTTTTGTCCATATCAACACGTCCAAACCTGGTTTAGATTTACAGATATCCTCTAAAATACCGTCCAGATTATCTGAGCCCACTAGCTGGAGAATAAAATCCATGTCTCAATTATTAGATAATTTGCAGTCCTTAACTTTAAGGAGAGAATTACCCACAATAGGCATATCATTAGCTAAAGGACCCCTCTCCTGCCATTTATCATACCCGAAGAAAACATTTCCTTCTTTTAGACGCCATTTAGTGTTGTCCAAAACAAAAGGAAGAGTTTTAGCAATCATTTTCCAAAACCTAGTACCCTTAGTTGGGTCAACCAGAGTCCAGGGCTAGGTACCCACATACTTACCCTTAAAAAAATTGGCCCATAAAAAATTATCTTGAATGAGATTCCAAGCAAAACGAGTGTGAAGGGCTTGTTGCCTATCATCAAGATTTCTTAGTGCCAAGCCACCTTCCTCCTCGAGACGACAAATAGAACTACAGGCCACCCATTTTTTCTTACTCTTACCATTTACCTCCCCCAGAAAAAAATGTTCATCATACGATGGAGAGTTTTGATAATGGATTGCGGGACCTGAAGAATTGCAAAGAGATTGAATGCCATACTAGAAAGAACATGCCGCAATAAAATAAGTCTGCCACCGGCCGAAAGAATTTTCATTTCCCAACCTGATATTTTCTTTTGGATTTTAGACACCATATCTTCCAAATACACCTGTTTGAGTCGACCCAATATAATAGGCACACCAAGATATTTGAAGGGGAAAGATCCTTCTAAAAATCAAGTCATTCTTAATAAAAGACTCTTACGAGCTAAGGGGATTTTTTGAAAGCAGTAGATGGCAGATTTAGAATGGTTAATGCATTGTCCTGACCAACTTTCATATTTATGAAGCACAGCTAAAATCTCCCTGATGGCTTTAGAGCTACCATTAGAAAAAAGCACCACATCGTCAGCATACATAAGATGAGAAATTATAGGCGTACCTCGGGCCTATGAGAATTGGCCAAATTTTTGAGCCTCCACACTTTGCTTAATGAGTCGAGAGAGAACTTCTTGCAGAATAATAAATAAATAGCGGGAGAGGGGGTCACCATGATGCAAGCCACGAGCCCCTTGAAAAAAGCCTTTAGAAGTGCCATTCATCATAATAGAATACCATGGAGTTGAAATACAGGTTCTGGTAAGATAACAAAAATTTGGAGAGAAGCCAAAACCACGAAGAACCTCGATAAGAAATTACCAATCCACTCGATCATAAGCCTTAGCCATATCCAGCTTAATCATGATATTACCACCATGGGCCTTCTTATTAATGGAATGTACCATTTCCTGCGTAATACTAATATTCTCAAAAAAGAAGTGAAAGCGCCTTGTTCCCACGATATCATCCGTGGGAGGAGACCTGTCAAGCGATTAACAATAATCTTGGAACATATTTTATAAAACACCAAGCATAGACTGATAGGCCTGAACTTATCAAAACTAGAAGGATTATCAACCTTTGGGATTAAGACAAGAAAATAGGCTGTAAAAAATCTTGGGAACTGTTTAGAAACAAAAAATTCAGATATGGCGTCCAAGACATCCTCTTTCACTACCACCCAGCAACTTTTGAAAAAACCAGACCCAAATCCATCAGGTCCCGGAGCAATATTATACAGGATAGAAGAAAGAGCTGAGAAAACTTCATTCATAGTAGGAACTGAGCATAGAATAGAACTGTCAGAGTCCGAAATAACTAGTGAAATAAGAGTCGACAAGTCAAGTAACAATCTAGTCGGCATGCCTTGTAGAAAATTAGAAAAGAAATCTACAGCCACTTGATGAAGACTCTCCAGCAAATTGAAGATCATCCCATTCGAGCACATCATTTCCACCACTCTTTTATGCCGTTTATTGGCAAGGCAACCATGGAAAAAATTCGTATTTCGATCACCTTCCACGTGCCATTTTAATTTAGAAATCTAAGCCAATCTTGTATCTTCACGACGAAGCCAAATATCTAGTTCCAAAGACGAGACAAGAAGGCCCCCTCCATTGCTTCATCCCAGCTTTGATGTAGTTTACTTTCCAGCTCTTCAATGTGACTCTCAAAATAAGTAATATGCATCGTGGTATAGCTGAAAATATGTTTATTCCATTCCCACAAAGCCACCTTAGTATTCTTCAACTTGACTGCCAATTTAATGAGACCATGACCAACAATAGTCGCATACCACGCCTAGCGAACACACATTAAAAACTGCAGATGGTCCACCCACATTTGTTGAAAACGAAAGGCGAGGGGCTATAAGAGAAAGGATCCATCTTAAATTCAATAACCATCGGAGAGTGATCGGACGTTGTGCGCTGAAGATAGGAACAAATTGCATTCGGGAACGAAGAGAGCAAAGGAACATCCATAAATACCCGATCTAATTTTGCCCAAGACCGAGCAAGGACCGACTGCCCATTGCACCAGGAGTATGTTTTACCTTTCGATTTCATTTCAACCAAACCACCCTGATCGATCCAAACATTGAAATCCTCCATCACGACATTGGGACGGGGACAACCACCCATTCTCTCAGAATTATTACGAATAATATTAAAGTCTCCAGCAAAGAGGCAAGGTTTCGAACCCATAGACTGAGAATTGAGCTCCTCCCACAATCTTTTTCTCTCATACATACTGCACTTAGCATAGATAATATTACACAAGAACTGTTAAGACCTCGTATTCATACGAAGAGAAATAAACTGCAAGCTTGTCCGCACCACTTGTACATCAAGAACATTGTCCCAAAATATCCAAACTTTACCACCATCAGCTACATTAGATATAAACGAATCAAAATGTAAAGAATGCATCAACCGGAAAGCTTTGTCTAGAGTTTGGAACAGTTCCAAAACCGCCACAAGCTTAGGCTTGAACTTACAAACTAAATTTTTTAAACAACGCCGAGAAGTGTCAATGCCTCAAACATTCCAAACAATGATGGAGTCACTCATAAGGGCAAGGTAGAGGACCGGTTAAGGACTCAAAGAGAACTTCTCACTTTCTCAAATTTCTTCTTCTGATATTTTTTCTTATTATTTTTGCCTTCAACGTCTGAATGGTAATCTTTGTCCTGAAGTAGTATTTGCAGGGGAATATCAGGATCAGACTTAGAAATTAAATCATCTAGCATGGGTTCTTGATTCTCATTCATAGTGACATCTTCTAAACAGCGATCAGAGACCCGAGTGGATTTAAGAGATTCCTCCAAAATCAGAGTGTTGGGCTCCGAAAAACTGAAAGAAAAAATAGGATTTAACTATTACCTGCATCCTCACTAGGCACGAGCTCCCCCCCGTCCATAATATCACTGGGTGCAAGCACCCCATCTGCATTCTCAACTATTACTGTTGCTTCCGTAACATAGAGTCTAAATTAGGAACAGGGGCAAAAGCGTCTAAATTAGTCTACCAAGAGAGAGAGTAAGTTACTGACCATGCTAAACAACATAGAGCAGCCATAAACTCATAACTTAAGATTAAATCGGTTATTAGTTGAAAATGTAGTATGAAGTCTTAATCAGTAATTTCACTTGGCAAAAGATTGGAATTATTTTTAAATAAAAATGGAAATGTAAAAATTAAAATTAAAATAATTTTTATTTAACTTTACTTTTTCAAATAAAAAAAGTCTCAATAAAAATTTAAGCCTTAGCCTTAGGCTCCCGAACCTATAGGTCAATCCAAACATGACCCGTTTAATTAAACAAGTCATATCTTAAAATCATAATACAATCCATATAAATAGCGGGTGGCATGATATGATCCATATAACTAGTACAATAATTAACTTTTATTGGGTAATCTAGACACGACTCATTTCTCTCGTTTAGCCCATTTCAACCTGTTTGATCCATTTCATATAAATGGATTGAGCTAACCTGTATATTTATTTCTTAACCCAATTAATATAGTTTCTATGAGAGCCACAACCTAGGCCAATGCCTACTTAACAAAATTTGAGAAAAATCAAGACAACACCAGGCAAAAGCACAAAATGGGCGAGTAAAATGTTGGCAGACATAACATGAGGCGAGCAACACTTTTGGCAAGCAAGTGTTGGGAGGACAAGGCATAAAGCAAGCAAGTAACGGGCGAGCAAACGTTAGGCTAGCACTAGGTGAGGAAATCATATGGCGAGCAAGGTATTAGGTGGGCAAAGACAAGAAGCAAGCAAGTATATGGTATGTAGGATGCTAGGCAGACATGAGGCGAGCAATACGTTAAGCGAGAAAGCAATAGGCGAACACATCCTTGAAAAGCGAAGTGATTGGAACCTAGAAGGTTAAGTGTTCAGAGAAAACCTTTAAGTTTCAAATGCTTAGTAATGCCTTTCGATGATTAGATGATTTGATTGTATTCTCAGTAGGCATTCATGAAACTTAACATCCTATGCCTTGCTATCGAGTCCATTGTTAGATCTATCCATGGCAAGGGGAAGCTATCGATGGGATAGGCTTTATTTAGGTTTGTGATGTCCACACATATATGGCATTTACCATTTGCCTTCTTGACCGAAACCATGTTGGACAGCTACTCAAGAAAATAGGACTCTCTTATAACCCCTGCCTCGAGCAGGCATTCTACCTCTTCTACTATTACTGCATACTTTTTAGTGATAAAGCTTCTTTGTTTCTGCCTGACTTTCTTTGCTACAGGATCAATGCAAAGGCAATGCTCCATTTCCTTTGGGGTCTATTCACGACATGTCTTCATGACTCCATGCAAAGATGTCTCTATGCTTGAGGAGTTGCTTCATCTTCTCTTTGAGGTTCAACGCCATGTGTGCTTCTGTTCTTGCAATAACATTTGGTCGCTCGAGATACAAGGTGGCCAACTCCAAAGGCTTAGCCTTGTTTTAGTTCGTTCTCATTGCAAGTATTGATCAATCTTTTGGTATACTCAGGTAGCAACGGATTGGGATCTCCATTTTTTCCTTTTGCTTCAGCAAGGTGAACCACTCCTCTCCCATTTTTCAATTCTTGCACGTAGCACTGATACGCTGTGGCGCCCCCTGCCCTGCTTAGGATTGGACGGTGACTGAAATGCTGGGACATGCAACATAAGGCTACATACCCCTCGTACATGACAAATAAGATGCAATGCACCTATATATCTAGCAATATGCAATAAATCGCAACAGAATAAGTCATTTAAAAGTTGTACGAAATAAACTAATATCCCAACTTCTTCATTCATAGCTTTAAACCACATTTCTTAGTAATGGAGTATCAGGCTCCTTGTTTACACTTTAACATAACAAGTATTGTCTATAAAGACCTTAACAAAGAAATCATTAATGCATCTTTCTAATCTCAGAAACTTGACTTACGCACTTGACCAAAACTTGACTTGTAACAAAGACTTTAGCTTTCAGAAAAACTTCTTAACTTTCTTATTCACGTAAACTTATTCAGAACTCGCCTTATTAGAACATATCACAAGATTTACATCGAGTGATCTTTATCATATCACATGATTTTCATCAAGTGATCCTTATCTTTCGAGCTCTTATCCTTATTCAGAGGGTGGACACAACGCGGCTCCCCTCCTTACACTGCGTGTTCTTGCTAGTTACCGCACCATCAACGGTCCGTACAATGTGATGAATACGTCATAAATAGAAAATCATATTAACTCGACCTTACTTCGTCGGGTTACATGCCTTATGCACCCACTAGAGTTAGGTGCTTCCACGCTCCGGCATCCTTTAAAAAGAATCTATTTGAGGCTCATCCACTGTTCTTCATCGACCTAGAGGTTACCACTCAATTTTTAAGCACTCCAGAGTAGACAGAAGAGTTTCACTAGGACATTCCCCCCGCCCTAGCACTTGGGGCCATGATAAAACTTTTTCTTTGAAAACACTTTTTCAAAACACTTCTTCCCCAAATGCATATGACATGAGACTTAAGCATGCTTACTAATACTTGACATATGACATATGGAATGCCTTGCATGAAACAACCAAACATAACATATTCATTTCATAGCATGATATCATAAACCATGATAGATATCAAAACAGATACATGGAATCATGAAAACTTGCTCGGGCCAAAACTCATAGGTATAAAAACATGAAGATTTATCACATAAACAATGTTCCAAACTTCAAGCATATAATATAGAAATCAAGATATAGTGAAGCAAACATGAAATCATAGGTTTTTGACCAAGGTCCAAAACTTCCAAAGCATGTTCAAACCGAAACATCATATTGCATAAACCATCAACCTCAATCAAGTGAAAACCTAAACTTACAGGAACATTTCATGGCATTTTCATCATAAATCCAAAACATATATTTCCTTCCTTAGGTTGCAAACAAAGCAATCGAAAACCATGGAAGGATATACACAATCATATACAAATATTAACCAAGAGTAGGTTAAGTGTATACTTACAAAAATCCAAAATCCTAATCCATATTCTTGAGTGTGTGAGGGTTTCTAGGGTTATCACTAAGGCTTAAGAAGTCCCAAACCAAATGGCTTCTGGGGTTTTAAATCAAGAAACCCTTCAACTTCCCTGTATCTTCGACTAATCTCGAATAAGTGTGAAAATACATGAGTGTGGCTGAATGTGTAGAGGATATGTTCCTTCAAACTTTCAGTTTTCTACACTTCTAGAAAACCCTAATTTGTTTCCCATGAGCAAGTGTGAAAATTGTGTGTTTCACCATATTTGAACTCCCTTGAGGTTCAAATCTCATCTTGAGCTGAATATGTGATATGTGTATGTAGAAACAAAAGGAAACTGAGTTCTTACTTTGGTTCCTCCTTGTAAACGCCGAAATCGCTCTCTTGAAACAAGCCTCCCTTGTTTGGTATGAAGGAAAGTGAGAAAAAGTGGAGGAAATCTCTAAGAGAGTGTGGAGAGAATGAGAGTTTGTAAAATCGGAGAATGGCTAGAGAGAAAAGCCCTTCGGCATGTGACTCCTCTCCCTTTGTATAGAGTTCCCCAAAAACCTCCCATTGGTTGCTAGTGACCCATTGCATGAAGGACGAGTGGCATCTTCTCTGATGCATGTGGGATAAGTGACGCTTTCTCTGATGCATGTAGGACAAGTGGCACCTTCTCTGATGGCGGACATGCCGGACTGAGTCCGAGGAGTTCGGAGGTCGGATTGATTGTGGATGGAGTTGTGTGTTTGGTTGGTATTGTGAAATGTTGGTTGTTGGTATGGTGTTGTTCATGTACATGGCATATTGCACACATGATCATGTTTGTAAAGGAAACTGGATTTTCGTGTACATGCGTTCATGTTCATATGTTTCATGCAAACTGGATTTTCATGTGTTAAATGATTTTTTGGTGCGTGTGTATCAAGACCCCAAGCCGAGATGGGGTATTATCTCGGTGGAGCTCCTCTGGTCACTCGGGAGCAGAATATACTGAGTGACGTCCCCTGGGTTGTCGCTGGGCGACAACGGGATCGGACGAGATGGTCTCGTGCCGACTCCGTGGCCCCTCTGCTGGCGGGGGCTAGAGGATGCTTGGCCACGTACGCGCCAGGCGCGGAACTGGGCATCGCTCGTTGCGTAGTGGGTGCTTGGCCACGAACGCGCTGGGCGCGAAACTGAGCATCGCTACGAAGCCAGGACGTGCGGATGATCCCTAGGGGAGATCATGGTGCATTGGTTAATGGAATAATGGGTTGTTTTCTGGAAAAATAGCGTGTGTGGAATAAAAAGATTTTATGTGATTCATTTTCTGGAAAAATGAGGTGTAATTGATTTGGTCATTTTCTAGGAAAATGATGGAGCATTATTTTTGGGCCAAAATGGGATCTTGGCGTGTGTTGAAAAATATTTATTTTCGGGGAAAATGGTATTTTTGGATCTAATGCATATTTCATCATATGCATGCATGTTAGTTGCACTAATATGTTTTTATCTCGTGGTTGTTTGGGTTATACTCACCTGCGGTATCGTTCTATGGCAACGCAGATTTTGATGCAGAGGAGGATGAGGATGAGCCTGAGGGGTCGGCTCCGCCTGAGGAGTGATTGGGATCACTCGTATTCTGGTTTGAGACTTGTATATATTTTTATTATGGATGACTGTATAACTTTTTAAAGATGATTTATTTTGAATATTTATATTTAAAATTCTGGTACTTAGTAGACTTATATATATTATCCGTTGTATTGTTTATTGTACACTGTTGCATATGCGCATACTTGACACTATCGTTGGGATGTGTGACCGTGTTGTCGCCATCCTGGCAATTCGATTCCCGTGTCTCCTTACATGGGGGTCGGGGGCTCCACATTCAATAAATCTCTAGGGCAAGATTGACATTTGATCAATCCTAATCCTAGGCTTGAACCTTGTAGACTTGTGCATGCTTTCCAAGTGGCAAAAGGCATGTAGGATATGGGTACATGTTCTCCATGCTTCTTTCCCTTTCCTCATGTGCCTCTTCTTTTTCCCATGTGTCTTTTCCTTTTCGCATGTGTCTTTTCCTTTTTCCCATGCTTTCGCCCTTCTCGTTCACTTCTTCCTCTTTCATCCTTTGCGAACCGGTTGCTTTCAGTTTCAACCACCTTTGCCTCTTCTTAGCATCGTCCATCTTGGTCGTACATGGATTAGTAAGCCCTTTTAGCATATATTAGAGATAGTATTGTTTCCATTAGTTCTGTTATGTTTCTGTTATTTCTCTTTTTAGTAAGTTACATTTTTAGTAACAGAGTTAGGTTAGTTTTGTTGCTTAGGTATTTAAAATATTTCTTTCCAGCCTATTATACATGGTATATAAAGCATTTCTGCTTTGATGTATAAACAGAAGTTTTAATACAGAATAGACTTCGATGCTCTGCATCTTTTGGTACTTTCTTGATATCAATCTTAACCTGGTATCAGTTTGAAAAACATATTCCCACGCGCAATGACTGATTCTTCTTCAGTATCATCTTCTCCCTCTGATCCTTCTTCGGATTCCTCCAGTCCTTACTATCTTCACCATGGAGATAGTCCAAGATCCATTCTTGTTACTCAAATTCTCATTGGTGACAATTACCATACTTGGCGTAGATCCATGCTAATGGCCCTCACTACCAAGAACAAAGTTGGTTTCGTTGATGGCTCTATTGCCAAACCAGTAGGTACTTCTTCTCTTTTTCATAGCTGGACCATATGCAATAACATGATCTTGTCTTGGCTTCTTAATTCTCTTTCTAAAGAGATTGCTGCTAGTGTCATATATGTCGAATCTGCCAAGGAAGTTTGGTCTGATCTTCAAGAACGTTTCTCTCAAGGTAATGGTCCTCGAATCTTTCAACTGCAGAAGTCTATTGCTTCTCTTATGCAGAATGATCTCTCTGTTAGTGCATATTTCACTCAAATGAAAGGTTTATGGGATGAATTGATGAACTATAGACCCTTACCTATATGGTCATGTGGAGGTCTGCATACACTGATGGCCATGCATCAACAAGACTATGTTATGCGTTTCTTGATGGGGCTGAATGACTCATTCTCTCAAGTGCGTGGCCAGATCCTTTTGATTGATCCACTTCCTCCTATGAACAAGGTTTTCTCTCTTCTTCTTCAAGAAGAGCATCAGAGAGACATTGGATCACCTCTTATTTCTCACATTCCATCTGCTGCACTCTCATCAATAGCAAAACAGGCTCATCAGATTAAACCCTCCACTCGCAAAGATAGACCTATTTGCTCCCATTGCTCTGTTCCTGGGCATACAATTGAAAAATGCTTCAAGTTACAAGGATATCCTCTTGGATATCGCTCCAAAGGAAAATATTCCACTCGATCATCTTCAGCTCATCAAGTTGCTGGTGATTCTACCTCTTCATTTCCACTCACACCACAGCAATGCCAACAGCTTGTAGCTCTTCTCAATTCTGAATCACATGTGTCTCAAACAGCCAATGTGATTTCTTCAGTTGATCATCTTTCGGGTAAATTTTCTTCTGTTTTTTCCATTAAAACAGCATTTCCTATGCACATTACTTCAGATGATTGGATCATAGACACTGGTGCCATGGATCATATGGTCCATTCCACTTCCTTTTTCACTTCTTTTCATTCCACACATAACTCGTTTGTCAAAATGCCCAATGGCATTTCTGCACCAGTTACACCTATTGGATCCATTCATCTATCTCCACAGCTCATTTTGCATAATGTTCTGTGTGTACCTTCTTTTCAATTCAATCTTCTTTCTGTTAGCCAACTAACCAAATCAACATCTTGTTGCTTAATTTTTTCTGGTAATGCTTGCTATATACAAGACCTCATCCATGGAGAATGATTGGGAAGGGTAAAGCCAAAGGAGGAATATACATACTACATAAATCAGATGATCATGTTACTCTTCCTTGTAATTCAAATTTCAATTATGCTTTTGTTTCACACTCTAATCATTCTGAGTTTGATATTTGGCATAAAAGGTTGGGTCATCCATCCTTTTCTCGAATAAAGTTGTTGTCTTCTATTGTACCTACTGCTTCCATAAATAATGACATTCCATGTTCAATTTGCCCACTTGCTAAACACAAGAGATTGCCATTTCCTTCTCACAGTGAACACATTTCTTCATGTCGTTTTCAACTTGTTCACTGTGATATATGGGGCCCATTTCAATCTCAATCATTGGATGGTTTTAAGTATTTCTTAACCATTGTAGATGACTTTTCTAGAAGTGCTTGAGTTTATTTAATGAAGTCAAAATCTGATACCTGAGTGCTATTGTAGAATTTCATTAATATAGTTGCCAATCAATTTGATTATTCCATCAAAGCTATAAGGACAGACAATGGCACTGAATTTGCTATGCCTCATTTTTTTTCTTCTAAAGGCATAGTTCACCAATTATCTTGTGTGGCCACCCCTCAACAAAATTCAGTAGTTGAGAGGAAGCACCAACATATTCTCAATATTGCTCGTGCTCTTCTTTTTCAGTCCAGTATTCCTTTGTTTTTCTGGTCTGACTGCATTCTTACAGCAGTGTATCTTATTAACAGGATTCCTTCTCCCTTGCTAGCAAACAAAACACCATATGAATTACTTTTCAGAAAACCACCCTCATATTCTCACCTTAAAGTGTTTGGCTCTCTTTGTTATGCATCTACACCAGCTCATAATCGATCTAAATTTGCTCCTCGAGCTAGAAGGTGTATTTTCATTGGCTATCCTCTTGCTATTATAGGATACAAACTCTATGACCTTGATAGTCACACTGTTTTTGTATCTCGAGATGTTGTTTTTCATGAACACATCTTTCCCTTTAAGTCATTAAATCAAAATCTCAGTGCCTTACCACAATCTTCTCCTATCTTTCCTACATCTATTCTTGATCAACATGTTTCTTTTCCATCCATTCCAGTGAGTTCATCTCTATTTGATTCTACAGAACCTGCCAACTCATAATCCACTCATTCAGAATCCACCAATTCAGAATCCACTCATACAAAACCTGTTCCTAATCAATCCACATCTTCACAAGATCATTCTCTTCCTAGAAGATCTTCTCGAGTACATAAACCACCTGGTTATTTGCAAGATTTTCTTTGCCATTTGGCATCCTCATAGGCTTGCTCTTCTTCATCTTCAATTGGGAATTCTGGTTCTTTATCAAGTAAGCAATATCCACTTTCTCATTTTATTGGTTATTCTCATTTATCATCTAAACACAAAGCCTTCACCTTAGCTCTTTCAACTTTTGTTGAACCCAAGTTTTATCATCAAGCTGTCAAAATTTCTCATTGGAGAATCGCTATGGCTGAAGAAATTCAAGCCTTAGAAAACAATAACACTTGGACATTAACTAATCTTCCCCGTGGAAAGAGCCCAATTGGATGCAAATGGGTTTATAGAGTAAAACTGAAATCTGATGGGACATTCGAGATGCATAAAGCAAGATTGGTTGCTAAGGGTTTTACACAACAAGAAGGAGTGGACTACTTTGATACTTTTTGTCCAATTGCCAAAATGGTTATTGTCAAGTGTCTTCTTTCCATAGCAGCTACAAAAGGTTGGCATTTAATCCAATTGGATGTCAACAATGCCATCCTTCAAGGATATTTGTTGGAAGAAGTTTACATGTCCTTGCCTCCTGGTTTTGGTGATAAAAGTGATACAAGAGTTTGTAGGTTGAACAAATCCTTGTATGGTTTAAAACAAGCTTCAAGACAATGGTTTGCTAAGTTTTCTTCTACCATTCTTGATCTTGGTTTTAAACAATCCAAAACAGAGTACTCTCTTTTTACACGTTTGCAAGGCACCAGTTTCATTGGTTTACTAGTATATGTGGATGACATCCTCATTGCTAGCAATGATATAGAAGCTGTCAATATTTTTAAAACATTCCTTGATCAGAAATTCAAGCTTAAGGATCTTGGGTCTTTGAAGTACTTTTTGGGCTTGGAAGTTGCAAGGAATAGTTCTGGTATCTCTTTGTCTCAAAGGAAATATGCCTTAGAGATTTTATCAGATACTAGATTCCTGGGCTCTAAACCTGTTAAAACTCCCATGGAACAACACCTCAAGCTATCTCGAGTTGATGGTGCTCTTTTGGAAGATCCTAAGGCCTATAGGAGATTAGTGGGCAGACTTCTTTACCTTACTATCACACGGCCAGATATCACTTTTGCAGTCCACACCTTAAGTCAATTCATGGACTTTCCTTGACTGCCTCATCTTCATGCTACTCCAAGAATTTTACAATACAATAAAGACTCTCCTGGCAAAGGTTTATTTTTTCCTACTAGCTCCAATCTTCACTTGACTGCTTTTGTTGACTCAGATTGGGCTGGTTGTTAGGACACCCGAAGATCTATAACAGGTTTTTGTATTTTTCTTGGCACATCTCTCATTTCATGGAAATCCAAGAAGCAATGCACAGTTTCCAGATCCTCAGATGAGTCTGAATATCGAGCCATGGCTAACATAGTTTGTGAGCTTATGTGGTTACTTTCTTTGCCCCATGATTTACAAGTTCCTCACTCTCAAGTTGTTGCTCTCTATTGTGACAACAAGGCTACCATTCATATTGCAACTAATCCTATGTTTCATGAAAGAACAAAGCACATAGAAATAAATTGCTACTTTCTTCGTGACAAGGTCCAAGCAGAAGTTGTGAAGTTTTTCATGTTTCCTCTCATCATTAATTGGCATATTGTTTTACTAAACCATTAGGATTTCCTTTGTTTTCTGATATTGCATCCAAGCTGAGCCTTATCAACATACATGCTCCAGCTTGAAGGGGGTATCAGAGATAGTATTGTTTCCGTTAGTTCTGTTATGTTTCTGTTATTTCTCTTTTTAGTAAGTTACATTTCTAGTAACAGAGTTAGGCTAGTTCTGTTGCTTAGGTATTTAAAATATTTCTTTTCCACCTATTATACATGGTATATAAAGCATTTCTGCTTTGATGTATAAACAAAAGTTTTAATACAGAATAGACTTCGATGCTCTGCATCTTTTGGTACTTTCTTGATATCAATCTTAACAGCATATGCTCAGCATTGATAAGGTCATCTGCTCAATCAGTGAACTTCCCTAAGGTCACTAGTGTCTTTCAAGCCATTTCTATCATGAAGTAGCTCCTCCCTATATGCCACTCAGAAGAGTGGCTAACATTAGCTTGTCGTCCTGATTTTTCGGCGTCAGTCTGTAACACGTGGACTCAATCAAACTTTTTATTTTAATTCTATTTAATGATTTTGTTATTTATTTATTTTGTTCATTTTATTTTGTTTTATTTTCTTCACACGTAAAATATTTTTCCGCATGTCTTATTTTTTTTTTCCGTCTATGTTTCTTTTTCACCCGTAAGTATTCGCTTCGTTCACGGCATGCATACACACGCATTCGTTCGCGACATGCCTACACATGCACGACACTTCTCCGTCCGCATGCACGTTACTCTCTTATCTCTAGGAATTTTTTTTCTTCACCGCCAATATATATATATATATATATATATATATATATATATACGCACGTACCTGCATGTTGGTTTACCAAACCTAGCTGCCGCAACACTCCCACGGCATTCTCCACCCACGCATGCACAGAATCACCATCCACAACCATCGTCCGTTTCGATCTCGTCCCTCCTTCCCCTCATCCTCCACGCAAACCACCAACACTGTAAGATAGCCACTGCAGAGCACACCTCCGCCTTGGTCTCGTAGAACCACCCCAAGCCCTGCAACACCCAACCGCTGGCCAAGCTATAACGCAACGCTATTTCTTTCCTTCCCGTGATGCCGCTGCCCTGACACTTGAAGTCGTGGACAGCAAGTCCTCTGTGCAAACAACGCACCACCCTCCAGCCGTCCTCACCACCACGGGAGGCCAACAACCGTCGCCCAGCCGTTGAAGGAGAGCACTCACGGCATACTCTGTTTTAGCTTCCAAAAACAGAGCAATTGGTTGCTCCTCCAAGCACGGCAAGTTTTGCATTTTGTCCAACCCTTTCAGAAGTCTCCTCTGCGGCGCAAAGGGAACCCATAGTCCAGCATCTCAGCCACGCCTAGTCGTGCCACCGTCGATAGCAACCGAGGCCGTTGCCGCGCGTAATACTCTCGGNGAATTGATCATCATGATCATTTATAGGGATGTGTGTGATTATATATATATATATATATATATATATATACATATATTTATATGTAAAGTTTTAACCTAATATATATGTATATATATGGAAAGTTCCCGGTTTTCGCCTACTGTTTTCGGGTGAGAAGTGTTTTTGTTGAGTTTATATTTAAATAGGATTTTTGCTTTAAGTTTCAATAAATATTATATTGTATTTTGTTAATATTGTTAGTTAAAGGAAGTAAACCTATTTTTCTTAAGAGATGAGTTTTTCATGAGTTATTTTATGAAAATTTTAGTAACCAATGTATTCTTTTTATTTATAAAATATTGTTGGTATTTTAGATATTTTGAATGTTAATTTTTATTGAGTTATATAATTATCAAAATACTTATTCGATAAATTTTCTTCTTTAATATGAATTTGATTAAGTGGATATTGATGGTCTTAAAAAATGATGGTATTTTAAGGTTATGAGAATTTTAGGTTTTGAGGTTTTAAAAATAGGTTCTTTTAGCATTTTAAATTTAAATATCAAAATACGTGGTTGATTGAAAATTTATGAGAATTACGTGACTTTTATAGGTGACAATTAATAATTGTTCGGCATTTTGAAGAAATTCCTGAAAAGCTAAGAAGTCCAGGTAAGCGGGGTTCTATGCTAGACTTTGCATTAAAATAAAATGAGCTGAGATTTTTTTTTGGAAAATATACATATTTGATTATGAAAAGAAATTTGAACTACTTCAGTTATTTGTTCTGCATTATTCATGAGATTCTGTTTAAGAAGAAATTATTTTCTGTCATGACTGGTGTAGACATGAGCTTATTTTTTACTTTCTGTTTCTGAACTTTGAAAAGAGAGCGAATATGAAATTTTGTGCATAAATTATGTTGTGACATGATTTTGTTTTGTTCTGAAGATTTTCGGTACTCTGATGTGATTTCTGAAAACCTCTGGCATAACATTCTGTTTCTATTTCTGTTCCGTTCTGACCTCACCACGGGTGTAAAACTGTGGTTTCTGTTCGGGTTGGTACCAACTTTTTTGTTTCTGGTGCACCCACTTTAGAAACAAAATGGTTTTCTGCATGGTCTTTCCTATGTGCACACTCGAGGCTCCAAGAATGAATAAGGGGAAAATTCACATTCTGTTTCTGCTCGGTTAGCTATCGGGGTTTGCACAACCCTACCACGGGGGTTAAACATGGTATTGGTTCTGATATGATAAGATAAGATGTGATGTTTCAGTTTATGCTATGCCAAAGGGATTTTGATTATGAATATTTTCGAACTTTCGCTCTGATATTTTTTATAACATGTTCTGACGCTGCGTTATGAAATTCTTATTCTGAGTCTGCATTCTGAAAGAAAATATTTTGTTTATGCATTCTGAATTCTGTAAATGCTCGTGTTTACACACTGATATATGTTATCTGCTTACTGAGTTGTTTATAACTCACCCCTTATCTCCATATATTTTTCAAATAATTTTGATGGTTCAGCTGGAGAACAAGAGTAGGAAGTTTTAGCAAGGTGTGATGATCGGAATGGAATAAGTGCATGAGGGTACAAGTGTTTATTTGAGAGTCGTAGTTGGTAAACTGATTTTATTTTTCGGGTATTTTGACTTTATGAGTTAAGGATAATCTCGAGTTTTGGAGAGTTTTTAATTTATGTTATTGAAATTTTCTTTATTGTCCCCATGGAGGAACTTAGATATTCGGATTGATTAAATGAATTAATATTTTATGGAAATTTCTGGATTTTATAGTTGTGTTATTTAAGTTGATTTTAGGTATTAAGAGTTAACTCTCCGGACCTCCGGGAACGGGGCGTTACAGTTGGTATCAGAGACAGGTTAAAATTCTGCATACTATAAACCTTCGAGGTTTAGATATCTATGGGTTTAGGAAGAAATTTTCGGAGTTGTGGTGTGGACATTTGTGGACTGTAGGAGGTGATCTTTATCGGTACTTGGGGTATTAAAAGTTTTAGACGTTGGACAAGATATTTTATGGAATTTGAAGGGTAGGAATTTTTATAGATATTCTGAGTTTTTCATGTTGATTGAGGTTCGTTTCGATTTTCTAGATCGCATATAAGGCGTTTGACGGGATGGAAGGTTTAGAGTCAGGAGGATTATAGAGTTACTACTGTTGCGTGTACAATTTTTTATTTTTTTTATATATATATAGTTATGTTTGTTATACTATTATCACCATTTGCTTATTTTGTACAAACCCTTTATTCTTCTAATATTTTTTTTTAATAATCCAAGTTGTCAGGATGCCACCTCGTCATCCCGAAAAGAAGTGTATCGGGTATGAATGCGACAAATGATGAATGGGGATGCACCATAGAACAATTTAATCGAATGCATCCTCCCACCTTCGATGGTCGGGGCGATGCAACCTTAGCAGAAGACTGGATCCAAGATATTGAGGAGATACTCCACGTTATAAACTGCACGGACGAACAGAAGGTTCTATACTCTGCTTTCAAACTAACGGGAGAAGCAAAAAGATGGTGGATTTCTGAAAGAACCATTAGAGAAGCGGAAGGGATGGAAATAGTCCGTTGGGTGCACTTTAAGCAAATCTTTCTGGAACGCTTTTTCCCAACCTCAATCCGAGATGACAAGGCTATGGAGTTTGCTAACTTGGTACAGGGAGCTTTGACAGTACACCAGTACGCATCTAGATTTATCGAGTTATCACGTTTTGCTGCATATTTGATCCCTTATGAGGAGAAGAAGACTTGTAAGTTTGAACAAGGGCAGAATGAAAAGATTTATGAACGAATTGTGGGCTTTCAAATCCGGAACTTTTCAGAGTTGGTGAATAAGGCCACAGTTTTTGAGCTGAGTCTTCAAAGAGGCGCAGCACTGCTGGAACAGAGGAAGAGGACTGCGCCACAGGGGTCTCAATCTGCTATGGATCAAGGGCTGTGGGAAAAGAGAAATGATGGGAGCAGCTCGGGGCAAAAGCAAATGCATGGAAATCAATCGAACAGCCTCTGTAAGTTTTGTAATCGTGCACATACTGGAGAGTGTAGAAGGGAAATGGGGGCGTGTTTTCGATGCGGTAAAACCGGACATCTTATCAGGGAATGCCCTTTGCTGCTGACAGACAACAAGAAGCCTAACCCACATCCGGGTTCCCAACAAGCGAATCAGGGAAATAATCAACGTCGAATGGGACCAGGTCGAGTGTTTACATTGACAACTGAAGATGCTGAGGGCGATAACAATGAGATCACAGGTACCTAACTATATTTCTCCTTGAAATTTTTTTTTTTTATTTGAGTCGAGGTTAATCATGCCTGCATGGTATTGTTTTAATCGTATAGCTCAGAATATTGAAGTTGGTTGAGAGTAGATTTTCTAAGGATTTGAAATTTGTGAATCGAGGTTAGTCAGGACTTAAGCTTGGAACTTTTGATTATACTATATTGTTTTAGGAGTTTTCTATTAGTTAGTTGTGACGAAAAAAAAAGTGTGCGGACTGGTTAAATGTGGAGGTTAAATTTTTTTTTTTTTTTTTTTTTTTTCTGATGTATGAGATTCAATGTTTTTAGGACTATAAGTTGTTAGAGTGAGCAGCGGAAGCGTGGTTTTGGTGAGTGATAATTTGAGAGTTTATTTTGTTATTATTGAGGTTTTAATTTTAGACTTGAAATGGCAATGTGCGCGAACGTGTATGGCTAGGGAAAATATAGAAGAATACGATCGATAATATTGGAGGGTTAGAATTTGGAATGTTAGGTTCAACAATTTTGGTATATTAATTAGGTCCGACAATATGATTGACGTTTGGTATAGGCATGAATGGTTGAAGCGGATAAATATTTAGGCTTTGCTTGTGGTACTAACAAATTTTGAGGATGAAATTTTTTTTAAGGGGGGGAGAATGTAACACCCGGACCCAATCAAACTTTTATTTTATTTTATTTAATGATTTTGTTATTTATTTATTTTGTTCATTTTATTTTGTTTTATTTTCTTCACACGTAAAATATTTTTCCGCATGTCTTATTTTTTTTTTCCCGTCTATGTTTCTTTTTCACCCGTAAGTATTCGCTTTGTTCACGGCATGCATACACACGCATTCGTTCCCGACATGCACACACACGCACGACTCTTCTCCGTCCTCATGCACGTTACTCTCTTATCTCTAGGGTTTCTTTTTTCTTCACCGCCGATGTATATATACATACGCACGTACCTGCATGTTGGTTTACCAAGCCTAGCTGCCGCAAAACTCCCACGACATTCTCCACTCACACACGCACAGAATCACCCTCCACAACCATCGTCCGTTTCGATCTCGTCCCTCCTTCCCCTCATCCTCCACTACAAACCACCAACACCGTAAGATAGCCACTACAGAGCACTCCTCTGCCTTGGTCTCGTAGAACTACCCCAAGCCGTGCAACACCTAACCGCTGGCCAAGCCATAACGCAACGCAACCGATGGCCAAGCCGTAATGGCATACTCTGTTTTAGCTTCCGAAAACAGAGCAATTGGTTGCTCCTCCAAGCACGGCAAGTTTTGCATTTTGTCCAACCCTTTCGGAAGTCTCCTCCGCGGCACAAAGGGAACCCATAGTCCAACATCTCAGCCACGCCTAGTCGTGCCACCGTCGATAGCCACAGAGGCCGTTGCCAGGCGTAACACTCTCGATAACACCTCCATGCACGTCGTGTTTCACTCTGTATATCATGACTTTGTCCCTCTCTCACCGTGCATCTCTCTCTCTCTTTCTCGTCCAGTGCATAGCCACCGAGTGCACCACCTTCGATCGCACCCTGCGTCGTCGCACATTATCTTCTCGGTGAGTCTCTACCGCCATTGCATGTCTAATATTCATGCGTTTATGTTGATCGCTAGTTTTATTTCTTAAGGTGTAATTATATATATATACATATATTTATATGTAAAGTTTTAACCTAATATATATGTATATACATGGAAAGTTCCCGGTTTTAGCTTACTGTTTTCGAGTGAGAAGTGTTTTTGTTGAGTTTATATTTAAATAGGATTTTTGCTTTAAATTTCAATAAATATTATATTTTATTTTGTTAATATTGTTAGTTAAAGGAAGTAAACCTATTTTTCTTAAAAGATGAGTTTTTCATGACTTATTTTATGAAAATTTTAGTAACCAATGTATTCTTTTTATTTATAAAATATTGTTGGTATTTTAGATATTTTGAATGTTAACTTTTATTGAGTTATATAATTATCATAATACTTATTCGATAAATTTTCTTCTTCAATATGAATTCGATTAAGTGGATATTGATGGTCTTAGAAAATGATGGATTTTAAGGTTATGAGAATTTTAGGTTTTGAGGTTTTAAAAATAGGTTCTTTTAGCATTTCAAGTTTAAATATTGAAATACATGATTGATTGGAAATTTACGGGAATTACGTGACTTTTATAGGTGACAATTAATAATTGTTCGGCATTTTGAGGAAATTCCTGAAAAGTTAAGAAATCCAGGTAAGCGGGGTTCCTATGCTAGACTTTGCATTAAAATAAAATGAGCTGAGGTTATTTTGGAAAAATATACATATTTGATTATGAAAAGAAATTTGAAATTCATGACATTCTGTTTAAGAATAAATTATTTTCTGTCATGACTGGTGTAGACATGAGCTTATCTTTTACTTTCTGTTTCTGAACTTTGAAAAGAGAGCAAATATGAAATTTTGTGCATAAATTATGTTGTGATATGATTTTGTTCTGTTCTGAAGATTTTCGATACTCTGATATGATCTGATGTGATTTTTGAAAACCTCTGGCATAACATTCTATTTCTATTTCTGTTCCCTTCTGACCTCACCACGGGTGTAAAACTGTGGCCTCTGTTCAGGTTGGTACCAACTTTTCTGTTTCTGGTGCACTCACTTTGGAAACAAAGTGGTTTTTTGCGTGGTCACTCGGGGCTCCGTGAATGAATAAGGGGAAGATTCACATTCTGTTTCTTCTCGGTTAGCTACCGGGGTTTGCATAACCCTACCACGGGGGTTAAACATGGTATTTGTTCTGATATGATAAGATAAGATGTGATGTTTAGTTTATGCTATGCCAAAGGGATTTTGATTATGAATATTTTTGAACTTTCGCTCTGATATTTTTAATAACATGTTCTGACGCTGCATTATGAAAATTTTATTCTGATTCTGCATTCTGAAAGAAAATATTTTGTTTCTGCATTCTGAATTCTGTAAATGCTCATATTTACACACTGATATATGTTATCTGCTGACAGAGTTGTTGATAACTCACCCCTTATCTCCATATATTTTTCAGATAATTTTGATGGTTCAGCTAGAGAACAAGAGTAAGAAGTTTTAGCAACGTGTGATGATCGGAATGGAATAAGTGCCTGAGGGTACAAGTGTTTATTTGAGAGTCGTAGTTGGTAAACTGATTTTATTTTTCAGGTATTTTGACTTGTTGAGTTAAGGATAATTTCGAGTTTTAGAGAGTTTTTAATTTATGTTATTGAGATTTTCTTTATTGTCCCCATGGAGGAACTTAGATATTTTGATTGATTAAATGAATTAATATTTTATAGAAATTTATGGATTTTATAGTTGTGTTATTTAAGTTGATTTTAGGTATTAAGAATTAACTCTCCGGACCTCCGGGAACAGGGTGTTACACAGTCACTCCTTGAACCGGTCCTTGTGCTCCTTCAAGCTTTCCCCTTCTCAAAGCTCTCGGTTGCTTCCTCTTCCAGCTAGCCACAGATTGTGTTAGGAACGACCTGCAAAACTCCTCAAAACCGATTATCAACCCTGTTTGGAGACTCCTGAACCATAGGTTTGTCTTTGAGGATCAAAGGGAAGGCTTAGCATGCAGTTTCTCCTAGAAATCAGTGTAAGGTCATGTCAGGCTTTAAAGTCTCTAGATGCTCTATTGAATCCTTGTTCCCGTCGTAGAACTCCATCAGTTGAACCTTCAACTTGAAGGGAGGGTGACCACCATTTTTTCCTTATTGTATGGCAGATCATCCGTGCTATTAAGCAGTTTGTCTACCGATGAAGGTGTTCCCACTCAGTTTGCATTTCTTCTCATTTCTGTGTCAGGACCTTTGGGCTATCATGTATTTTCTTCTTTTCATCTTGGTTGTTTTGAGCTAGCCCTTCGCTCTGAGATTCGACATCACGCTACCTGCCGTGGCCCTCATCTTTGCCTCCATTACAAGCCTTACTTTAAAGCTTCATTATCCCTTTTAAGGGCTTCCATGGCTAATGTCATTCGCTATAGCTTTTCCTCCATCGTTGTGACTCTCCTTTCCGCTCCATTAGCCATTTGTCAACTGTCCATTGTGATTGTCTTTGGATCGCGAAAGTGTATGGGGACGTGTGGTAGCAAGCCTTTGAGTTTATCCTTAACCGCTGTCATGTCTTGTAGAATGATCCTTCTCATAATTTATTTTTTCTTCCGTATAAGTCTATTTTTTGTCACAAATATTAGCAGTGAAATAATTTTTGTCAAAAACATTTATATGCGACCATAAATATCTAAGCAAAAAATCGTTTTAGTTTACAATTGTTTCTTGAACAGGAATATAGGATATATACATAAGCGACAAACTCAGATGACCTGGGAGCAATTATCATGCACGTACGCATCTTTTGAATCGTTTTCATTGGGACAGCATTGTTGCTATTATTAAGGTTAATATACGTCGATTCTATAATTTTGCCAAATTCCTTGGGTTGCTCATTTTTGCAATTGACTCCTTAGGTTTGAAGAAATTTACAATTATGCCGCCTGTTACTTTCCCATTAATTATTCTTACAGCCTAGCTAGCTAGTTGTCATGTGGTTCAAAGTCCACGTGTCAAGCAAACAATAGTTGACATGACATGGCAATTCAATTTCTTGTTGCCTCTAAAAAAAAAATAAAGAAATTATATATATATATATATATATATATATATATATTTTATAAAACAATAGTTGACATGAAATAAGGTAAAATTGTGATCATCTTTCTTCGTGCCTGACGAAAATGCCCTTAAGATGTAATATGGACCTTTCAGGCGGGACACCTATATGGACCATGCTGAAATTCAAACATTCAAAAACAAATATCCAATCCCATCAATAACTTTGACACCTATATTATATATTGACCAATGCATGGACTGACAGATCAACAAATCACTACAAGGGAAGTTACTTTTCCCAATGATTAATTTCACTGGGAAAAGTCCTATAAATTGCCACTATGCATTTTTCCCAGGGATTTAGAAATCGCAATAGGTTCACTAGTATTAGACCTCCACTTTTGATCTACTCCAATAGAAACCAAAAATCACCGCTAAAAAAATTATCTTTACCGGCGATTTATTCTGCCGCAAATAATACAAAATATCGCCGCAGTTATGATCTACAATTCAGTTTATAATCGTTGGGAAAGATGATTCCCGACACTTTTCTACCATCGCAAAAATGAATAAAATCGCCGCAAATACACCTTCCCAGCATGTTCAAAATAACGTTACAATTGACTAAACGGTTGTGAAAACCCAACGAATCTGGAATCGCTGGGATTGAGTTAGTTGTTTCGAATATCCAGATGCGGTGAGTGTAAAATCGCTGCTTTTGATTTATTACCAGTGATTTAAGAATCGCTGCAATTGCATTTTTGGTTTTGAGAACTCAGTTGCAGCGATTATAAAATCGCTGGTAAATATGAATATGCAGTGATTTTATAATCGACGTAAATTACTCTTTGGTTTTCAATTTGCAATTGCAGCGATCGACAAATCACTGCTTTTGATCAATTACCAGAAATTTATGAATTGCTACAACTGAGTTATCAGGTTTTTAAAACGCTTTCCTGGCGATCATGTTTCGCCGAGAAAGCATTTTAAATTTGCCGAAAAAGCTAATTAATCAAATTTGTTGACCCAGTGTTCTTACTTGGTCTCGTTTTTGGTTGTTCCTAACTTTTCTTTCATGAAAGCAACATTCAACCAACTTTTCATTCATTCATTCAAATTGAACACTAAAAACACATGAACAAGTAATCCATCAACAAATATAGCTGAGACCATTAAAAACCAATTCAATAATTTCTTCAAGCGTCAACTCATCCAGACTCATGTATTTATACACTGGGTGGTCCATTATATTCTCATATCAAGTACAAACTGAGCTACATCTTAAATAATAGATAAATATCACTGTTATAATAGATTGTTTAACTCTACTATCCATCGAAATAACTACTATCAAGTTCCACAACTCTATTTAAGTGAGACCGTCCATCGGCATTGGCACCCTCTCAAGTTCTACATATCGTCTTCGATCGAGAAAGGTGGCAAACACAAATATATATATATATATATATATATATATATATATATATATATCACGTTACTTCTCATATTCATCATCTGTGTATTTGACAATATCAACAGATTGCATAAAATTAAAGAAAACTAAATAATTCAGTTGTATGAAAATAATAGGTTTAATGGAGCATGTTTAGAAGAAAAACCAATGAACCCAAAAATAAAAATAAAAAACTTAGTAGAAAGATAAGTAGAGTAAATGTCCTTTAAAACTGTTGCACAAAGATGAAAGCAGATGTAAAATATATATTGTTGCGCTTGGTAAATGAATAGTCACCTGTTGGCGAAATACCATTTGCAACTCTGACCTGCAATGTAAAACAGAACTAGTTAAAACAACTTTAATGCTCCCTGAATAACAATGCAGTAATGTTCAATAAGCCAAGCAACTTTGGTGAAACTAGTTGTATTTGCTTTCCCAATTAACTTTACTGAATAAAAACAAAAAAAAAAATAATAATAATATCATGAAGATCTAGCTAGCAAAAATCAATGACCCAGATCGAGAAAAATCAAATATAATTAGTACATAGGGTACTTGACAATAAAGTACACATTCTCATGTACGTATTTGATCGGGACAAAAAAGATTCTAAACGTTCATCGACACTATTAGCAATGCTTAGGGCTAGTAATGCTTAAGACAGTTCTACATGCTATCAGACAGTTTCTTCAAGAATTAGCAATGCTTGCTAGTAACTTATATAAGCAGACCTGTATATTGTTAAAACAATAAGTCTGAATTCACTTTCTTCAACTATTACCCTATTCACTAATAAGTTATATAAGCATACCTGTATATTGTTAAAACTAAAAATGACACCCTCTGTATATTGTTAAAACATATACAGAGGGTGTCAAGGAAAAAGGTGATTGCATTGGAATGTGAATTGAAAATATCAACCTCAATTCATTTTTGTTTATGTAAGGTTCCTACTCAGTACCTTTCATCTTTCTTGCATAATATCATTAGCTAGCTGTGTAAAGAATCATATATATATATATATATATATATAAGGAAATTGTTGCAGTGAATTGGAAGTTGTGATTCAACCTACTTGAAATGCTACAGCTACCTATTTGCTACTCATCAGCCTGAGTTGTAAATTGGCCATCTGGTTTGATTCTGTAAACCACAGTGTAATTCTCTCTCTCCCTCCCTCTCCCTAAGCATACTGATTCAGTACCTAAGAGTTTGGTTAGATGTTTCACTAATTTACTTCTTAAACATTAAGTTCAGATCATTCTGACTATGTATGCTTATATGGTGCTACTTAATTGGTGCATTCCCATCCTAACATTGTCAAGCTGCTTAAGGCTAGTAACTTACATAAGCAAACCTGTATATTGTTAAAACAATAATGACAGGGTCTGAATTCACTTTCTTCAACTATTACCCTATTCACTAGTAAGTTATATAAGCAGACTTGTATATTGTTAAAACTGAAAATGACACCCTCTGTATATTGTTAAAACATATACCCTAGGAAAAATGGCAATTATTTTTGGGTAGATATAGAACCTACAGGCAATTGAGTGGGAAAGAAGGCAAAGCCATAACAATTGAGAAATATTCTTGTATTTCTTTTTTATAAGTTTTTTTTTTTTTATAAGTAATAAGATATTTTATCTTAGAAGAAACTAGGCTTGTATATTTTTTTTTATAAGTATTCTTGTATATCTTTTATAAAAATATTCTTGTATATCTATCTTCACTTAGTATAGAACCTATAGGCAATTTTTGAACTTCTCTTCTTCCCCATATTTATCAATTTAAAANTTTTTTTTTTTTTTTTTTTTTTTTTTTTTGTTTTTTGCACTTAGCTTTCAATTCCTCTCTCTCTCTCTCTCTTTTCCTTCTTCTTCTTATTTGGTTAAGATCCCTCTTTATTGATGTCTCATACTGGTTGGCTTATTCTTTTCTAGTCTCGTGGTAGTTCCGAGGAGGGGAAAAACAGAAAAAAGGAATAAGCGTTAATGTTGCTCAGCTGATACCAAACTTAAAGAGGAACCACGGAGTAGCTAGGTTACTTTATATATTGTACATGAAGATATTAATAAGTTTCCTTCTTCATACCTAGAACAACAGTGGACCATCCTGCAATTCTCAATATTTTCTATCCAAAAGTTTTAAGATAAAATGTTATATGATCTTGAATTTGGATATTTTTGACTGGTAAACCCACCTCATTATGATCCGATGCACATTAAAGACGATAAAAGAACAGCATTTGACATAGAGAATAATTTTATTGATAAGTCAAATAAAGCTTTAGACATAAAGAATAAAAATAAAATCAAGAGATAAAGGGGACAACTTACTCTTTGAATTGTTCCCCGTAGTGAAGCCAACTCCAATTCATCAAGTGGCAGATTCCGTACCTACAAACAGCTCACACAAAGTCATGAAAAATAAATGACTATATTCTCATACTATTGCTGCTCTTATATACAAGCAAACCCGATAGCTTGAAAAAGGGAAATAAATTAAATTGCTAAAGATATAACAAAAAGTAGAGGCACCTCCAAGTTAGCAGAATGAAGTGGTCGAAAACAAACATTGGCTCTTAGTTGTCCTTTTTGAAGGGAAAAGGACAGTAATTTGTAATTTTGGGAATTATTTTCACTACCACGCTGCAGTGGCCCTACAACCTCCAATTCATCAGGCACTACAACACAATTGTTTTTTAGTGACGGTTAGGAAATTGTGACAGTCCCTAGACCGTCACTAAAAGGTATTTTCTGTGACAGTTTCTGCAAACCGTCACTAAAGATAGAATGAGATTTTTTTACGTTCCAACGTATGGGAAATATGCGTTCGAACGTTACATATACGTTCGAACATTATGTCTGTTTACGTTTGAACGTAAAATGTTTTGGCGCAACCGTTCGAATGTTATTAATTTTACGTTCGAACGTAAAATGTTTGCACCAATGTTCGAACGTTAAGTAATAACATTCGAACGTTCATTGTAAATTTAAATTAAATGACTTTAATTTAAAAATTATGTGGTTTTTATTGT
>QEOW01002112.1:78481-203680 GCA_003123825.1 Juglans hindsii | reverse complement strand
GGTTATAGATTCCATACTTTGGACCGTGAACGTAATAGAAAGACTCAAAATTGTGGTGTGTTAGTCGAGGGGAGTCATGGAACAGATGATATTGACTATTATGGTGTCATACGTGATATTATCGGATTGAAATATCTGGGTGGGTCTGTAACATATGTCTTTAAATGTGATTGGTGGGATCTAGGCGGTGGTCGGGTTTCGATACATAGGGATAATCACTTTACGAGTGTCAATACTGCATCTAAAATAGATTATTAAAATTATAGGAAATTACTTATAAGTATAATAATACAATTATTAGTTCGAAACCAATAACGTCTTGTTCAAACGGACTTATCTCGTGAAATGTGTTTGGAAGGAAATTTTGCACCAAATACTCTGAATGTTAGTTTATTCAAACATTAAAATTCCTCATTCGAATGCACTGGTCGAATTGTATTATGAAAATACCATTTGAGCTTCTCTACATTTGAAGAATATGCCAATGAATATTCTGATCGGTTAGTTTGAATAACAATATTGCATGCTCGAACATGAATTAAATCGCGGCAGATTTGGCACCTATTCGAAATTTTCGTGTTCGAATACGTAAATGTCCAGTTCGAACGGGATTTCACAGATTCAAATACCTCATCCTCCAGTTTATTTTCACAATGAAGTTGGATTTTTTTGGAGGCAGAGCAGCAGACAATTTTGTGTGTGAGAGAGTGTTGTGGAGAGAGAGAGGAACATGCTTAGTGAGAGAGAAGGGATTCTTGAGAGAGATGAGGGGTTTATAAGAAGTATTACTTTTTTTTTTCTATTTCTGTTTTTGTATTTCGAGTTTCATTAATGTTAGTTTATTGCACATGATTTAAGATTTTCTCATAATGTGTTTTATGCTTATGTAGGTATTGTGGATTCATATTTTGTTTGGATTGCTTAAATTGGAGGTAATATTTATAATTTTTAGATTTTTGATAATTTATAGTTTTTAATTAATTATATTAAGATTTTTGGTATATTTGTATTTGTGCAATCCCATTTAAAATGGGTCATCAACCAATGTGCATCTTATGAGATTGTGTTTGTAAAAATTGTGTTTTGTGGTAAATGTTCTGTCTCTATTTCGTGTTTAGAATCTGGGCTTGTCCCGTTCAAATACTATAATGTTCGTTCGAATGGGATCCTGTCCGAACAGAATCTTGTTCAAACAGAATCCCGTTTGAACAGATTAATAAGATTTTAAGTGCAAGATTTTACTTAAAAAACTAATAAGATGTATAAAAATTATACTTAAAATATAAAATACTTAAGAAATATTATAAAATATTTTGCACTTAAATTAAAATGGAAACTTAAAATATAATATAACATAGCAATTACTAATAATTAAATTAATGTTTAATACTTATAAAATATTTATAGTATTGGTGATTAGTAATGTAATTTTGCAATGTATTTGTGATTTGGAATGTGATTTGCTTTCAATTTTATTGTATAATTGTAGGAGTTGGACAATTTTGAGTTTCAGAGTTATTTTTATGTTCTTGAACCATAGACCCGTTCGAGAGTTGTGGTCAAATATTCTCTTAAAGAATGTTTGGGTACAACTCTTGAATTTTCCAAAGTGGACAGTTTGAAATTGAGATTCTATCATTTATACAATAGATATATTCAGTTTAAACTCTTGTGTTAGTCAATTAAAATTTTGGTTCAGTGATTCCTTACATTCTTCGAGTATGTGGTCTGTAAGTTTCTCGGCCCATGAATAGGGTCGACGACTTATCGTGACTAGTATATTTGGAGAATTGTAAGGAAATGTCGAGGGGGCTACGTCCCATAGGTACACAAGGGGGCTACGACCTATGTGGGCGAGAGTTTGAAAGAGCTCAATGGTATGTCTTGGATAACTACGCTGGAATTGACTACTACTTGAAGTTAATGATGATCCTTTAGATCAATATTATCTTTAAGTCCATGTATAATAATATAGTATAACTTCAGACAAATTAACCATTCACATGAACATGTGTAGTGAACATATACAACTACTTCACACGAATGGTGTAATTGATGTAAAAAAGACACACGAAGAGCAATTTGTCTCGTGGTTTGAACATACGGTATTATTGTAAAGCTCCATTTTATAATACGAATTTCATACCGCTAAACTCTACTTTTTTCAATATAATAATATTTATTGATGTAGGTTGTATCAAAATATAGTGAAAATTCAGAATAAATCTCACCAAAACTGTATGCTCTGGCATGTGGTCCGTCCAGGCTGGTCATCCAGTACTCAGGATATTTGTATATGGATATAGATTTCACACAACTGACAGAGAACGAAGTAGAAAAACTCAAAATTGTGGGATCGTAGTCGAAGGAAGCCATGAGGATGATAACATTGACTTCTACGAAATTGTGGAAGATATCAAAGCGTTAAAGTACGTGGGAGGATATATGATGTGGTTGTTTAAATGTAATTGGTGGGATGTCTCAAATCCTAGGTTGGGAGTGCGAAATGATGATTATTTTGTGAGTATCAATACAGCTCGCACATGGTATGAGGACAATCCCTTCGTTCTCGCTTGCCAAGCGAATCAAGTTTTTTATTTAGATGATCCGGAGTACGGAAACCCATGGTGGGTAGTGGAGAAATTTGCACCAATAATGTATATGATTACATTCTAGAGGCAGACGAACCACATGAAGAAGTTGATAGTCCAGCAAATGAAGAAGCATATCAAGAAAATGAAGTAGGCATTAATCTATTTGTTGATCTAAGCCAATATGATATGGTCCCATTGCGTAGATAAGATGTTCAACCCGAAGTAATTGAGGGTGAAATATCGGAAGAAGATGAATCAACTGAAGTGTCTAGTGAGGATGAGGGCGACTAGTCTAGCAAAATGGATAGTGAATGAATTTCAAACATGAATTTTTGTAAGTATTATTCTTATAAATATCTGTAACGTTTGTTTGAATAATAATTTGTTACAATTTCAAATAGATATGCCTCCCAAACGCAAAGCAACATGTGTGTCATCCTCATCCATTACTGATTTCCCGTGTGGTTTACCAGTCATGAATAGTGCACCAACATCACCAGACCCAGAACATGGTATTTTATTAAATTAAATATTACATTTTATGCTCGATTTAAGTAATATATCTATAAAATAAAATAATTTAATTAAAATATATGCTTTAATTACTGTATATATAGATGTTGTAAGCTAGTGCCGAGGTAGAGGCACTACGAGGTGTGTCTGCATAGAGAATATAAGGAAAGTGGGTAAAATCAAAGTTGATATTCTTGATGATCACATCAGTGGCTCCAGAGATTCGGCAGCGTGGCTTACTTCTTATATTGGTACGCTTACTCTCACCTATGCACCGATTGCTACATCCTCTTGGTCTAAAGTTTCCCAGGATGTGAAAGACCACATAAAAAAGCATTGCTTGGTAATAAGCTGCATCTCAAGCAACTAAGTATATAACATGTTACTTTCAAGTTACTTTGTATTTATACTAATTGTTTATAATTTTTGAAAGGATGAGTTTGAGCTTGATTTTGGTCGACGAGAGGATCGATTAACGGTTGAGGAACTAATGTCGAATGCATTCCGAAGGTACAAAGGTCAATGTCATGCATACTATAAGAAGTTCTGTACAACAATAGAGATGTGCCAAAATATATTCCAAGCAATTCCACCAAACAAATGGGAGAAGATTTGGCATATGTTTGAAGATCCTGCTTATGAGGTAATTTTCCTGCTATCTTTTTTAATAGTATATGATAGATGTATTAAACATATAGACTAATATTGTTTTTTAGCAACGGTGTACTGTGAACAAAGCAAATAGATCAAATTTAATTATACACCATCATGCGAGTTCTCGATCTTTTCATCGTTTGTCTAACAAAATTGTAAGTTATTTTAGTCCCTATAAATATTAATATATAATACATTTTTTTTATTTAAGTTCTAATATAGATTTTCATTTTGCAGAAAGAAGAAAGTCTCGCTGACTATGATCTGACTCAATTGTATGCTAAAGCACATAAAATCATGATGGTGTTTGGACCAGTTCCAAAGCAGAGGAAAATTATATAAGTTTAAGTTTCTTGAATTCCATTGTCACATAATATTTTTGTTACTTATACTCACTTTAATGTTTTTGTTCTTGTAGGACAAGATGATATCTCTTAAGGAAACTGTTGCAGATCCATTAGATGCATCATCTGTCAACGATGCTTAGATCATTTCTCAAGTTTTTGGATCACATTCTAGATATTTGAGGGGCTTAGGACGTTGCATGAAGCCATCCTCTTCTCGAGCCAGATTGAATGATCACAAGACTAAGGAATTGGAGGAAGCAACACTTAAGATAGAACGATTGGGGTCCAAGGAAAAAGAGTTGCTGACCCGATTAGATCAAGCAGCGGATCTTGATGTGAGATTAGAAGAGAACATGCAGAGGAGACTGGGAACAGAGTTACAAAAAGTTGTGCTTGAATAGTTATAATCAATTATATCCCAAAACTCTATACCACCACCACCACCACAATCTTAATTTCTTTTTTTATTATCTTTTCTATTATTATGTTCCAAAACATTTGAAGAATTGATATTTGAAATTTGTGTATTACTAGTATGGTATTTTTAATTAATTAAATTTTTTTCTGTATAATTAATATCGTTCAAACGATAAATAACCAATTCGAATGGTAAATTATCATTTATAAATCCATTTGAACAAAAACGGACACATTCGAATAGAAAATAACCAATTCGAACAGCAAACGAGAAATATAGTCTGTACGGACATTCGAACAATAAAATATTTCTTCGAACAACATTAATTTTCAAAACACCGTTCGAACGGATTGAATTTCACAAAATAAAATGTTTGTTCGAACGAACATAATTTATATTTGAACAAAAGTCATTCGAACAAAATTTATTGGTTCGAACACTCCGTTCGATCGAACTGGATCAAATATAGTTATTTGTTCTAATCAAAGTTTTAATTTGTTCGAATGGACGGGTCAGTTTGAACTGAAAAATATTCCATTCGAACAATTTTTTGACACGAAATTGGTTCGTCTAAAAAAAAAACTTTCGTTCGAACAGTTTCAACTGGTTCTGCCAAATTTCGTCCATAAAAGTGATTTTTTGAGATGAAAATGAATTTCGTCTCTAAAAACTTTTTGAGACAGTCTTTTAGAGACAAAATAGAGACGAAATTGGGGTATTTTAAGACAAATTTTTTTGTCTCAAAAGACCATATCTCTTGTAGTGAATTAGTTTCCACCATTTCTCCGGCCCTTGCAACACATGAATGTTTATTTGGTCTGCTTGCCATCTTTGCTTGCCCATGGCGCATACTTATGCCAAAGACTCATAATAGAAATGCTGCTTAGCATAACGATTGAAAAACCTTGATCCAATTGACTACTGTTTTCATTATTTGTAGCTTCTGTAATTGTTTTTTAAAAAAGTAATGGCTTATCAAACTAAATGTTTTTCTAAAAAAAATAAAAAATTTAAATAAAAAATTAAGAATATATTGAATTCGCTGTCATGTCTTGTAGAATAATCCTTCTAATAATTTATTTTTTCTTCTGTATAAGACTATTTTTTGTCACAAATATCAGCAGTGAAATAATTTTTGTCAAAAACATTTATATAAATATCTAAGCAAAAAATCATTTTAGTTTACAATTGTTTCTTGAACAGGAATGTAGGATGTATACATAAGCGACAAACTCACATGACCTCGGAGCAATTATCATGCACGTACGCATCTTTTCAATCGTTTTCATTGGGACAGCATTGTTGCTATTATTAAAGTTAACGAAAATGTTAGGGTTCGTTTATTTTCATAAATGAGATGAGATTAAA
This sequence comes from Juglans hindsii, assembly GCA_003123825.1. Lineage (NCBI taxonomy): Eukaryota > Viridiplantae > Streptophyta > Magnoliopsida > Fagales > Juglandaceae > Juglans > Juglans hindsii. The sequence continues at coordinate 197,786 of QEOW01002112.1, read as the reverse complement.
ATTAAAAAGTTGAATAAAATATTATTAGAATATATTTTTTAATATTATTTTTATTTTAGAATTTGAAAAAATTGAATTGTTTATTTTATTTTGTGTGGAAATTTAAAAAAGTTATAATGATGAAGTGAGATGAGATGAGATGAGATGAGATGAAATATTTCTTGAAAACAAAGAGGGCTTAGTCTGGACTCTGTACTCTTATTTTGTCTTCTATTTTGATCTATTGTATATTTAATTTTTTTTATTTTTTTATTTTTCACTTAATAATTAAGAAAATAATTTACTGTATAGTGATGTTTTTTTTTAAATATTTAAATATATTAAAAAATAAAAATAAATAAATAATTAAAAATTAAAAATTAAAAATTAAAAATTCACATTTGTGCTAAGCGCCACGGCGATCAAAGTTGGGAGGTAGCCTAAAGGTTAATATACGTCGATTCTATAATTTTGCCAAATTCCTTGGGTTGTAAATTTTTGCAATTGACTCCTTCGGTTTGAAGAAATTTACAATTATGCCGCCTGTTTCTTTCCCATTAACTATTCTTACAGCCTAGCTAGCTGTCATGTCATGTGGCTCAAAGTCCACGTGTCAATCAAACAATAGTTGATATGATGTGGCAATTCAATTTCTTGTTGCCTCTAATAAAAAGATAAAAAAATTATATATATATATATTATAAAACAATAGTTTTTTTTTTTTTTTTTTTTTTTATAATAAGAACTTCATTTAATCATCAAAGTAATGTTTACAAATTGGCTTGATCAAGCCAGATATATTGATGTAGAAAAGAAGGGACAGATCCTATCCACATCTCCAAATCATAGACTGACCATGCATGCTTTGCTAGAAAGTGAGCCACCTGATTTCCACCTCTAATTACATGTTGAACTTGATACTCGTTGAAATGGTTGAGCAGATTTCTAACCTCCTTTAATAGGTTGCCTTGGCTTGATAAGGAATCCTCAGAATTAGCCAAAGCTTCCACCATGAGTAAACAATCACTCTCTAACACGACTTTGGAAATCCCTAAATGCAAAATAAACTGCAGACCTCATAACATGGCTAGTAACTCAACAGACGTTGGTTCATGAAGCTCATGCTCAGATTTACTTACAGCCATAAGAACATTTCCCTCATCCCTAAGCACAGCGCCTACTCCAGCCTTTTCAAGATCAAAAAATAACGCAGCATCAACATTTAGCTTGCAAAACCCAGTAGGAGGAGCTCGCCAACAACCCAGTTTCTACATTGAATGGTTTCGGTCGGCAGGTGCTGCGATTACAAGTTTTTGCAAACTAATAGCATAGTTTGCAGCCGGCAAAGGGTCCAGTAGGCTGTGCTCAATGGTCCATTTGTTACGCCTGTACCAAAATGACCATGCAATTAAGAAAAATCTGCTAAGTAAACCTTGATCCCCTCTCTGTAACAGGACACAACGGCTTCCGTAACTGTGCATAATTCAGGAAAAAATGTTAGAGCAGGTACAAGTTGCCGCCATGCAACTTTAACATCATGACACTGTAACACAGCATGGGATACATCTTGAATAGAATTATTGCAAAAATCACATGCAGAACTCTCTATAATTTTCCTCTTAAACAAGTTGTATTTCGAAGGTAGGCTTTCCTTGCAAGCTCTCCAAGCAAAAACTCTAACTTTATTGGGGACCCTCATTTTCCAAGTGGCTTTCCACATTTTCTGCTCTTCATGGGCGTTTGAACTCTCAGCAGTATCACCATTTGTAAGATTCTTGAAAAATCGATATCCACTTCGAACACTGAAAGCCCCATTTTTCTCATGCCGCCACATCCATACATCTTCATGTTGCCCTGGATCGAGAAGGATTTTCATTACATCTGAAGCTATTTTTGGATTGAATAGAGCTCTAACCCTGGTGACATCCCACCAGCCTGTCTCAATATCTATCAAGGATGCTACTCTTGCTGAAAAATCCCTTTCTGCACTACCAGTCTCCTCCAGCATTAAACTTTGATAGCCAGGAACCCAGTTATCTTGCCAAATCCGAGCAGTAGCCCCATTCCCAATCCTCCATTGACACCCTTTCATCAACATATTTTTTGCTTCCCAAATTCCTTTCCAAGTGTAGGAAGAGTTATGGCCCATTTGAGACTCAAAAAATGAAGAATTAGGGAAATACTTAGCCTTAAACAACTTTTGTATTAGAGAGGTTTCATACTTGAGCACCCTCCAAGCCTGTTTAGCTAAAAGGGAAATATTAAAAACTTTGAGATCGCGAAAACCCATTCCACCTCTGGATTTAGGAACACACAGTTTGTCCCACAAGATCCAATGGATTCTCCTCCCCTCATCTCTTTGTCCCCACCAAAACCGAGCCATCATCTTCTCTAATTCTCTACAGAAAGTAGCGGGTAGTTTAAAACAACTCATTGCAAAAGATGGGATTGAACATGCAATAGCCTTTAGTAAAATCTCCCGACCCCCTTGAGACAAGAATTTTTCCTTCCAACTTTGTAGTCTCCTCCATACTCTACTTTTAATTTCTGCAAAAGCAACAGATTTAGCTTTCCCAACAATGGGAGGTAAGCCCAAATATTTCTCGTATTGTTGAACTGTACTCCCTCCCCACATAGCCGTAATGGTTTCTTTCAAATTATCAGGCACATTAGAGCTGAAGATCATGGCAGTTTTCTGTTTGTTAATCATCTGACCAGAGGCTAATTCATATTTCCTTAACACCCCTTGAATGCTAATTGAGGTGACGACATCCGCATCACAAAACACAACTGAATCATCAGCAAAAAGCATATGATTAATACTAGGCGCCCCCTACAGATTTTAATCCCCTTAACAGATCTGTCCAATTCAGCATTTTTGAGCAAACTAATTAAAGCTTCAGTATATAATAGGAATAGATAAGGGGACAAGGGGACAAGGGGTCCCCTTGTCTAATGCCTCGAGAAGGCAGTATTGGATTAGTAGGGTAGGGTTACCATTCACCATGATAGAAAAAGAGACTGAGGTCACACATTTCATGATGAGATCAACCAACCCACGAGTAAACCCCAATTTTCTTAAGATGCTTTCAAGGAAATCCCATTCCACTCGATCATAAGCCTTTGACATATCCAATTCCAGTGACATAAAGCCCTTTTTCCCTTTTCTCTTATGTTTAAGATAGTGGATCAGCTCATAAGCTACTAACACATTGTCTGTGATAAGTCTTCCAGGCACAAATGCAGATTGTGTATCAGAAATAATGGAAGGCAGCACACCTTTCAATCGATTAGTAATGACTTTAGCTATAAGCTTGTAAATTACATTACACAAGCTAATAGGTCGAAAATCAAAAACTAACGTAGGTGAACATGTCTTTGGTATTAATACTAACAGAGTGTGATTTAAATCAAGTGGGAACTGACCTATGTTGAGGACCTTTAGCATAGCTACAGTAACTTTGTCTCCAATGATGTGCCAATATTTTTGAAAAAGTATTGGTGGCATCCCATCTGGGCCGGGGGCTTTGCTAGGATGCATTTGCCTTAACGCAGTGAACACCTCTTCAACATTGTAACTCTTTCTAACTCATTGTTCATTTCGGCAGTCACCCTTGGTTCCACCCCATTTAGAATGTCCATTGAAGCTCTTTCTGATGAAGCAGTAAATAAGGAACTGGAGTACTCCCTAACCAGCTCATCTCGATGGGCTCCCTCTCTCCAAATACCATTTCCATCCTTCAACTTCTGAATAAAATTTCTCTTCTTTCTATGGGAAGCTTTTTGATGGAAATACATGGTGTTTTGGTCCCTACAACACAACCACTAAACCTTTGATTTCTGTTTCCATATAAGTTCCTCCCTCTCTAGCCACAACTGAACCTCCTCCCTTACTTTTTTATGTTCCTCTACTTTCTCACAAGTGGGATCCGTATATTGTAAGTTTTTCAGCTTGACTTGGGATTGTTTGATCTGTCTCTGAACCATGCCAAACTTCTTTTGGTTCCAACTAGCCAACTTGCCTCCACAAATTGAGATCATACTCATGGCAGCAACCATGTGACTTCCGCTCTGCTCCTCTTGCCATGTATCCTGGATAATTTTTTCACAGTCAACATGACCTACCCATATAGCCTCGAATCTGAACATCCTTTTACCCCTTTGCTGAGTAGAAAAACCATCAGCATTAAGGCACACAGGAATGTGATCCGAGTAGGATACAGTCCCATGTTGAACACTAAAATTATGAAATAAATCAACCCAGCTAGAATTTGCTAAGCATCGATCAAGTCTTTAACAAATTCGATCTCCTACCTCTCTCCTATTACACCATGTGTAGGCAGGGCCTGAAAAGCCCAGGTCCATCAATTGGCAATCAGTAAGAACAAATCGAAACTCATCTAATTGACTTTGAGGTCTCATTCTTCCCCCCCACTTTTCATTACGATCCAAGATTTCATTGAAATCTCCATAAACAAGCCAGGGTTTGTCAACTGAAGGGGCAAGTGAACGGATCAAATCCCAGGTTTGGTTCCTCTTGGCAGTTTCAGGATGGCCATAAAATCCTGTTTGAAACCAATCCCTAGTTCCATCTACACCATTTGTAATCATAACATGGATGTGATTAGCTGAATAATTAAGCACTTGCAAACTAACCTCTGCATTCCATAAAAGCACCAAGCCTCTACTACGGCCAGAGCAATCAACAGTAAGGCAATTGAGAAAACCTAACATGACTTTGTAGCTATCCATTACGTGAGATGTAACCTTTGTCTCCTGCAGGAAGACAACATCGGGAGCTTCCTTCCTGATTAGATCAAGAAGAGTTCGAAATCCTCGTGGGTTCCCAAGCCCGCGAGGATTCCAGGTTAGCAACCTCATCGGTTTCGGCGGGGCTGCCCCGCAGCCTCCGCCGATCCAGTATGATCATCTTCCTCCACCAAACCCGTAGGTAAGCATGTGGAAGCCTTCTTCGCAGCCCTTGCATGTTCACGTTCAGGAGATGGAGCAGGTCGCTTACGCAGAGTCTTGATGGAAGCTTCTGGGGTTTCCACTTCAATCCCGGGAGAGGTTGGATGCCTTCTATTTTGGATTTTAGTTTGTGCCGGGCAACTCCAGCACCAGAGCGCTTTGTTGGGCTCACCACGTGACCCATTAAAGGCCCATTAGAGGATAAAACGGTATCTTTATCTAAGGAGTTGTGTTCCTGGCCGTTGGGTACGACGTCAACCATGGCATTAAAAACTCCTGCTTCCACGGATTGTAGCTGAACATTCGGGACGCCTTTCTTCAAAATTTCAGCTTCACTCCTCTTATCACACGACTGCTCTTCATAAATGGGAACATTAAATAACTGACTAGACGCAACTGCCTCAGCCTTGTATCTCGATTATCTGGAGTTCCCGTATATTTCTCTTGCAAATTAGTGGCGTGTCCCTCAGTATTTTCCACAAAGATAGGAGTTTGTTGCTTCTCGGTGTTACTAATCCTCTGGCCCATCTGACGGTTATTAGCCCCCCATCCAGCAGGTGGCGCCGCCCTTAACTATAGCCCGTAAGGAAGACTGTCTCCCTCATGATCCGCAGTTCGGGACTTCCAGATTTCGCAGTCACGATGGGAGTGTCCCATACACCCACACTGGTAACAGAAATCCGGCAGCCGCTCGTAGGTGAACCGTACCCAACAGTCTCTGTGTGAGCCCAGGGTAATCTTCTTCCGCCGCAGCAGAGGCTTCGTAATGTCCAAACTTATTTGGACTCTCATGTACTCACCCCATGCTAAATCATCATAATCAACATCCACTGCAATGACCTTACCCAGAGCCTCCCCAATCAATTTGCCAACATATTCATTTCGTGCAATCAGTGGAAGGTCATGGATTCTTGCTTCTATCATGGAAACTTCATGCACTTGTAGATGACCCACAAACTCCTTGGTTAATACCAACTGTTTGTCAAAAGTCCAGGGACCATCTTGGAAGACTCGTGTCTTATCCCTTGGGTCATCAAACTCCGCTAGCATTAGACCCGCCGTTAGATCTCGAAATTTTATGCTCTTAGTCAGTCGCCAAATCCGCCTCATCATCTGTTTAAACGCTTCACGATTAAAGTGACGATCTGTAAAAAGCTTGACCATCAAAGATTTCTCACCTCGAGCCTTTACATCAGCCAATTGCGCTGTTTCTACAACTACCTCCACAGACTCCTCTGCAGTAAGGGAAAGCTTCTCGTACAGCAACTGCAGTTCCTCATCCATCGTAAAAATATCTCTTTCCAACTCTTAAAGAAGAGGAAGAAAAGAGATCAGACCTTGACTGCCTACACAAGGGTAGGAAAAACCTCTACTCTGTTCTAGAGAGAAAAACAGAGAGGGGGAAAAAGGAAATGCTAATCTAGAATGATTTGCTATAATTAGACTTGTTTTCGAAGCTAACAAACATATTTTATTTTTTTTTTTGTTTTCAAGCTGACCATTGTTGCTTGATTTCAGCAACAAGGAACTGGAACTATCGCCCTTGAACATTGTAAAACAATAGTTGACATATGTAATAAGGTAAAATTGTGATCATCTTTTTTCGTGCCTGACGAAAATGCCCTTAAGATGTAATATGGACCTTTCAAGCGGGACACCTATATGGGCCATGCTGAAATTCAATCAATTTTTTTTTTTTTGAGCGAAATTCAATCATTCAAAAACAAATATCCAATCCCATCAATAACTTTGACACCTATATTATGTATTGACCAATGCATGGACTGACAGATCAACAAATTGACCTTATGGTTTTCATGTGGGTATACAGGTTAATTCAACATCCAGCTTTGACCATAAACATGATCCACGAGATTATTTGCGATTAGCTCAAGTCCGTATTTTGCGGTTGTAATTGACTCTGATACTATTTATAACATTTTAAATGAAACTCAAGTTAATGATATATCTGAATCCATACTTCAAAATGACTATAAATAGTATAATTACCTAAAGTCACTTTAGAATTATTATAAAGAGTAAGATCAACTTCTTATTCTTAAATAACACCATGACCTATTACAAGTATATATACGGCGACGCTCTTATTCGGCACATTGGGTAAAACGAGCATAAGTATTTTTCACTTTCCATCGGCCTTTGAGTCAACTATAAATTTTCACGAGTACTTTCACTATTTGCAACTCTCGTTTATCAACACATCACATATTGTGGAACCATTGTACTCTCACTCTATTATAAAATGTCATGTCAATTAAAATTAACACTTGTAAAAATATTTTAATTATATATATGGTTCGTTATAATGGAATGCAGAAAGTATGACGCTATTAAGAGAGTACTATTAGTATTCCTGGAGTAGTTAATAATTTAGGAGTCCCATACCTTCCTCACAATAAGACAACAATCTATCTAGTAGGAGTACTAGAAAATTCGAATCCACCTAATTTGCATGATGTGCCTATTACGAGTCTAATTTAAGAAATTCATGTCTTGCCTTTCAATTCATTGAGGGAAAATCTCGATTCAATTACTCATGTCATGGCCCCATTAATTTATTATAATGCCAGGGGAAATTATTTAGATATCAACATACAAACATTACAACTGCGACCCGTAGGTACACAGAAAACATGCATATATGCTTGGAGAAAAGATGACAATAATGCTGTCCGTTCTTAGGTACTGAAGAACTTTCGTATGCTCTCTGGAAAAGCTATATTGGTGGTGCTATAACCCCCATCCACGACTAGGTTGAGCCCACTCACGTACTTGGACTCCTCGCTCGCTAAGAACAACGCAGCCTCTGCCAAATCTCCTTCTTCCAAAACTGCTCCTTTCAAATTTGCCGCGGAGGATACCATCTCTGACGCCTTTTTCTTGTCTATTCCCATCGATTTTAGGAGCAGAGGGGTGGGCAAAGCATGTGGTGATATGCAATTGACTCTAATTCCGTACTGCCCCAACTCAACACATAAATTCTTGGTTAGTCCCACAACGGCATGCTTGGACGCCGTGTAGGTGTGAGAGGCCATTCCATGTGACAGTGTCGTGTTGCTTGTGGTGAATAGGATGGTGCCCCTTTTCGCTGGAATCATTACTTTGGCCGCGTGTTTTGCTCCCAGAAATGACCCCAAGACATTCACATCAAAAACACTCTTGTAATGCTTCTGCTCGAGGTCTAAGATGTTTTCATCTATTTGGCCAGTACGGCCTGCATTGTTGAACATTATGTCGAGTTTCCCATGCTTCGACACCGCAGTATTAACAGCATTCTCGACATCAGACTCGCTAGTGACATCGCAGTGGACGTAGGAAATGGCACCATTGATGCCTTTGTCTTGGGAAACTGAGAAACCAAGCTCGTCTTGGATGTCAGCAATGATGACCTTAGCACCATGTTTAGCGAAGAGTCTTGCCGTACTCTCGCCAATTCCACTTGCACCTCCGGTTATCAAGGCAACCTTGCCTGCTAATCTGCATATTCCAAATTTTAATACGGGAAATCTCGAAATATCACAACAATTGATATAAACGATGGAGAGAAAGAGAATAAGATAAGAGGTAATTAACACACATAGGTACCAAAAGCTTTGCTTTTTATTATTACCTCTTAGCAATGGGAGCTAGCAAGGACGATGAGCTGCTCATGATGATATTTATTATTGTTTGTGTTGTCGTTCGAGGGTGTTTTGATGTGAATATAAGATCTTGTATGGTGATGTTTTATAAGGAGAGAACTCAATTGTAGAAGGATTACAATTGAGAACTCAATTGTAGAACTCAATTCAAATTTTAATACCCTAGGTGCATGTGATGAAATTTGGTCCTTCTGTTCCTTTCCTGTGAACTCTCTTCCACGGTTTCCATGTGACAATTGATAGGTGGCAACTTAATTCCTTGCTGCCTCAGTAACAAATATATATAAAAAGAATAATGCTAGGTACAAATTTTAAATGTACAGACTTTGTACAAACTTTTTGTTAAAATATGAGCTCCACAAACAAAAAATGAGTTTTTTACACTTTTTTATGGTAGAGTCTACTTTTTTATAAAAAGCTTGTCCGAAACCTGTGTATTTTGGACTTGTCTTTATCATTTGTCATATAAAAAAACAAACCAAGAACTATTAAAATACCAAAAGGAGAAAACATTAAAAAAAAGAGACAGAAACGCTTTGGTGGTGGGTGGCGGCATTACCATGGACTTTGAATCGCGTGGCAACTGTGCTCTTTGAAGAGTAAACGAGAAATGCGTGGTATAATAGTGAAAATTGGATACCCAATGAGTTTTTTATACAAATAAACGTAATATAATAATATAAACCCCTATTAATGTCAATTCAGGAGAAGAGTCAATATAAACACAGTAAAAAACGCCCCAAGTACAAAAAACACCTATTAATATAAACATGTCTCACCAAACCAATATTATAATAAGCATGATAGACGGGTGTAATAGTCAACAAAATAATTCCAAAACACTGTAAGGAGACTTGGCAAAATCTCTCTCCATTGTTATTTAAGTATTCTTTTAGTCTATTGGTTCGATATTTGGAACCGAGAGACAAAGCCTCGTACTAATGAATCACAAATTGTTTGATTTGGAATGATGAAATTTGTAGTACGAGGATATACACGTGAATAAGTCGTGCTACGACTGAAGAACGCATAAAAGAGATCCATAGGGCTCTCGACTGCTTCAGCGGCAAAGGGTGCTCACAATCACAAGATTGAGAGAAGCCTAATCGTCAGTAAATGATTTTCTTTTACTCAGTGCATGTTTGGGTTTGAGTTTGGAGGTTTAAAAAGTGTTTTTAATAGTTTAAAAGCTCTTTTAGGGAGGGTTTAGATATAGAAAGTCTTTTATCTAGTCATCTAATCATTACAACCTTTTGATCAACATTTCTTCACAAAATATAATAAACAATTCAACTTTTTTCGAATCTCAAAACAATAATAAAATTTTATTCAACTTTCATTTCAACTCATTATCCAAAACTCCCCTTAAAGAAAAGATAGTGTGTTTGATAAAAATTTAAAAAAAAAAAAAAAAAACTGCTTTAAGCACCCAAAAAAAGTTCCATATTCCAGAGTAAATCCCTTGGCCAAAAGTGGATTTGGGTTTGAGTTTGGCTACTAATCTTCATAATCAATAATGTATTCTTGAGTAAATCTCTTGACCACAAGTCAGGCCTTGTATTTATCAACAGTTCACTCGAGTGAGTTTTAATTTTGAAAACTCACTTAGACTAAACAATAGACTTCCATGGAGGCAAATTGACCAGATCCCAAGTATCAACTTCCCCTTTTGTTGCAGCCTGCAAAAGGGTGTTAGTGGAAGCCTTATGATAGGAGTGAGGTTCATGCAAGCTAGTTAAGGCATGAAAGCAATGAAAATCAAGGAGATGTGAGGGTAGAGATCTTACCCGGGTGGAACGTTAAAGGTTCGAATGTGGATCGTCGACAAGATCCGCTGATTGGACAGACTTAGGGACTCGATTGTAGCGGTGTTAGGACCATCAGATGTGTGTAGTTCGGGTGAGCTTGATTTGGGGAAGATAATATAAGGGGTTTGAGCAAAGGTGTGTGTCTCCATAGGGATGTCAATGGAAAAAGTGGAAACGATGACATTAGAAATTTATCAACCCAGTGGAAGAACAAATGTTCCCAAAAAACCACACGATGGGAAATTCAAAGACAATGTTACACAGGACCGTAACAAATATAGCATTTGTGTTCGATCCCATATCCAAGAAAGCAACAAAATTGAGAGCGAGGCTTGAGTTTGGTGTGCTTGTGTAGTTGATGTAAAATGAAACAGAACGAACCAAAAACTTGTAGGTGATGATATGCAGGAGTGGAGCCAAAGAGTCTCTTGTAAGGAGTATCAATATTAAGAATAGGAGAAGGCAACCAATTGATGAGGTAGACTAACATGAGAGAGGCTTCACCCCAAAATAGAGTAGGCAAGGATGGTGATAGAAGGAGAGCATGAGTGGTATCTAGAATGTGTCCAAGTTTATATTTAGCCCTCCCATTTTGTTGCGAGATACCTAGACATGAAAGATGAAGAATAATGCAATAATGTTTGAGGATATCATGAAAGGCACATTGTGTATACACTAAAGTACTATCAGGAAAAAAGACTAGAAATGAGTTTCAATCATTTTGGCAAAGTTGCGATAAATATCTAATAATTTGGAACCTTATTTCATTAAGAAATTCCAGGTATAATGAGAGAAATCATCCACAAAGATTATAAAATATCTTGAGCCACTTGTACTGGGAACGGTATTACCAAATGTCCAAACATCGGAATGAATTAGATTGAAATAAGTAAATGCCATAGGCTCACTAGTATTAAAAGGCAATGAGTTGTTTCCCAAGATGACAAGAAATGCAGCAAAAAAGACTAGGACTAGTAGATGCAGAACCTACTAAACCCTTAGATTGTACCCGAGATGTAGATGCATGACCAAGACGAGAGTGCCAAAAGGAAAGTGAGGGTGAAGAAGTGGTGGATGCAACTCCAGCAATGTTAGGGTTAAGAAGGTGGAGGGATGAGAGATGAAACAATCACCCAACTCTATGTCCGATCCCATGTATCTAACTGGTCCAAGGATCCTATACAACAATACCAAGGAAATCAAACACAATCTTATAACTAGGTTCACACAATTGGCCCAGAGAGAAGATTGAATGAAAGTTTAGGGATATGAAAAAGATTGGGAAAGATTAGATGTATGGACATCCCTATATTTTGAATGGTCATAGTAGAGCCATTAGTTGTGTGTACTGAAGATGAATGTCATAACGGTGTAGATTTGGTAAATGTAGATCGGTTAGGTGTCATGTGATTGCAACATGTAGAGTAAGATCTAAGGAGAAGCTTTACTTGGCAAGACTAAGAGGGCATAGGAAGATGCATTACTAGAATTGGTGAGAGCCCGGTTGATTAGATCCTTGAGATCAGCTCTGGAGAGGATGAAAGTAGGCTCAGAAGACTTGCTAGAAGGACCAATGAGATATGTGGGACTCTCAGTATGAGCAGCAATTGTTGTGGGTTGGGGAGCCTTCCAGTGATGCCTACAATTCTCAATAGTGTGTCATGGATGTCTATGTTGTGCTGAAAATATTTGCAAGTACACAAAATCAAGTAGTAATATGTTTTTAAAGAAAACGGATGTCGAACCCAAATGGATTAATTATGCTATCAAATACTGAAATTTACTAAATTAATTACTATTTGGAAAACTGAAATTTAAATAATAGATTATCTAAACTAAACTGAAGAAAAGATCATTAAAATTAAGAATTTAAAGATAATAAAAATAGATCTAGAACGTTTGATTTCACCTAGCAAATTCCACACAATTTATTATTCCTCGTTATAGAATTCTAATTATCCCAAGTTGATGATAGAAATTCCTTAACTATTCAATATTTTCTCTCGAACAATACAAAAATATCTCCAACTGATAACTCTATATCTCTAAGTGAATTTAACTAATTGGAGACTCGTTAAGTTCTTTGGATTTTTCTTGAAAATCACACTAATGACTATAAAGTATCTTTACTTTCACTCAACTAATGGTGCTTAATCCTAGAATTTTAATCACAAATCACCTCTCAGTCTCGTTGCGATTCAATAGATCGAACAATACTTAGTTAGAAAATTACAAGCATTAAGAACAAGAAATAAACACTCAATCATGGAAATATTGAAAGTATAACAACTTAGAATATAAATTGTGTGTTCAATGCTAGACTACATCAAAGGTCTAGAAAATAAAATTAGTTCATAATGAAATTGAAAATAACAAGAATAAAACTAGTATTTTTCGTTAGAGTTTGTTGATGAATCGTGCGGCTCTCACCTCTACCATCTAGATCCGCCTCTTCCAGATCTGCCCTCTAGAATATTTTTACTCTAAACACAAGACTCTCCTAAAAACTAACTCCCATATTCATCACACAAGACCAGATTAAATAGATGTCAAAACTCAAACCCAGAAATAAGATAAATGCGGCTACAGTCTAGCTTAAAGATCTAGAAAATAGTTTCTAAAGATAGATGTTAACATAAAAGAAATTATTCCAAAAATAACGAGATTATCTAAAATGGAAGATTCAGTAATAAGCGGCTTGATTTACAGTGTTTGGGAGGATTTGGTGGTTAGCAGATTGATTGCGGAACTTGGAAGGGTCCTACTGGGTAGATTCCGTGCGTGCTGAATATAGTTGGTCTCCTCGCCTACCGAGAGGAAAGACTCCCAATCAAGATGATAGAATCCTCTTGCCAACCTACCGAGGGGTAAAGTTCCTTGCCTTTGCTAGTTGTTGCCTACGATGTCATTTAGGTTGGTTGCTTAAATTGGTCGTTTAGACTGATCGCCCAATCTAGTCGCCAGGAGCCTTGTGCCAAGTCTTCTCGCCCAGAAGGTAAAATATCTCGCTTATCGCCTAACTCTTATCGCGCCTTCTGGTCGCGAATTTTCTAGTCTAAATCTCCTCGGCTCTCTTTAGGTGTCGCTGCCTCTCATCGATTTGGATCCGTAGTTTCTTCTTTTAAACCAAAATGCTCTAATTTCGCACGAAATCTTCTCATTCATTTAAATCTAGGAAAATGAAGAAAAATATATAAAAATAAAATAAAATCAATGGTACTGAAGGCAAATGACATTTTTCATAAATAAAAGAGTAATAAAAATTACATAAAAATCACAGTTTTATCTTGGTTGGTTGCTCTTTTTGTTCATGTTCTTTGATTGTCATTTTTTTAGGCTTGTTTAGAGGTTCTTGGTTTTATTATGTAGGCCTGTTTAGTCTTGGTTTTATTATAGGCTTGTTTAGTTTGTTTACCTGCTTTATGTTTGTTGGTTTCTATTTGGGAGGGTTTTATTTGCTTATTTGTAATATCCTAAATGCTTCGCTTGTAACCACAATATTCTTCTGCCATAAGTGAGGGCATATTGATAAATTTGGGACGGGGCTACTATGTGTGTGGCTATCGGCTCTTCTAACATCTCTTCTCAATCATTATAAATCTTTCAACATACCTCTTTTTATTGTTCTTTCAAATATCAATCTCTTTAGCCCTCTATTCGGCATGTTGGACCCTTTCTTTTCTTTTTCATCATGGAAATATTCCATACCTTTTCGACTACCTTTGTGGATGACTCTCGTCGGCCTTTTCTTGTTGGCCACACAGTAGACGAGTTGACTTTTCACACCCCCAAACTTATGACTTTGATAATATTGCTATAATTAACTTTACTTGCAGACCTTCTACTTCTCTTGCCTTTCATGTTCTTGTGAGTCCGTGACTTTGTGTAAATTTAGTTCTCTTGAAAGGTAAGGAAATCAGTGTTTAAACTCAAATAGGGTATAGAATATGAGGTTTGCTAGGGATAACGATAATAAGGCCAGAATATAAGGTTAAAATATAATTCAATAAAGCTCAAAGGGGGTGGCTAGGGATAACGATAATAAACATGTAAACTTGAAAGGCTCAATCAGTCCAAAGAAATGCCTTAATCATTTTCCTAGTAATATTCTGTCTAGGATTTCGCCTCGAGTGTAATCAAACAAATTCTGAAGTAAGTTGAGATCATACAAATTCACATAAAATTTCTCTAGATATGCAAAACGATTAATGATTATAATAAGCATTCATTGAACATAGAAAATATCAAATTAAGTAAGATCAAGTAAAGAATTAACAACTAGACTTAAGAAATGAAAATTTTTCCTAAAAATTATATTCAATTTCAATCATATTCTTATCATAGGCTTTTTATTCATCAAACCATACTTTTTTTTTATCATCATCATCATCAGTTATTATTATTATTATTATTTTAAATAAAGAAAATAATATCATTTCCCCCAAACTTAAATAACACATTATCCTCAATGGGAAAAGGAAGAAAAACTAAACCAAAGAATGAGAGAAGGTAAGAGATGCTCCCCTATTTTTTTTTTCTAGTCTTCCAATTGAATATTTTCCTTGAAAGTGCAGCCATGTACCCCTTGGAGATCTCCCCGGCCACTTCGATCCTTAAATTTGATAGAAGTAGTTTGAGTTCTAGCTTGGGTGGTTCCTTAAGTGGTAGCTTTGGAAATTTACCTCCATAAGTCTCATCGGTCATGACCATATCTCGGTCGCTTATTTGAAAACAAGAATGTACCTTCGAAGGGAATTCCATAGATTTAAATACGTTAAAAGTGACATGCTCCTCATCGACCCTCAAAATGAGTTTCCCTTGCTGGGCATCAATTAAAGTTGTCCCCATCGCAAGTAAAGGTCGCCCCAGTATCAAAGGGATCTCCTCGTCCTCCTCTATATCGAGTACAATGAATTTTGCCTCTAAGATGAATTTATCAACTTTCACCAGTACGTCCTAAATGAGTCCTCTCGGGTATTTAATAGATCAGTTTGCCAATTGTAGAGAGATAGTGGTCGGCTTTGCTTCTCTAAGGCCTAGTTCCTTAGGTGGCAATTTCTTTTGTAAAATTGCATTGCTCTCCTCGGTTAGCATTACAATCTTATGCCTCTAACTTCTGCTTGTTTGATAATATAACCTTCAAAAATTTTGCATATTTAAGCATTTGCTCTAAAGCTTCACTAAGAGGAATATTAATATGCAGTTGCTTAAATATACTCAGAAATTTAGAGAACGGATTATCAATCTTATTTTTTGTTAATCTTTGTGCAAAAGGAATTGGTGGATCATAAATTGAAGGAGAATAAGTTTTAGATATATGAGTGGGCATTAATAACATTCTAACAATATTTACTATCTGTGGCTGGTCATATGTCTGCCCACTTCTCAATGTTATGGCTTTGACATGTTCCTTTGGATTGATCACAGTGTTGCTTGGTAAAGTCCCTGTTGTCCTCGCGGTAAGTATGTTTGAGAGCTGACTGATTTGTGCATCAAGATTTCGGATTGAAGCCGAGTTGTTTTGGATCACCATATCAGTCTTTTGCATGTAAGCTAAGTTGTTTTGGATCACCATATCAGTCTTTTGCATGTAATGCATAATCATATCTTCTAGTGTCGACTTCTTCTTGTGCTGTGGAAACTATTCGGGTGGTTTAGCCAGCACTTAGCTATTGTTCCAAAAAAAGTTAGGGTGATTTCTCCATCTGGGATTGAACGTATTTGAGTAAGGATTATTTTGACGTTGGAGATTGGACACATAATGGGCTTGTTCATAACTCGGTTGGGCAAATAGATTCCCCACTTGGCAATCCACACTTGAATGATTTTCTACGCAACGATCACAAGCAACATTAGTTTGAATAGTATTAACGTTCATCTTACCAAGTTGTTGTGATAGTTTGCCATCGGCGCCGCCAATGTGGTAATCGAATCAAGTTCAAAAACTCCAGCCGTCTTTTTTGGCACTGCTCTCTCCGCAGACCATTGATAGTTGTTGGATGCCAATTCTTCTAGAAGTTCATATGCAGCTTCATTGGTCTTACTCATTAATGCTCCTCCTGCAGCCACATTAGCCATAGATCAATTTGTGGGTCCTAAACCATTGTAAAATGTTTGTACCTAAAGCCAGGTTAGGAGGTTGTGATGTGGACACTTGTGCAATAAACCCTTGTATCTCTCCTATGCCTCATATAATGATTCACCCTCAAATTGGACGAAGGTAGTGATATCATTCCTTAACTTCGCTGTCTTGGCCGGAAGGAAATATTTTGCTAAGAATTTTTGGGCCAACTCCTCCCAGGTGATGATGATGCCGAGCAGCAAAGAGTTCAACTAAGCTTTTGCTTTTTCCCTAAGTGAGAAAGCAAAAAGTCTCAGTTGAATCGCATCATCTGTCACTCTGTTGTGTTTAAAAGTATCACAAATTTATAGGCTGGCCGCCTTATAGTAGATGTCGTCCCATTGACAGAGGGCATAACATAGTATCTTAATGTCTTGTGCTCTTGGTCAGCCATATTAAATTTAAATGCGGTGACCTCTTTCTTTCTTCTCTTTACTAATCCGACATAAGATTTTTTCAATCTCAAGATCAAAAAGTGTATGCTCTAATGATTTACATCGGGGCATGCACTTCTAATTCCTGAAAAGAAAAATCAAACCAAGATCTAATTTAAACTAATAAAATAAAATCCAAAGTAGTAAAAATCTAACTAGTATCAATATCAATAACAAATAAATAATCACCGGCAATGGTGCCAAAAACTTGTTGTACTGAAAATATCTGCAAGTGCACATAATTGTAACAAGTAGTAAAATATTTTTAAAGAAAACGAATGTTGAACCTACATGGATTAATTATGCTTTTGAATACGGAAATTTACTAAATTAATTAGTATTTGTAAAATCGAAATTTAAAGAATAGATTATCTAAACTAAACTAAAGAAAATAACATTAAAATTTAGATTTTAAAGATAATAAGAATAAATCTAGAGCATTTAATTTCACCTAACAAATCCGACATAATTTATTTTTCCTCATTACAGAATTCTGATTATCCCAAGTTGATAAAAATCCCTTAACTATTCAATATTTTCTCTTGAATAATACCAAAAATATCTACAATTAATAACTTCTTATCTCTATGTGAATTTAACTAATTGGAGACTCATTAAGTTCTTTAGATTTTTCTTAAAAATCACACTAATTGCAGTAAGGTATCTCTACTTTCGCTCAACTAATAGTACTTAATCCTAGAGCTTTCATCACAAATCACCTATCGGTCTCATTGCGATTCAATAGATCGAACAACAATTAGCTAGAAAATTATAAGCATTAAGAACAAGGAATAAACACTCAATCATGAAAATATTGAAAATACAATAACTTAGAATATAAATTGTGTGTTCAATGCTACGCTACATTAAAGCTCCAGAAAATAAAATTAATTCATAATGAAATTGAGAAGAACAAGAATAAAACTGATGTTGTTCGTTGGAGTCGGTTGATGAAGTATACGACTCTAGCCTCTATCCTCCAGATCCGCCTCCTTGAAAGAAACTCAAAGAATAAACTCTAGAATATTTTTACTCTAAACTCAAACTCTCCTAAAAACTAACTACCCTATTCATCCCACAAGACGAGATTAAATAGATGTCAAAACTCAAATCTGGAAACAAGATAAATGCGGCTACAATCTAGCCTAAAAATCTGAAAAATAATTTCTAAAGATAAATGTTAACATAAAAGAAATTATCTCAAGAATAATGAGATTATCTAAAATGGAAAATTCAGTATTATGTGGCTTGATTTATGGAGTTCGGGAGGATTTGGTGGTCAGCTAATTGATTGCGGAACTCAAAAGGGTCCCACCAGGTAGATGCCGTATGCGCAGAATATAATTGGTCTCCTCGCCTACCGAGAGGAAAGTGACCGGGATGATAGAACTCTCTTGCCAATCTACTGAGCGGTAAAGCTACTCGTATTTGCTAGTTGTTGCCCATGATGTCGTTTATGTTGGTTGCTTAAGTTGATCGTTTAGACTAGTCGCCCAATCTAGTTGCCCGGAGCCATGCGCTAAGTCTTCTCGCCTAGAAGGTAAAATATCTGTCTTATTGCCTAACTCTTGTAGCACAAATTCTGGTCACAAATTTCCTAGCCCAAATCTCCTCGACTTTCTTCAGATCTTGTTGCCTCTCATTGGTCTGGATCCGTAGTCTCTTTTTTTACACCAAAATGCTCTCATTTTGCATGAAATCTTCTCAATCTTTCAAATCCAAGAAAATAAAGAAAAATATATAGAAATAAAATAAAATCAATAGTATTAAAGGAAAAATGACACTTACCATAAATAAAAATCAGTTAAAAATCATACTTATTTGTCTACAATAGCGAAAATATTCTTGATTCTTGGAAGGAAGGCGATAAGGGCTCGTGTTTTCAAGTGTCTCTGGTTGAGAAGATGATGAACTAGAAGATGTGGTAGATAAGACTGAATTTGTATGATGGGAAAGCAATGTCTAGAAGTGAGCCTCTTCTTGAACAAGGCTAAAAATAACCGTGTCCTATATAGAAGAGGTGTCCTATGCAAAAGTTTCACTCAAAGTGGTTTAAAATCATCACGTAGTGTCATAAAAAACTGTTATAATCAAGTATGTTTTCTCTGTCTTTCATATAGTTTAGCATCCTTTGGATCCCTCCAAGCTGCATCTGAGAGAGAAAGCCGGTCAAATAAGAATTGCATGTGGGCAAAACAGTCATTGATACTCTAGCATGGTTCTTGTTTTAGTTGATAGAGATCAAGTATCAGTAAGTACTCTTGGGAATAATCAACCGATAAGTAGGGAGTGACAAGCATATCCTAGGAAGACTATGACTCATCAAAAGGGCCAAACAAGAAACAATTCATGGACTGGTAGTATTATGAAACTAAGTGAGAATATGATAATGATTACTCTCTGAATCAATCAAACGAGTCCAAAAGGTGTCATCAGACTCAGTAGAGCCCTTTGTGGATGTCATTATATCTCCAGTTACATAGAGCCAAAGTTTAAGACCCTTGAGAAAGCTATGCATAAATTAAACCCAAATAGTATAGTTTGTACCATCCAAAATAATGGGAATTGGACATGAAATACAATTTTGAGTCATTGCTAGAGATATTATGAAAACATAGACTAGTAATATGAAATCAGGGCAAACATTTGAGTAGAAAACATCTGATCGACTGTTAGAGTCAACGGTCAAAAGTCGACGATCAATGGTGCTGATGGAGGTCATGTGGATGCTTAGGTGATAGAGGGACACGTGCACATGGGTGAAGCAGAAGCTCTGACGAACATGAAGGTGCAGGAAGGCATGGTAGAAACTTCTTGCAATGTGTGAAGACTCTGGCTGGAGATCTGGATGCAGCTCTGAGTAGTTCTTTGTTGGAGAATTCCAACAATAAGTTGAAACCTCTGAAAAGATACTAGAAAGAAGATTAAAAGATCGTTGGAACGGCGAGTGGCACCGGAAAAAAGTTAAACAGAATAGCTCCCCCAGAAAAAATAAAATAGGTAGAATTTTGACTAAGTGATTTAGAAGCAATTCTCTGATACCATGTTGGGATCAATATTAATAAATCACAAAACTAATATTCTATACAAGGTGGCCTATATAAAGGAGAGCAAAGGTTATACTAGAGACATTATCAAGGAAGATGATTCTATATATTCGTGGAGGGGACTTTCCCTTTTCAATAAGTGAGGTAAAAAATCAGTGGTTTGAAGATGAGGCTTCTGTCTACCGGCAAAAAACTTATTTTGTTAAGGCATGTTATATCCAGCATGGCCCTTCACCTTTTTGTTGTTTTACAAGTCCCTCAAACTACTATCAACACGATTCATAGGTTGATGAGTTCTTTCCTTTGGGGAAAATCCAATGGGCGAGATAGAAAGAAATGGGTGGCTTGGAAACATATTTGCAACCCGGTGGAAGAAGGGGGACTCGGTTTACGGCATCTCCAGGACTCTCAGAGAGCCTTACATATGTGGTTTGCTTGGCACCTTCTACAAGGTACTTCTCTATGGGCTAATTTTTTCAAAGCTAAATATGTGAGATCGAAACCTTGGTTTCTAATAGATGCTACTAAAGGGTCAAGATTTTGGAGAATAGTTGCTAATTGTATTCCATCGCTTTTGCATAACTCTAAATGGAAGATTGGAGAAGGAGAGATTTTTTGCTGGTATGATAAATGGAGGGATAATGGTCCTCTAATTAATGAGATGTCATTAGTGGGTTCAGCTCTACTAAAAGTTAAAGAGTGTAGGTTGTCTGATAGTTGGGATGTGGACCTTCTTGAGAACTTAGTAGGTCAAGATAATGTGGATGATATTATAGTTGCTTTATCTGGGCCTAATTCCAGAAACGATGTACTGGTTTGGACTCCTGTAGAGACAGGTATGTTCTATAGCAAATCTGCATGGCATTATATTCATTTCAGAGGTTCCTCTCTTGATTGGCAAGCTTGGATTTGGCATAAAAACCTTCTGTTAAGAATGTCTATCCATTTTTGGATGGCTTGGCATATGGCCTTGAGTGTAGATGATAGATTGCACCATATTGGTATTCCCCTTGTTCCCAAATGTGATTATTATATTGTAGGCCATCATGAAGTTATTAACCATGTTCTATTTGAGGGTGAATTCCCTCAAAAAGTATGGTCCTTTTTTGGCAACCTTTTTGGTATTCCTCTTGGTAGATCTTGGAATTCTAATTCTATGAGTTGGTTCATGCATGCTAGCTCTTCCTCCTAGGTGGGTTTTATAATTGGTATCATGCCCATCATTGTTACTTGGAGTCTTTGGAGGAGAGGATGTCTTGCTTGAATAAAAGGTAATTTGGAAACTCATGAAGCTGTTGTTCATTCTATTTGTGTGTGGATAGGGTCCCTTTATCACACTGCTAAGAACCCGAATAGGTTGTTCCGCTGGGATAGCATGATCCTGGAGGCCTAGGGGATTAAACTGGTTGCGCCAAAAGCTAACTGTTGCAAAGTGGTAAAGTGGCTTAAGCCGCCATCGGGATGGTGCAAGTTGAACACAGATGGTAGTAGTCTCGGTAACCCGGGCTCTTGTGGCATTGGTGGTGTTATTCATAATGATTTAGGTTGGCTTGCCCAGGCCTTTGCCTATCCTATTGGTTTTCGATCTAACAATAGAGCGAAACTCCTGGCACTCCTTAAAGGTTTGAGGCTTTGCAAATCACTAAATATTTCAAATGTGATAGTAGAGATTGATTCGATGGTGGTTATTTCTTGGTGGAATAGAGGGCGATGTGGTGTTTGGTACATGGAGGATTTTTGGGAAGAGCCTGTTTGTTTGACTCATACTCTCAATTGTCGTTTCCAGCATGTGTTCTGTGAAGATAATAAGATGGCGGATTGGTTAGCCAAGGAGGGTGCCTCAGGCATAGAATTAGAGGGTCACTATTGGTCACTACTGTTGCAACTAATCTGTATACCGTTCTAGTCATTCAGGACACCTATATGGACCATGCTGAACTGAAGATCTATTTGTTCAAATATATAAATCACGTCGGATCTAGATTCAAAGTTTCAAGCACTACACCTATATGGATCATGTTTAAATTCAAACATTCAAAAACAAATATCCAACCCCATCAATAATGCTGTGACACCTATATTGACCAATGCAAGCAGGCAGGACAGAACATATTGTGGAAACATCGTAGTTAGAACAGAACTAAAATACTAATATTTTTTCATCATTTTGGGACCCAATCCAATAATGTGTACGGTGTATCAAAAAATAGACTTTCAATCAGATATTTCCTTGACAAAATCCTCATTTTCTTGCTAAAACTGTAACAAAAGCTCTAGTCGTGTAATTGGCCGATTTGGACTGGAACGCTGGGTAGTGATTTAAGGTTAAAAGAAAGTGCTTGGTTTTGCTGGTTGGTAATTCTGAAGTATTCCTATAGTACTCATGTAATGTGTAACTTCCATCCTAATAGGATGAGAGTACCACGTCATTTGTATTCCGGGAGTACCAATTAATTTTGATTTGATGACTCTTATTATATATACCTTCCTCACATAAGTTTGGGGATTAAATAGGTATTTAAACCGGTAAGAGACGACTGGAAGAAAGGACTAGAAAATTTGAACCCAAGGAATTATTTAAATGATGTGCCGCCAATGCGAGTCTAATTTAAGAAATTTATGTCACGGCATGTTTGTTCTCCAATTTATGAGCTAACCAACTTCAAATTATCCCGATTATATATAGCTCTCCGCAATTCATTGAGGGAAAATCTCGATTCAATTACTGTGCTATTGCAGAATTATCCACCTTGCACATACCTGGCCTCTACGTACCTATTTAAATATTATAGTAACGAGAAATCCACTTTATAAAGAATAAAATACTCGATTCAAGATTAAAAACGGAATATGCTATTAAATTTTAATTATTCATCATGGCCCCATGAATTTATTACAACTTCATGGGAAATTATTTAGATCTCAACATACAAACATTACGATTGAGACCCATAGATACGCTTAAAACATGCTTGGAAAAAAGATGACTATAATGTTTTTGTTCTTAGGTGAAGAACTTTTGTATGGTCTCTGTAAAAGCTACATTGGTTGTGCTATAACCCCCATCCACGACTAGGTTGAGCCCACTCACGTACTTGGACTCCTCGCTCGCCAAGAACAACGCTGCCTCTGCCAAATCTCCTGCTTCCAAAACTGGCCCTTTCAAATTTGCCGCGGAGGATAAAATCTCTTCCGCCTTTTCCTTCTTGTCTATTCCCATCCCTTTTAGGAATATAGGGGTGGCCGCACCATATGGTGATATGCAATTGACTCTAATTCCGTACTGACCCAACTCAACACATAAATTCTTTGTTAGTCCCACAACGGCATGCTTGGACGCCGTGTAGCTGTGTGAGGCCAATCCATGTGACTGACTTGCACAGCTTGAGGTGAATAGAATGGTGCCCCTTTTCGCTGGAATCATTACTTTGGCCGCGTGTTTTGCCCCCAGAAATGACCCCAAGACATTCACATCAAAAACAGTCTTGTAATCCTGCTGCTCGTGGTCTAAGATGCTTGCTTTGTTTTGGCCAGTACAGCCTGCATTGTTGAACATTATGTCGAGTTTTCCATGCTTCGACACCGCAGTATTGACAGCATTCTGGACATCAGACTCGCTAGTGACATCGCAGTGGACGTAGGAAATGGCACCATTGATGCTTTTGTCTTGGGAAACTGAGAAACCAAGCTCGTCTTGGACGTCAGCAATGATGACCTTAGCACCATGTTCAGCGAATAGTCTTGCCGTACTCTCGCCAATGCCACTTGCACCTCCGGTTATCAAAGCAACCTTGCCTGCTAATCTGCATATTCCAAATTCTATTACGGGAGATTTCGAAATATCACAACGAATGATATAAACTATGGAGAGAAAGAGAATAATTATATAAAAGCTAGGAAATTAACTCAAATAGGTACCAAAAGCTTTGCTTTTTATTATTACCTCTTGGCAATGGGAGCTAGCAAGGACGATGCGCCGTTCATGATATTTGTTATTGGTTGTGTTGTCGTGGGGAATGCTAGCTAATTTGATGTGAGGATATGATTTTGTGATGATCTGGTGATGTTTTATAAGGAGAGAACTCAATTGTAGCGGTTCAGAAACGTTACCTATATGCTGTGTGAATCTCTATAAAAGTATTGTTGCATGACATCAAGCGTTTGAATTAGAAGTACTCTATTTGATTTTGTTTTATTAATTCAAAAATAAAAGGACTCTGACTATATCAGATTTGCGATTAATGTAACTTATATAGAAGTCAAACTCTAGACCGCGTCAAGAATCAAAAAAGAAAACTAGAACAACTTAATAGCAAGGCCAGACTCATTTCAACAAGATACTTGTATATACAAAAACACGTACAAGAAAAATTATATCCTTCCAAAATATTACATCAAGATTGAGATCAAAGTAAAAATTATTCAAAACACGTGTGTTGTGATAATAATTTCTTTCACACAATTTTTTTTAATACTTTCGATGTTTATCTTTATCCCACTCTAGCTCCTAAAGTTTGAATAGAAATGCTAGAAGATTTGAATCCCCAAACTACTATTCCCTTGCAACGTCCGCTCGGTCTTGCAATTCTATTTTAATAAAATAGGTCCTACACACAAGGATGATGAAAAATGGACCCTATCTTTTTCATTTTTGGTAATCGAAAATCCGATTACAGTGATTGTAGTGCTTAGAGGAAAAGGGGATAGGCTAAAAATAAAACAGGCAATGAACCATGGCTCTCAGCCAATGTTCCTTGGCTTAGCCTAAAGGGGGTTCGTGATAGGTCCCAACTTGTGATAACGTTAACGTAAAAGAATGCTTTCTCTTCCGGTGAGAAATAAACCGTAATAGTTGAATAAATTATATGATAATACTTGACACTTTCTGGGCTGCTTTAAGTAAGCCAAGCCGTTTACAATCATGCCGAAAATAAAGGGAAACTAGTAGCTAACTAACCGACTCAAACACGTAAATAGACACGTAAAACAAAGCATAAAACAGAGCCCCAAAACAGAACATCAACGGAAAGAAAAACACGTAAAATACGTAACTCCTTGAAGACCCATTCCTACGTAATCAACTAACTCAAGCTTCCCACGTTCCCAACGTCCCTTACGACCCGTTCTCGTCTCTTGTTGCATGCGGCATGCATGCAACGTAAACTGCATATTGATTAAACTGCATATTGATCACATACAGTTTATCCCAAATACTTGGGATTGGGTTTACGGAACCTCGTTGACTGCCGTGGCCTATCAGTTCGCTTTGATCCAACGAGTGAATGATCAGTCACTTGTGGTTTGACCGTAGGAAGATATTACGAGCGTCTATTTTGTCACATTTCTTAGGTGAACTCCGGTTCTAGTACTATCTCAATGTTCTTATTCAAGGAAAACAAAAATATACTAGGATAGCTAGAAACGAAAGGACTCGATCTTTGGCAAAAACCAATGAAAACCAGCGATTATACCAGCAAGCAAGGCTCAGGAACAGACCGGAATGGGCTAGCTAGGGTGGGATGTAGTTTGAAGCTTTGAGGTCAAGAATCTACTGGTGCTGCACGTGCAACTAGGAAGTACACGTGGCAGTGCGTGGATCTAACTTGCGTGAGGCTCACTGTTGTTCGGATGGCAGCGGTTGATGCTTCGTTTGTAGATCCGCATTTGGAAATGCTATGAAATGACGCGTATAATCATTTGGTGATTGGAAAGTAATGGAATGAATATTTTCCGACCTATTAGAGAGAGGAAAAAAAAAAAGAAAGGCAAAAAAAGGCAGCATCAATGCTAGCCTGGGGAATGAGGAGAGGCAGTATTTGTCAGAAGAACTTCAATTCGTTCCTCTTTAAATACAAGATTCCTGGGTTGTGGCATTACCTTTAGAGCAATAAAATTTTAAACCCCTTGATCTCTTCGAGTATCCAACAAAATAGCAGACAATTGTTCTTAATTCTAGTNGAGTGTGATCCTCCTCCTCTGTAATATTTTCTTGTGTACCACTATTTAATAGTGAAGCTCTTTTCTGTGGATGTAGGCAGTTGCCGAACCACGTTAACTATCTTGGTGTCACTGAGTGCGTAGAGTGTACTCTTTTATTACCACTTTTATCCCTTCCGCTGTGTTGATTTCCCCAACAAAAAAAGGCAGTATCAATGCTAGCCTGGGGAATGAGGAGAGGCAGTATTTGTCAGAGGAACTTCAATTCGTTCCTCTTTAAATACAAGATTCCTGGGTTGTAGCATTACCTTAAGAGCAATAAAATTTTAAACCCCTTGATCTCTTCGAGTATCCAACAAAATAGCAGACAATTGTTCTTAATTCTAGTTTCCTTTCATTAGGCCTATAGGGCCTAGCCCCATGGGAAAATTCCAGACATGATGTGACACCCTCATTCCCCACTTGAGATTGGATGGTGATCGAAGTACCGGGACATGTAACTCAAGACTACATATCTCTATATATGATAGTTAAGATGCAATGCATCTATAATTAATGTTCTAACAGTATGTAATAATTCACAACGAAAATTCATGTAAATCTAAGTAAGATTTAAAACAAATTTGTAAAATACTTGGGTAGTGCTAGTGTGCCGCCCAACTTTGACCGCTGGGCGTGCCCAACGGTACAAATTTCATTTTTTATTTTAATACTTGGGTAGTGCTAGTGTTCTAACACTTTTGATTTTTCAAATAGTAATTAATTTAGTAAATTTTAGTACTCAATAGAATAATTAATCTTTGTGGGTTCGACATCCGTTTTCTTTAAAAATACTTTATTACTTGTTACGATTCTGTGCATTTGCAGATATTTTCAGCACAACAAGTTTTTGGCACCGTTGCCGTGGATTACTTATTTGTTATTGATATTAATACTAGCTAGATTTTTACTACATTGGATTTTATTTTATTAGTTTAAATTATATCTCAGTTTGATTTTTTCTTTTTAGGAATTAGAAGTGCATGCCCCGATCTAGATCATTAGAGCTTACACTTTTCGATCCCGAGATTGAAAGAACTTTACGTCGGATTAATAAAGAGAAAAAGAAAGAGGTCATGGCATCTAAAATTAATATGGCCGACCAAGAGCACAAGGTGTTATGAGACTATGCTATACTCTCTGTCAATGAGGCGACATCTAGTATAAGACAGTGTAACACCCCACTCCCTAATAAAGACATTTTTAGAATTTTTGGAGAGACAGTGTGCTACGAAACTTGAACTTATGACTTTTCTTTTTAACAACGCGTCAGATGCGAAAGATTCTATAAATAAAACAAACTTTAATAAATACTTAAAATTAAAAATAGAGTTTATAGAAGCACTTACTTCAAAAGATATGAAAGTCTCATGTGCGAAAGATTCCTAATGTCCATATTGCAAATTTCTTAAAAAATTGTGATACTTTTAAATACAACGGAGTGATAGATGATGCGATTCAATTGAGACTTTTTCCTTTCTTACTTAAGGAAAAAGCAAAAGCTTGTTTGAACTCTTTGCCACCCGGAATCATCACCACTTGGGAGCAGTTAGCCCAAAAATTCTTAGCAAAATATTTCCCTCCGGCCAAGACATCAAAGTTAAGGAATGATATCACTACATTGACTCAATTTAAGGGTGAATCATTATATGAGGCATGGGAGGAATTTATTGCGCAAGTGTCCACATCACGACCTCCCAACCTGGCTTCAAGTATAGGCATTTTACAATGGTTTGGGAACCAAAAATCGATCTATGGTTGATGTGGCTACAAGAGGAGCATTAATGAGTAAGACCCATGAAGCCACATATGAACTTCTGGAAGAATTGACATCCAACAACTATCAATGGTCTACGGAGAGAGCAGTGCCAAGAAAGACAGCTGGAGTTTTTGAACTTGATTCTATTACCACATTGGCGGCACAGATGGCAAATCTATCACAATAACTAGGTAAGATGAACTTTAATGCTATTCAAACTAATGTTGTTTGTGATCATTGCGAAAGAAATCACTCAAGCATAGATTGCCAAGTGGGGAATCTGTTTGCCCAACCGAGTTATAAACAAGCCCATTATGTGTCCAATTTCTAACGTCAAAATAATCCTTGTTCAAACACGTTCAATCCTCGATGGAGAAATCACGATGGAAAGATGGCAAGGGAGAGATCACGGCATGTGGAAGAAGATGTTACCGAGAAGAAGAGAGAGCAGTGGCTTGATGCGGTAGCCAAGTAGTATGGTGGCGACGTGGAGGTGGGAGTTGTCGGCGTGGGATGGTTGGTTTGTGGCACTCAATGGAAGCAATAATTTCCTCTGTTTCATGGAGCCAAAACAGAGGCCACTTGGACGTGCAATGGTAGCTTGGGCGACGGTGGTGGAAGGCGACAACAATGTAGCAAGGTGTTGTAGGGTGTAGCAAGACCAGGTTGTGGCCGTTTCCATCGAGAATGGCGGCTAAACGTGTGCTTGGGAAGGAAGTTCTGGCTATGGAAGTGCTTTGTTTCTTGGTGCAAGAACAGAGCAGTTTCGGCTTCTTTCAGTGGTGGTCATGTTGCTTCCTGTGGAGGCTTGTAGTGGTTAGTTTTTGCTTCTGGGGGTGAGGTTGCTAGATGGCGTGGGTTGTTCACGGTGGTCTTATTCTGGAAGTGAGGTGTGGAGAATACTACTGAACATAAACTAGGCAGTGAAGTTAGTGCTTCTGTTGGTGGCTATGTAAAAGTTAGCTGTTGTGCTTGTTTCCTGGACACGTGGGGATGTGGGACTGAGTGTTGTGTTGGCCTCGTCGTGCTTGATAGAAATTTACGTAGAAGGTGTGGCTTGATTTACGTCCATGGGTCAAAATATATAGAAGCAGTGGTTTAAGAAATTTTATCACGAAGGGGACTCTAAAATTGTAACTCTAGTGTGCTTAAAATTGGACTTGTTAATGGGCTAGGACTCGATAAATAATTTAGGCAATAAATGACCAAAATAAATCTCTCATCCAACATATCTTCGACGTTTAGAAAAAATTTATTAGGCCAAGTTCTAAATATTTCGACCTCCCCTTGGTCCGTGATTTATTATTTGGACCTTCGTCCAATATTGAGCCCAATAAAAAATTCATAC
Source organism: Juglans hindsii (assembly GCA_003123825.1). Taxonomy (NCBI): domain Eukaryota; kingdom Viridiplantae; phylum Streptophyta; class Magnoliopsida; order Fagales; family Juglandaceae; genus Juglans; species Juglans hindsii. The sequence continues at coordinate 168,681 of QEOW01002112.1, read as the reverse complement.
TTTGCCAAATAAACTTTTTGACCCCGTAAGTTACTCTGAAATTACTCGTTAAAATTCAAATGGACTTTTCATATATAAGCCCAAAATTATTTAACGGACTCGGGCTGGGACCAGGTGTTACACTTTTCCCCTCTTCCAAGTAAGTGCCTCCCATGCCAAAACCCTAGTTAGGGTTTTTCTTAAGCCTAACGCCCTTGGTGACCGATTTTCACTAGCCCATGTTGGGCCCCTTAGTGAGCTCTGGCGCCTCTTTCCTAAAATGGGCAAGGTCCTTGTTGCTTTCTAGGTTTTTTACGTGCCATAACTTAAAAAGATAACTAAGTGGGCTAAGACTAAAAATAATAAAAGTAATAGACGAGAACATGGCTAAGTCCAGGTTATCACACATGAAATGCCTAATACTAGGTCTTTTGTCAGTCCATAACTCGTATGGAGTTTTAGCTACTCCTTTACTAGCTACTCGATTCAGAATGAAAACTACGGTCTTTATGGCATCTCCCCACAGTGACTCTAGTAAAAGCGAATCAGTTATCATACTCCTAACTATGTCATCTAGGGTTCAATTTCGTCTCTCAACTACACCATTTTGGTATGGAGTCCCTAGTATGGTGTGTTGAGGAACGATGCCACATTCTTTTAAATACCTCACAAATGACTAGGACGTTGTTTACCTAATCCATCATACCTACCATAGTATTCACCACAATGGTCTGATCTAATAACCTTAATTTTCTTATCAAGCTAATTTTCAACTTCATCTTTGTAAGCCCTAAAAAAGTCACATACTTGTGATTTTTCATGTATACCCATAATGACAATAGTCATCTATATAAGTGATAAAATGTTGTTGACCATTCCAAGATGTCATAGTGAATGGACCAGAATGTCAATATGTATCACTTCTAAGATGCCTGAACTCCTATTGACACTTATTTTCCGTATATTTTTTTGTTTGCCTTATATGCATTCAACACAGATTCTAAAATCTGAAAAATCAAGAGGACCAAGAATTTCAATTGACACTAGCATTTAAATTCTCTCTTTCGAGATATGTCTCAAATACTAATGCCCGGGCATAGAAAAATTATCATTCATTAATCTTTGATTTGTAGCATATTATTTACATGCAAGGTTTATATTATGTTTAAGTGAGAGGCATGCAAGTCTAGCAAATGAAGATTATCAAAGAGAAATAGTACCAATAACACTTGAAACTCATAACAGACTAAATTCCTTGTTTCAAAAGAACAAGAATAACCGAATTTTTCTAAACAATAAACATAATTAAATTATGTCTAAATGATGGTAAGAAAAAACTCGCATCCAAATCAAAATAAAAAACAGACTCTAATTTTAAACTATAGACTTCAATTGCCTCCCCTCTAACATCATTGTCATCTCCCAAGTAAATGAAGTTTTTCAACCTCACTAGCTGTTCAACACTTAGGTACCCTACATGGTAACACTTATGTGAATAGTAGCTCATAAATCTATCCACCAAATTTAGGTGGCACAAATTTCAGTAAAAACAATAGTAGAAAAATCATATTTCTTTGCAAGACACTTTTGATACTGGAGACAATTATTCTACACATAACTAGTCTTCTTGCAAAAGTAACAAGTAGAAATCTTATCGTACAATCAACATTATTAGCACACAAAATTGAAGGAAAATCACTACAATAAAAGATATTATTGATTCTCGGTCGACGACCCTCTATATTTTAAGTGGTTTCATGTATTAATCGCTTAAGTACCGTATTAAGATATGCAAGTCTGAAGGACATAACTTTTATAAAAAAGAAAAAAATACATTAGGTTGCATTTGGTTGCAAGACTCAGTTGATTTCAGTCTAATTTTAAGTTGAGTCAAATATCTAAACAACTAACTCTTAAATTACTAAATTCATCTCAACTCAAAACCTCTTTATACGTGGGACCCACAACCTTTTTCAAATTAACACATTTTTAAACGTGGGATCCACAACCTTTTTCAATTTCTCATAGGATAAAAGGAAATTAACACACATAGGTACCAAAAGCTTTGCTTTTTATTATTACCTCTTAGCAATGGGAGCTAGCAAGGACGATGAGCCGCTCATGATAAGGAGAGAACTCAATTGTAGAACTCAATTCAAATTTTAATACCCTAGGTGCATGTGATGAAATTTGGTCCTTCTGTTCCTTTCCTGTTAACTATCTTCCACGGTTCCAATGTGACAATTGATAGGTGGCAACTTAATTCCTTGCTGCCTCAGTAACAAATGTATATAAACTTTGTACAAGTTTTTTGTTAAAATATGAGCTCCACCAAGAAGAAAGAAGTTTTTCACACTTTTTTATGGTAGAGTCTATATTTTTATAAAAGGCTTTTCCGAAACATGTGCATTTCGGACTTGTATTTATCATTTTTCGTATAAAAAAACAAACCAAGAACTATTAAAATACAAAAAAGAGAAAACATTAAAAAAAGAGATCAGACAGAAACGCTTTGGAGGTGGCAACTGTGCTCTCTGAAGAGTAAACGAGAAATGCGTGGTATAATTGTGAAAATTGGATACCCAATGAGTTTTCTATACAAATAAACATAATATAATAATATAAACAACTATTAATGTCAATTCAGAAGAAGAGTCAATATAATAAACACAGTCAAAAACGCCCCAATTACCTAAAAACACCTATTAATATAAACATGTCTCACCAAACCAATATTATAATAAGCATGATAGACAGGGGTGTAAAAGTCAACAAAATAATTTCAAAACACTGTAAGGAGACTTGGCAAAATGTCTCTTTCCATAAAAGAGAACAAAAATCTCTCTCCATTGTTATTTAAGTATTCTTTTAGTCTATTGGGTCGATATTTGGAACCGAGAGACGAAGCCTCGTACTAATGAATCACAAATTGTTTGATTTGGAATGATGAAATTTGTAGTACGAGGATACATACGTGAATAAGTCTTGCTACGACTGAAGAACGCATAAAAGAGATCCATAGGCCGGGCTCTCGCCTATTGCTTCAGCAGCAAAGGATGCTCACAATCGCAAGATTGAGAGAAGCCAAATCGTCAGTAAATGATTTTCTTTTACTCAGTGCATGTTTGGGTTTGAGTTTGGAGGTTTAAAAAGTGTTTTTAATAGTTTAAAAGCTCTTTTAGGGAAGGTTTAGATATAGAAAGTCTTTTATCTAGTCATCTAATCATTACAACTTTTTCTACATTTCTTCACAAAATATAATAAACAATTCAACTTTTTTCGAATCTCAAAAAAATAATAATATTTTATTTAACTTTCATTTCAACTCATCTCATCTCAACTCATTATCCAAATCTCCACTTAAAGAAAAGATAGTATGTTTGATAAATATATAAAAAAAAAAAAACTGCTTTAAGCACCCAAAAAAAGTTCCATATTCTAGAGTAAATCCCTTGGCCAAAAGTGGATTTGGGTTTGAGTTTGGCTACTGATCTTCATAATCAATAATGTATTCTTGAGTAAATCTCTTGACCACAAGTCGGGCCTTGTATTTATCAATAGTTCACTCGAGCGAGTTTTAATTTTGAAAACTCACTTAGACCCAACAATAGACTTCCTTGGAGGCAAATTGACCAGATCCCAAGTACCAACTTCCCCTTTTGTTGCAGCCTGCTAAAGGGTGTTAGTGGAAGCCTTATGATAGGAGTGAGGTTCATGCAAGCTAGTTAAGGCATGCAAGGGTAGAGATCTTACCCGGGTGGAACGTCAGAGGTCCGAATGTGGATCGTCAACAAGATCCGCAGATTGGACAGACTTAGGGACTCGATTTTAGCGGTGTTAGGATCGACCATCAGCTGTGTGTAGTTCGAGTGAGCTTGATTAGGGGAAGATAATATTAGGGGGTTGAGCAAAGGTGTGTGTCTCCGTAGGGATGTCAATGGAAAAAGTGGAAATGATGAGATCAGAAATTTATCAACCCCATGGAAGAACGAATGTTACCAAAAAACCGCATGATGGGAAATTCGAAGGCAATGTGACACAGGACCATAACAAATATAGCCTTTGTGTTCGATCCCATACCCAAGAAAGCAACAAAATTGAGAGCGAGGCTTGAGTTTGGTGTTCTTGTGTGGTTAATGTAAAATGAAACAGACCGAACCAAAAACTTGTAGGTGATGATATACAGGAGTGGAGCCAAGTCGTCTCTTGTAAGGAGTATCAATATTAAGAATAGGAGATGGCAACCAATTGATGAGGTAGACCGACATGAGAGAGGCTTCACCCCAAAATGGAGTAGGCAAGGATGGTGATAGGAGGAGAGCATTTGTGGTATCTAGAATGTGGCCAAGTTTATGTTCGGCCCTCCCATTTTTTTGCGAGATACTTGGACATGAAAGGTGAAGAATAATGCGATAATGTTTGAGGATATCATGAAAGGCACGTTGTGTATACACTATAGCATTACCAGCACAAAAGACTTCAATGCATTTTGAGAATTGAGTTTCAATCATTTTGGCAAAGTTACGATAAATATCTAATAATTTGAAACCTTATTTCATTAAGAAATTCCAGGTATAATGAGAGAAATTATCCACAAAGATTATAAAATATCTTGAGCCACTTGTACTAGGAATGGTATTACCAAATCTACATTTACCAAATCTCTAAACGTCGGAATGAATTAGATTGAAACAAGTAGATGCCATACGCTCACTAGTATTAAAAGGCAATGAGTTGTTTCCCAAGATGACAAGAAATGCAATAAAAAAGACTAGGACTAGTAGATGCATGACCAAGACGAGAGTGCCAAAAGGAAAATGAGGGTGAAGAAGCGGAGGAAGCAACTCTCGCAACGTTAGGGTTAGGAAGGTGGAGGGATGAGAGATGAAACAATCACCCAACTCTATGCCCAATCCCATGTATCTAACTAGTCCGAGGATCCTACATAACAATACCAAGGATGTCAAACACAATCTTGTAACCAGGTTCACACAATTGACCCAGAGAGAAGATTATAAAGATAATAAGAATACATCTAGAGCATTTGATTTCACCTAGCAAATCCCACACAATTTATTCTTCCTCTTTATAGAATTCCAATTATCCCAAGTTGATGCTAAAAATCTTTTAACTATTCAATATTTTCTCTCGAATAATACCAAAAATATCTCCAACTAATAACTCCATATCTCTATGTAAATTTAACTAATTGGAGACTCGTTAAGTTATTTGGATTTTTCTTGAAAATCACACTAATCGAGATAAAGTATCTCTACTTTCGCTCAACTAATGGTGCTTAATCCTAGAACTTTGATCACAAATCATCTCTTGGTCTCATTGCGATTCAATAGATTGAACAATAATTAGCTAGAAAATTGCAAGCATTAAGAACAAGAAATGAACACTCAATCGTGGAAATATTGAAAATACAATAACTTAGAATATAAATTGTGTGTTCAATGCTAGACTACATCAAAGCTCTAGAACATAAAATTAGTTCATAATGAAATTGAAAAGAACAAGAACAAAACTAATGTTCTTCGTTGGAGTCCGTTGATAAAGCATGCGACTCTCGCCTCTGCCCTCCAGATCTGCCTCCTAGAAAGAAACTCAAAGAATAGACTCTAGAATATTTTTACTCTAAACTCAGACTCTCCTAAAAACTAACTCCCCTATTCATCTCACAAGACGAGATTAAATAAATATCAAAACTGAAATCTGGAAACAAAATAAATGCTGCTACAAACTAGCCTAAAGATCTAGAAAATAGTTTCTAAAGATAAATGTTAATATAAAAGAAATTATCCCAAGAATAACGGGATTATCTAAAATGAAAAATTTAGTAATAAGCGGCTTGATTTATAGAGTTTGAGAGGATTTGGTGGTCAGTAGATTGATTGTGGAACTCGAAAGGGTCCCACCGGATAGATGTCGTGTGCGCTGAATATAACTGGTCTCCTTGCTTATCGAGGGGAAAGACTCCCGACTGGGATGATAGAATCCTCTCACCAACCTACTGAGCGGTAAAACTGATAGCTTTTGCTAGTTTTTGCCCAATATGTCATTTAGGTTGGTTGCTTAAGTTGATCGTTTAGACTGGTCGCCCAATTTAGTCGCTCGGAGCCTTGCACCAAGTCTTCTCGCCCAGAAGGTAAAATATCTCGCTTATCACGCTTTCTAGTCATGAATGTCCTCGCCTAAATCTGCTAGGCTCTCTTCAGATCTCGTTGCCTCTAATCGATCTAGATCCGTAGTCTTTTCTTTTGTACCAAAATGCTCTCATTTCGCACTAAATCTTCTCATTCCTTCAAATCCAAGAAAATAAAGAAAAATATATAGAAATAAAATAAAATCAATAGTATTGAAGGAAAAATGAAACTTTTCATAAATAAAAGAGTAATAAAAATCACAGTTATCAAATACCCCCCAAACTTAAGCTTTGCTCGCCCTTGAGTAAAGAAGAAAAGAAAGACAATGAAAACAAGCATTGATTTGATTCATAAAATTTATTGCCTCAAATATTGCCTAAAGTCTATAATTCAAAGGAATCATTTAAGATCAATCAAGTCTAAAAGTTAATTCAAAACTCAATTTAACCTTATTATCCATCTCACATTCATGCATACCCATCATTCTCACTTCATCATTAGCTCCCCGGATAGTTTTATGCAAACAAGTAAATAAATAATGGATCTCTAAACACTCCATAGGATTGTTTTTCAAATGACTCTCCACTGTTTTAAATTTTTGGGTCTGTTTTGGAAATCCGTGATTTACGGTTTCCTTTTCTAGGTGGTTTTTGTGATTATGGCAGCTAGGGTTGGCCTCTTATGGTGCCCTTTGCCCTTCTGATGGCTTTGCCATCGGCGAGGAATGCCGGAAATAGCAATTCCTTGGTGCAGTCCTATGCACATGCGGCTGCTAAGCTAGTGGACAATCCTTCGTTTAAAATGACAATGCGATTTCCAGTGGATATTAACAATGAATTGGGGTTCATCTTTTCGGCACCAGAAATGGCTAAAGCGGCGGAAGATTATAAATTTGCCATTGTCATAAAGTTCATGCGTGCTCGACCTTCGATTGATAACATTCTGTTGAACATGGTAAAAAAGTGGGGTTCATTTGAAATTCCAACGATCAGTTTTATAGATGATTATCATGTCTTAATCCAGATGAAAAATGAACGTGATTTTGTGGATGGATGGGCACATGAAGGAAGAAGGATGGAAGGAAATTCATTTTGGTTGTTTAAATGAACTAAGGAATTCGATTTACATAGAGAATCTCCATCTCAATGGATTTTTTTACCTGGTTTACCAATGCATCTTTATCAACGTGATTGTCTCCAAATTTTTGCAACTCGTTTCGGTAGGTATCTTGGGACAGATAATGCAACAGTGAATCGAACGAGATCGACGAGTGCAAGAATTTGTGTGGAAGTGGATTTGACTATGGAACCAGTGCAAGGTTTCCCCATTGTGGTTTCTCTGACAAAATATATTTGGCAAGGGGTAATATATGAGAAGCCAGGATTCTATTGTATGAAGTGACATCGACAAGGACATACTGCAGTTGTTTGTAGGGTCGGGGAGGGACGCAACGTTGAAGGGAAACTGAAAGAAAAGGAAAAAATTTGGCAGCCGAAAAACACTATAATAAGGGGTAGGCATCTGGGTCTAAAGATGGGCTGGAGATAGAGGTGAATATTGTTTTATCTAATGGAAAATTGTCGATCATTCTAGAGGACAGTAACTAAAAGTACAATAATGTTGTGATTGAAGAAAGCAGTGATGAAGTCCCTATTCCTGGTGGTGCCATGATCGAAAAATCATCTAATCAAGGTTTAACAAATTTTGCAGATAATTAAAAGGAAGATAGTGATGAAGAATGTGAGGAAGTTTGGTGCGATGAGGAATTGGAAGTGGTTCCGGAAACAGTGTAGACACAGATCGAGAAGTCTCTAGTGTTATTTGGGACTTCGGTTTCTGAACCAAAAAATGATGATTATGTAGGAAAACAGAAAGGGGAACTAGCTTTGGGTTTCTCTTCGGATTGGGAGGAAGGAGAAATTACAGGATTGAAGGGTAAAGAAAATGCTTATGATTCTGATGGAGTTGCTCCTTCGGATTTTGGAAAAACAAATAATGGAGATAGAACAGTGAGGAAGTCTCAGCGGGTTCACACCCGATCTCATAAATTGAATTTATGATAGACACCATTTTCTATTAGAATGTTAAAGGGTTGGGGAGTTTGAAGAAGAGATTGAAGTCGTTACTCATTAAGAATAGTGTATCCATTTGTGCGATTGCTAAACCCTTTGCCGGAGAGAATCGTATGGCCGCAATGGGTAATTTTTTGACTTTTAATTATTTTTGCTCGAATGAAACTGTTGGGGGTAAGCTTTGGATTTTTTGGAAGGAACCAGAGGTTTTTCAGGTGTTGTTTTGCATTGCCCAAATGATTACTGGATGGCTCGTGTTGGCTAATCAAAGGCTGCTTCTCACCTTTTGTTTACACCCAATGTACTTATACTAAAAGAAGGGCACTATGGGCTGATTTGGAACATACACAAATGAATAATTGCCCTTGGATGGTGTTGGGTGATTGTAATGCTATTCGTATGGATTCTAAAAGAATTGGTGGTCAGCCGAGGCCATTAATTTCTATGTCTGAATTCAATGACTGCTTAGACAAGTGTGGGCTTTTTGATCTCCCGAGTGGTGGACAAGCTATGTCTTAGTGTAATGGAAATGAAGAGGTGGCTAGGAGCTGGGCAAAGTTGGATAGAGTGGTCATCAATAATTTTTTTCCTTCTCAATATACATTGGCTCATTTAACGTATTTGAGTCACAAAACATCAGACCATTGTCCCATGATTGTGAATTTGGAGAGGCCATTTTTATCTTATGGTCCGGCCCCTTTTGATTTTTAGAATATGTGGTGTCTACATGAGAACTTTTTGTCTTGTGTTCAGGAAGCTTGGCATCAACTAGACCTGGGATCCGGGATGTTGAAATTAGCTATTAGACTCAAGAGAACCAAACTTGCTTTACGAGCTTGGAATAAGAATGTGTTTGGATGTGTTGATAGTAACTTAAAAGCTCTTGTGGAGAGGCTGGAAAATTTAGAGAATCAGTTGTAGTTGTGTTATGCCGAAGATGTGGAAGAGGATTACTTAGTGACCAAACATGAAATTAATGTTTGTTAAAAAAGATAGACAATTCGTTTGGGTCAAATTGCTAAGAAGAAGTGGCTGATTGAAGGTGATCAAAATACGAAATTCTTCCATTCAGTAGTTAACCATAGGCGAAGGAAGAGTCAGATTTCTCGGAGGGTTCTTGATGATGGAACGATTCTTGATAATGCTGAAGAAGTACACCCAGGCGCTGCACAGTATTTTCGAGAATTTCTTACAACGTTCGTCGAAGTGGAGCAAGGTAATCTAGCTTCTATTCTTGATCATGTTATTACGGAAGATGATAAAAAAATGCTTTGCCTAGAGCCGACTGAGATGGAACTTAAAGAAGCAATGTCTTCTATTCCCAAGCAAAGTAGTCCAGGACCAGACTGATTCTGCTCAGATATTTATATGAATTGTTGGGATTTCATTAAAGAAGATGTTATTGAGGATGCCAGAGATTTTTTTCAGGGGTCGACGTTACCCAGGTTTTATTCATCTTCCTTCACTGTTTTAATCCCGAAAGTGCCTAATCCATCTAGTTTTGATAAATTTCGGCCTATCAATTTGTGTTCTGTGGCTTATAAAAAATTTTCAAAGATCATTGTAACTCGCTTGACTCGGGTGATTCATAAGTTGGTCTCACATGAACAAGGTGCCTTTGTTTTAGGACGGAGCATTTTGGAAAATATAACGCTCACACAAGAAATGGTTCATTCCTTGAATAGGAAAATTGTGGGTGGTAATGTGATGGTGCAAATAGATATGGTCAAGGTGTATGACAGAGTACATTGGGGTTTCCTTTTGGAGGTTTTACATACATTTGGCTTTTCTAATCGGTTCTGTAATTTGATAAGTCAATGTGTTAAGTCTCTGTGGTTTTCTGTGATGATGAATGGGACATTTAAAGATTTTTTCCAATCAGCCTAGGGTTTGCGAAAAGGGGACCCTTTATCACCATACCTGTTCATTATTATGGAAGAGGTATTGACAAGGTTACTAAGAAAAAAATTTGAAGTAGGATGGATTGGAAAATTCACTCATCCAATGGGGGTGCCTTTGATCTCTCATTAACTATATTCATTCTTTTGATTTTTGCTAATGGCCAGAAAAAGTCTATGAAGGGACCTATTGACACTCATGCGACGTATGAAAGATGGTTGGGTCAGAATTAGTAAGGAAAAATCGGCTTTATTTCCTTCTAAATTTATCAATCCATCTCGGAAACATGAGTTGTTGAGAAGTATAGGTTTTAAGGAAGAAAAATTTTCGATGACTTATTTGGGTGCACCTCTGGTTTCTGGTAGATTGTTATCTCGCATTGTTGAACCACTTGTTGTGAAGATCAGGAAAAAGGTGGCAGGATGGAAATGTAGTTTGCTTTCCCAGGGTGCTCGAATGATATTATTGCGGCATGTTTTATCTAGTATGCCTATTCACATTCTCTCTGTGGTTAATGTCCTGTGGGTCACTATAGATCGGATAAACTCTTTTCTGGCCAACTTTTTCTAGGGTGAAGGGGGAGGGAAAGAGGAAATTGCATTGGCGAGCTTTGTCGAAAATTTGTAAGCCTACTACGGAAGGAAGTTTGGGATTGAGAGATTTACAAGAAGTACAAAAATCTCTCCACATGAAATTTGTATATAGGCTTATGACGTTTAAAGGCTTGTGGGCAGATTTTTTTAAATCCAAGTATCTAAGAGATGACCATCCTATGTCTTGTACTATGAAGGCTTCTGATTCACGTTTTTAGAGATATATTGTGGCTACTGTTCCAGAAGTCATGGAGAATCAGGTTCTGTTAGGGGTGGGAATTCATACTTTTAGTATGATAGATGGTTGGTGTCAGGACCGCTCTCAGTTAGGATTATTGATATTCCTAATAAGAAACTTTGTATTAAAGACTATTGGGTGGGTAAAGTCTGGAATATTGAGATTTTGAAGGATCTTGTGGGGGATGTGGTCATGGAAGAAATTATCCAGACGAGAATTAGTGGGCATGGTGGTTCGGACATTTGTGTATGGGAGCCATCTCCCGATGGTAATTTCACTATAGCTTCTGTTTGGGAGGCTTTTTGGAAAAAACAGGATCTAATGTCGTGGCATGACTGGTACTAGAATAGGATTTTGCCAAAAAAAATATCTTTATTTAATTGGAGAGCTTGATTCAATAGCCTTGCGGTGGATGAGAGAGTGCAAAATAAGGGTATATCGCTTGCGTCGGCGTGTGATTGCTGTGGTTCTCAAGTCAAGGAGTCCATTGATCATGTCTAAGTCACGGGTCATATTGCAACTCAGATATGGGAATGTGAGAGTAGATTATTGAATGTACCATGTTTGTTATTTGATACTTGGAAGGCAAGAATCTGAGCGTGGATGATTTTGGCTAAGAAGGTTTCTTATTTGGTAATCTAACTGGTGTGCTTCCATGCATCATTACTTGGTGTTTATGGAACCGCAGATGCAAAGCTAGAATGGAGGGGTTGATAGCTAATACAGAGCAAGTGTGGAGGTCGGTTAAAACGTGGCTTAAAATTCTGGCAACAGAATTGAAAGTGCATAAAAAGTTGACTTCTCAGTACACTCACCTATTGAATGAACATAACTTGGAGCCGTCCAGTGTTGCTGTCGGGAAATGCATGTTAGTGGGGTGGATTAAACCTCCTTGTGGATGGGTTAAAATTAATTGTGATGGGAGTGCTCGCAATAATCCAGGTTCTTCAGGGGGTGGTGGTATTTTGAGGGATGCTAATGGTAATTGCATCGAAGCATTCACGAGTCACTATGGTGTTGGCTCTAACAATAGAGCAAAATTAAAGGCTTTGTTTGATGGAATTCGACAATGCAAGAGGCTATCTTACTTTAGTGTAATTATTGAGAGTGACTCCAAAATTGTTATGGACTGGTTTCGAGCACGTAAATGCACTCTATGGTATTTATGGGACTTTCAGGATGAATGTATTAAAGAGATGCAAGGGATGAATGTTCGGATTGTTCATCAATTTCGTGAGGGGAACCAAGCGGCAGATTTCTTGGCTAAGCTAGGTAAAAGTGGCAGTAATGTTATTTATGAAGATTTCAAAGAGTTGCCGAGATTATTATAGGGTATTGTTCGAATTGATAAGTCGAGATTGCCGGCTATTAGACATTAATTTTGGTCGATTTTATCTTGGTTGGTTGCTCTTTTTGTTTATGTTCTTTAATTGTGGTTTTTTTAGGCTTGTTTAGAGGTTAGTGGTTTTATTATATAGGCCTGTTTAGTCTTGCTCATATTATAGGCTTGTTTAGTTTGTTTACCTACTTTATGTTTTTTGGTTTGTATTTGGGAGGGTTGTATTTGCTTATTTGTAATCTCTCAGATGCTTCGCTTGTAACCAAGGTATTCCTCCGCCATAAGTGAGGGCATATTAATAAGTTTGGGACGGGGCCGCTATGTGTGTGGCTACCGGCTCTTTTAGAAAAAAAAAATACTCTCCACTAATGTAGAACAGAAACTATCACCAGGGATCAATAGGTCTTTATTAAGCTTGTAAGATAAGGTTAGGGTGAGGGCTACAAAGAAAATGTAGGATTCAAACAAAGCAAGAGAACTTAATTTTGAACACCAACAACAAATAGAGCATTCTCACTTCTAACATCTCTTCTCAATCATTATAAATCTCTCAACATACCTCTCTTTATTGATCTTTCAAGTATCTCTCTCTTTATCCCTCTGTTTAGCATGTTGGACCCTTTCTTTTCTCTTTTTCTCATCATGGAAATATTCCATACCTTTTCGACTACCTTTGTGGATGACTCTCGTCGGCCTTTTCTTGTTGGCCACACAGTAGACGAGTTGACTTTTCGAAGCCCTAAACTTACTTTGATGATATTGCTGTAATTAACTTTACTTGTAGACCTATTACTTCTCTTGCCTTTTATGCTCTTATGAGTCTGTGACTTTGTGTAAACTTAGTTCTCTTGAAAGGTAAGAAAATCAATGTTTAAGCTCAAATAGGGTAGGGAATATGAGTATTGCAAGAAAGAAAAATAGAAGGCTAAAATATAATTCATTAAAGCTCAAAGGGGTGGCTAGGGATAACGATAATAAACAAGTAAATTGAAAGGTTCAATCGGTCCAAAGTAATGCCTTAATCATTTTCCCAGTAATATTCTGTATAGGATTTTGCCGCGAGTATAATCAAACAAGTTCTAGAGTAAGTTGAGATCAGACGTTTTTTTTTTTTAATCAATCGACCTGACAATAATTAATAAAACTAAAATCCCACCAACCAGACTATCAAGGCACCAGACTAATCCCGTGTATATTCCATACCCGACTTATCCAATCTATACAAGCCTCTTATTTCTATATCGAAAAGGCCAACATTACGGACAACCTTATTCACCCCTTGCGCACCAGCTTTTGCCATCAGATCAACAACGCTATTAGCTTCCCTAAAGCAATGATTAATAGAATAATCAAATTCCTCTAAAAGAGTCACTACTTTGTCCCAAAAATCCCAAACGTGCCAAACTGTACAGTTCTTGTCAACAATCCAATTAGTAACCACCAAAGAATCCCATTCAATATCAATCTTAATAAAATCCCTATTTGCATAAAATCAATCCCTCTAGCACTGCTCTGAGCTCAGCTTCATTGGTAGAACAATAACCAAATATTTGGAAAAATCAAATATCAACTTTCCGTTATCATCCCTCAAGACCCCTCCTCCACTGCCTTCTCCAGGATTACCAAAACTACTTCCATCAATATTCAATTTAAATCTTCCCGAACTAGGCACAGACTAGCGAACAATACGTGGCATTCTTCTATATGTTTCCACAATTTTAACATCCAACCTTTTCCGAATATCCATATCCCCCTTAGACAACTTTTTCACCTTTACTGTTTTCTTAGCTTCATATTGAGCCCAGTATTTAACGGAACTCCAAACCACCCCCAAATTCTCATATTTACCCTCAATCCGAGCTGTACATCTCCTCTTCCACAGTCTCCATGTTAGAATAACAGGAATTAATCCCATTAACATCCCCACTTGTGACTGCCGTGATGCTTGATTAAACCAAGCATGGACCCTATCACGCCACTGTTGTTGAGGCTCAACCGGAATAGCTAATTTAGCCGAGACCGTGCACCACACAAATCTTGCAAACTGCCCGCTACCCAAAACTTGGTCTAAGTCTTCAATTTGACCCCTGTTACAACAGTTGCAACATGAGGCTAGTGCTATACCAACCTTTTGTACTTTCTCATCCACACTAAGGCACCTAAACATTGCCTTCCACATACACAACGACATCTTTTTAGGAAGCATCTTATTCCAAACCCATAGATACCAATCATTCCTAGCTAATTTAACTCGAAGGATATCCAATGCCGACTTTGTGGAGAAAGTACCACTTTTATCTGGAAGCCAAATTAACATATCCTTCTTATTACTCAAATTCCCAATGGTCTCCATAACATGTGTCACCAGCTGAGGACCTACCATTTCTTGCAATTTTTCAATATCCCAGAGATCATTAATCACCAGCTCTCTAATTCTAATCTCAGGAAACTCCATCTGGTGCACAATCACATAAAGGACCCTCATCTAAGAATTTGTCATACCAGAAAGACAAGTCACCCTCATTCACCTTTCACTCGGCATTTTCTAGAATAAAAGTAATCCTCTCCACAACTTTCTGCCAAAAACTGGAACCTGAGGTTCTCCCCAAGCACAAACTCAGCTGCTTATTCATCACATATTTGGCTTAAAACAATCTCGCCCATAAACTGTTTTGCGTCAACAGTTGCCACCCAAATTTGTGAAATAATGAACGTTGCACTTCCCCAACTTCCTAATACCAATCCCCCCCCTCCTCCACCGGAACACACATTTTATTCCATGCCTTCCATCTTCTCTTACCTTTTCCAACTTTTTCTCCCCAGAAAAAGCCAGAAAATAACCTCTTTAACTTCTTGATCTCTAATTTCAGCATTTGGACTGCTAACATCAGATGAACTGGCATACTCAAAATTACATGTCACAAAAGAATGATGAGTCTTCCTCCTTGTGACAATAATCGGCTCTTCCATCCTTCCAGCTTATTTTCAACTTTCTCTACTAAATAATCTAAATGCCTGCCTTCCATCCATAATCGGTGCCCCCATGTATTTATAAGGAAACTCACCTTACACAAAACCAATCACCCTCCGGATATCACTAACTCTCTGTGAGGATAACTTCTTAGAAAAATAAATCGCCGACTTCTCATAATTAACCTTCTGACCCGTCCATCTCTCATATTGCTTCAGAACATCCATCAGACATCTAATTGTTCCTTTCAAAGCATTCACAAACAATACAATATCATCAGCATATAAAAGATGAGAAACCACTGGAGAATTCATCGGATGGGAGAACAATTGAACTTTCTTTTCAGTCACTTTTTCTTTTATCATCTTCATAAGGACCTTCTCAATAATTACAAATAAATCCGACGAGAGCGGATCCCCTTGTCTAGGTCCTCTCTTAGACTTGAAAAAACCTTTGAATGTACCATTCAGCATTATTGAGAACCATGGCGTTGTAACACAATTTTTAATCAAGGCACGAAAATTTGCTCGGATGCCAAAGCTGTGCAACACATGTAACAAAAATCTCCAATTCACCCAATCATACACCTTTGCCATATCAATTTTCATAAAAACAATACCACCCCGAGCGTTCTGATGTAATAATTTCAGCATTTCCTAAGTGAGAGAAATGTTTTGAAAAATACTCCGACCCTTAACAAAGGCTCCCTGCTCTGGTGAGATCATATTGTCAAGCAATTGTGCTAATCTATTGACAATCAACTTAGCAAAAAATTTACAGATCGCGTTACACAAAGTAATCGGCCTAAATTTGTCAAAACTTGTAGGGTGTTTCACTTTGGGAATTAAAACAATAAACGATGATGTGTAAAATCTCGACAATTCCATACCTTGAAGAAACTCCATTACTACATTTCTAACATTATCTCCCAACATGACAAATAAAATAGAGAACCGAAACCATGGCCCCGGACTCAAGTCCTTTGGGATAGATAATAATGCCTCATGAATCTCCTGATCAGATGGTGCCAACCTCAAACATCTTTCCTCATTATCGCCCACCACTGGACTAATTAGATGGGATAAATCTGTCAGCTCCAAATTCTCCTCTTCAGACAAAAATCGTTCAAAGAACCTCGTAGCTTCTTCATGTATTTCCTCAAGTGATGCAAGAATATACCTCGGAAGGGAATTCTATAGATTTAAATACGTCAAAAGTGACCTTCTCCTCGCCGACCCTCAAAATGAGTTTCCCTTACTGGACATCAATTAAAGTTCTCCCCGTTGCAAGGAAAGGTCGGTAGTATCAAAGGGATCCCCTCTTCCTCCTCCATATCGAGTACAATGAAGTCGGCCGGGAAGATGAACTTATCAACTTTCACCAGTACATCCTCAATGAGTCCTCTCGAGTATTTAATAGATCTGTCCACCAATTGTAGAGAGATGGTGGTCAGCTTTGCTTCTCTGAGACCTAGTTCCTTAGGCGATAGTTTTTTTGTAAAATTACATTGCTCTCCTTGGTCAACATTACAGTCTTATGCTCCTCCAACTTCTGCTTGTTTGATAATATATCCTTAAAAATTTTTACATATTTAGGCATTTGCTCTAAAGCTTCAATGAGAGGAATATTAATATGCAGTTGCTCAAATATACTCAGAAATTTAGAGAACGGATTATCAATCCTATTCTTTCTCAATCTTTGCAGAAAAGGAATTGGTGGATCATAAATTGAAAGAGAATAAGTTCCAGATATAAACTCACTAGATTTCTTGGGTTTTGCAACCCATTTATTCTCTTTAGTCTCCTCAACTTGCTGGTCAGTTGCTTCCCGCCCTACTTCTTTCACCTCGAACTCAACTTCCTCCTTCTCGGACTCCACATTTTCGGCAGCTTCTACATCTGGCTTGGTATTTACTGTCTGTGGTTGGTTATATGTCCGCCTATGATACCCCGTATTTTAGTGTATTTTAATTGAAGGATTATTTTAACTAATTTAAATATTGGTTCTCTTATTTTAAGTTTATCGAATTTTTTGTTGGTTTATCTTTATGATTTTTAAGTTGTGAAATATATTTTGATATGCTTTCTTAATATTAATTATTGTTATGCATTTAAATTTCTCTTTATTTTAAATTAGTTTATTGTTGGATTTAATTATTTTATTTTTATTTAGTCTCTACGTTTAAATTATTTTATTTAACTCATTGTTTTGAAATTCTTTTCGTTGTATCAATTTTGTGACCCAAGTTGTGAGGATTGAACCTCATCTCTTTCCCTCGTTTTTTTCCCTTTCCCTTTTTCTTCTTCGCTTCTTTTTCTTTTTCCTTCAATTCTTTTTTTCTCCTATCCACTGCATCTCTCTCTCTTCCCGCCAGCGCGACACCCTTCCCTTCTCTCTCGTCCACCCATAGCTCCGCCGTGCGCAGTCCATTGCCATCACCGCCCCTCCCATTATTCTGCCCACTGGCCGACGACCTCATCCATCCATTTTTAGCTTCTCCCTCACTGCCAATCACCCCCACACGTAGCTTCAAGCCACGACCCTCTTTCGTTCTAGCGCCGTCGTCACGCCGCCATTGGCCATCATCTTTTCACCATAGCACCAGTGGCCTCCCAGCTACCTAACCCACCCAAGCTCAACCCCGATCCACCACCTTTGAAGCTCCTCTAACTCATTTTTTGATTTGGGTGTTTTGGCTTTCAACCGCCACCCACGGCCAACTACCACCACCATTAGCTTCACCAACACCCCTAAACCCTTCCCTAATAATCTCAAGTATTCGTTTGTCCCCGTTCAAAAGTTGGGTTTTTGAGACCCACGGCCATAGTCCAAAATACACTGTTTCATTGTTGTGCTGTCACTTCTAGCATCTCCGTGATCCTTTGAAAAGTATATTATAGCACTGTAAGTATTCTTCCAAATAACTTTTGAGATTTAAATATATTTTTGCACTAACTCATATTTACTGTGAACGGGTTGGTTGTGTCGGACTGAGTCCAAGGAGTAAGGCGGTTGGTTGGATTGGAGGATGGAGTTGTTTGTGTGATTGGGTTATGTTGGGATTTGTTGGCTTTTGGATATTTGTGTCATGTCATGTACATTGCATAATTGCTTGCGTGTTCATGTTTGTAAATGAAATCTGGGTTTTCGCATAATTGCATGCATGTTCATATGTATATTTGAAAACTGGGCTTCCATGTTAGAAATGGTTTTTGGGTGCGTGCGTATCATGACCCCAAGCCGAGATGAGATATTATCTTAGTGGAGCTCATCTGGTCACTCGGGAGCAGATTATACTAAGTGAGGCGACAACGGGATCGGACGGGATGGTAACGCTCTCGTGCCAACTCCGTGGCTCTTTTGCTGGCGGGGGCTAAAGGATGCTTGGCCACGAACGCGCTGGCCAAGGAACTAGGCATCGTTTGTTACGAAGTCACTCGCACGGTCGTTACCCGTGGTGTGACAAAAGGAGCTAGGGTGTGCGGATGGTCCCTAGGAGAGATCATGGTGTATACGGTTAAAATGGATATTGGGCCATTTTCTAGGAAAATGGCAGTTTTTGATAAATGGATATGTGAACCGTTTTCTAGGAAAATGGTGGATTATTGTTTTGGGCCATTTTTGGGGAAAATGGTGGGAAATGTTTTTGTGGATATCTTTTGGGCCAAAATGGGATTTTGACGTGCGTAGAAAATATTCATTTTCAGTAAAAATGATGTTTTGGGTCTAATGCATGCATAATTTTTTGCTGCATTAATGCATTTTTATCTCGTTGGTTGTTTGGATTATTACTTACCTACGGTACCGTTTTATGGTATCGCAGATTTTGATGCAAATGAGGATGAAGAGCCTGAGGATTCGGCTCCGCCGAAGAAGTGATTTGGGATCACTTGCTCGTGTATTGGGATTTGTCTCCCACTTTTGGCTATGTATTTGGTTTGTATTATAATTATATTGGATAACTGCATAACTTTTTTAAAGGCATTTTATTTTGGAAATCAATATTTAAATTTCTGGTACTTAGTTGGCTAACTTTTAATTAACCGCTACGACTTTTGTTGTGCACTTTTGGCATGTTGCACACACTTGAGCACTTATCGTTGGGATGCTTGACCCGTGTTGTCATTATCCCAACATCACGATTCACGTGTTTCCGTACGTGGGAGTCGAGGCGTCACACCGCCCACTTCTCAATGTTTTAGCTTTGACATGTTCCTTCGGATTGCTCATAGTGTTGCTTGGTAAAGTTCCTACTGTCCTCTCGGTAAGCATATTTGA
Organism: Juglans hindsii; assembly: GCA_003123825.1. NCBI lineage: Eukaryota > Viridiplantae > Streptophyta > Magnoliopsida > Fagales > Juglandaceae > Juglans > Juglans hindsii. The sequence continues at coordinate 149,163 of QEOW01002112.1, read as the reverse complement.
GAGCTAACTGATTTGTGCCTCAAGATTGCAGATTGAAGCCGAGTAGTTTTGGATCACCATATCAATCTTTTGCATGTAAGCTCAGTTGTTTTGGATCACAATATCAGTCTTCTGCATGTACTACATAATCATATCTTCAAGTGTCAGCTTTTTCTTGTGCTGTGGAACCTATTGAGGTGGTTTAGCACTTAGTTATTGCTCTATGAAAAGTTAGGGTGATTTCTCCATCTGAAATTAAACGTGTTTGAATAATGATTATTTTGACGTTGGAAATTGGACACATAATGGGCTTGTTCATAACTCGGTTGGAAAACAGATTCCCCAGTTTGCAACTTGAATGATTCCTGTGCAATGATCACAAACAACATTAGTTTGAATAACATTAACGTTCATCTTACCTAATTGTTGTGATAGATTTGCCATCTGCGCTGCTAATGTGGTAATAGAAACAAGTTCAAAAACTCCAGTGTCTTTCTTGGCACTTCTCTCTCCGCAAACCATTGATAGTTGTTGGATTCCAATTCTTCCAGAAGTTCATATGCGGCTTGATGGGTTTTACTCATTAATGCTCCTCCGACAGCTGCATCAACCATAAATCGATTTGTGGGTCCCAAACCATTGTAAAATATCTATACTTGAAGCCAGGCTGGGAGGCCGTGATGTGGACTTGCACAATAAATCCTTGTATCTCTCCCATGCCTCATATAATGATTCACCCTCAACTTGGGCGAAGGTAGTGATATCATTCCTTAACTTCGCTGTCTTGTCCGGAGGGAAATATTTTGCTAAGAATTTTTGGCCCAATTCCACCCAAGTGGTGATGATGCCGGGCAACAAAGAATTCAACCAATATTTTGTTTTTTTCCCTAAGTAAGAAATAAAAGAATCTCAATTGAATCGCATCATCTCTCACTCTGTTGTATATAAAAGTATCACAAATTTCTAGAAAATTTACAATATGGAAATTAGGATCCTCTTGTGACAGCCCCTCAAACTGGACGGTTTGTTCAATCATTTGAATGATGGCTGGCTTGATCTCGAAATTATTGGCTTGCACAACTGGCCGCCTTATACTAGATGTCGCCCCATTGACAGAGGGCATAACATAGTCTCTTAACGCCTTATGCTCCTAGTCGGCCAATTTAAATGCAGCGACCTCTTTCTTTTTCTCTTTAATAATCCGACATAAGGTTCTTTCAATCTGAAGATCGAAAAGTGTATGCTCTACTGATTTAGATCGGGGCATGCATTTCTAATTCCTGAAAAGAAAAATCAAACCGAGATTTAATTTAAACCAATAAAATAAAATCCAAAGTAGTAAAAATCTAACTAGTAGCAATATCAATAACAAATAACTAACCCCCAGCAATCGCGCCAAAAACTTGTTGTGCTAAAAATATCTGCAAGTGCACAAAATCGTAACAAGTAATAAAGTATTTTTAAAGAAAATGGATCTCCAACCCACAGGGATTAATTATGCTATCGAGTATTAAAATTTACTAAATTAATTACTATTTGGAAAACCGGAATTTAAAGAATAGATTATCGAAACTAAACTGAAGAAAAGAACATTAAAATTAAGATTTTAAAGATAAAAAGAATTGATCTAGAGCGTTTGATTTGTGACGCCCCGACTCCCATGTACGGAAACATGGGAATCGTGACGTCGGGACGATGACAACACGGGTCACGCATCCCAACGATAAGTGCTCAAGTGTGTGCAAAATGCAAAAGTGCACAACAAAAGTCGCAGCGGTTAATTAAAAGTTCACCAACTAAGTACTAGAAATTTAAATACAGATATTCAAAATAAATTACCTTTAAAAAGTTATACAGTTATTCCAAAATATATTACAAAGGGCAAATACATAAACGAGTGATAAAACAAATCTCGGTACATGAGAGCAACCCCAAATCACTCCTCCAGCGGAGCCAATGCCTAAGGCTCGTCGTTCTCATCTACATCAAAATCTGCGATACATAAAACGGTACTGCAGGTAAGTAATAATCCAAACAACCCACGAGATAAAAATGCATTAATGCAACCAACAAACAGATCCCAAAATCTTATTTTTTCCGAAAATGAATGTTTTCCAACACATGGCAAAAATCTCATTTGACCAAAACATGCCATGAATAATATCCATCATTTTCCCTGAAAATGTGCTCATAACCATTAAATCATAAACCGACAACATAATCATTTATCAGACACTGTAGGCGGGAATCACAGGCGGGACTATACCACCATCTCTGTTTACCATCATCCCTACCTAGTTTTTATTTACAACATGACACATGCGTGCAAGTATGCAATGCACATGAAACAACATAATATTCAACAACCAACAAATCACAACACACAACAACTCCATTCTCCAATCCATCCGACCCCCTTACTCCTCAGACTCAGTCCGGGACAACCAATCAGATCACAATAAAAATGAATTAGTGTAAAAATACATTTAAATCACGAAAGCTCTTTGGGAGAATACTTACAGGGCTATAATATAATTTTGGAATGATCATTGAAGTGCTAGAAGTGGCGACACAACAACGTAACAGTGCAAAATGCGCTATGGCCGTGGTTCTCAAAATGCAAGATTTTGAACGGGGACAAACGAAGACTTGAGATTACTAGGGAAGGGCTTAGGGATGTTGGTGAAGCTAATGGTGGTGGTGGTTGGCTGTGGGTGTTGGCGTAGAGGGCGGTTGAAGTCCAAAAAGTCCAAAATGGAAATGGAGTTAGATGCACTTCACCGGTGGTGGATCGGAGTTGAGGATGGATGGGTTAGGTAGCTTAGGGGTAGCCGGTGATGTGGTGAAGAGATGGTGGCCAATGGCAGCGCGTGAACACAAAAGGTGCCGCGGCTTGAAGCTGTGTGTGGGGACAAACGGCGGCAAAAGAGGAGATGAAATTGGAGTGGGGTGGTCGCCGGCTGGAGGGGAAGAGAAGGAGAGGGGCTGTGACGGCAATGGGTGGCACACAACAGCCCTGAGGGAGAAAGAAGAAAATGCACGGGGAGAGGGAGAGAGGGGCTCGTGCGCGAGGGAGGAAGTAGGGGAGGAAGGAAGAAAAAGAAGAAAAAGAGAAAAGAGAAAAAGAAACGAGGAAAAAGAAAAATGGAGGGAAATAAATGAGGTCCAATCCTCACAACGTGGGTCACAAAATGATCCAACGAAAATTATTTCAAAACAATAAATTTAAATAAAATAATTTAAACACAAAGACTAAGTAAAATAAAATAATTAAATCCAACAACTCAAGAATTTTAAAACCCATAAACAAGAGAACAAGAGAATTTAAAGAACAATTTAAATGTAAAACAATATTTAATATTAAGAAAGCACACTAAAATAGATTTCACAACTTAAAAATCATGAAATAAACTAACGAGAAACCCAATAAATTTTAAAACAAGAGAACCAATATTTAAATTAATTAAAATAATCATTCAGTTAAAATACACTAAAATACAGGGTCTCATACGATTTCTCCTAGTAAATCCCACATCGTTTATTATTTCTCGTTATAGAAGTCCAATTATCCTAAGTTGATGATAAAAACTACTTAACTATTCAATATTTTCTCTCGAACAATACCAAAAATATATCCAACTAATAACTCCATATCTCTATGTGAATTTAACTAATTAAAGACTCATTATGTTTTTTAGATTTTTCTTGAATCACACAAATCACGATAAAGTATATCTACTTTTGCTCAACTAATTGTGCTTAATTCTAGAACTTTAATCACAAATCACTTCTTGGTCTCATTGTGATTCAATAGATCGAACAACAATTAGCTATAAAATTGAAAGCATTAAGAACAAGGAATAAACACTCAATCACAGAAATATTGAAAATACAATAACTTAGAATGTAAATTGTGTATTCAATGTCAGACTACATTAAAGTTCTAGAAAATAAAATTAGGTCATAATGAAATTGAAAAGAACAAGAATAAAACTAGTGTTCTTCGTTGGAATCGGTTGATGAAGCATACGGCTCTCACATCTGCCCTCCAGATCTGCCTCCTCGGAAGAAACTCAAAGAATAGACTCTAGAATATTTTTACTCTAAACTCAGACTATCCTAAAAACTAACTCCCCGATTCATCCCAGAAGGTGAGATTAAAAAGATGTCAAAAGTCAAATCTAGAAACAAGATAAATGTAGTACAATCTAGCCTAAAAATCTAGAAAATAGTTTAAAGATAAATGTTAACAGAAAAGAAATTATCCCAAGAATTACGAGATTATCTAAAATGGAAGATTTAGTATTAAGCGGCTTGATTTACGAAATTCGGGAGGATTTGGTGGTCAGCAGATTAATTATGGAACTCGGAAGGATCCCACCGGGTAGATGCCGTGTGCGCTGAATATAACTGGTCTCCTCGCCTATCGAGAGGAAATACTCTCGACCGGGATGATAGAACCCTCTCGCCAACCTACCAAGCGGTAAAGCTGCTCGCCTTTGCTAGTGTTGCCCACGATGTCGTTTAGGTTTGTTGCTTAAGTTAGTCATTTAAAATGGTCGCCCAATCTAGTCGCCCGGAGCCTTGCGCCAAGTCTTCTCGCCCAGAAGGTAAAATATCTCTCTTATCGCCTAACTCTTGTCACGCCTTTTGGTCCTGAATTCTGGTCTTGAATTTCTTAGGCTAAATCTTATCGACTCTCTTCATATCTCACTGCCTCTCATTGGTCTGGATCCGTAGTCTCTTCTTTTATACCAAAATGCTCTCATTTCACACTAAATCTTCTCATTCCTTCAAATCCAAGAAAATAAAGAAAAATATATAAATATAAAATAAAATCAATAGTATTGAAGGAAAAATGACATGTTTCATAAATAAACGAGTAATAAAAATCACATAAAAATCACACTTATCAGTTTGCAATAGCGACAATATTCTTGATTCTTGGAAGGAAGGCGACGAGGGCTCGTGTTTTCAAGAGGCTCTATTTGAGAAGATGATGAACTAGAAGATGTGGTAGCTAAGACTGAATTGGTATGATTGGAATGCAATGTCTACAAGTGAGCCTCTTCTCAAACAAGGCTAAAAACAAACGTGTCCGATGATAGAAGAGGTGTCCAATGCAAAAAATTCCCTCAAAGTGGTTTAAAATCATCACGTAGTGCCATAAAAAACTGTTACATTCGAGTTTGTTCTTCTGTGTAACATATAGTTTGGCATCCTCTAGATCACTCCAAGCTGGATCTGAGAGAGAAAGCCTATCAAATAAGAATTGCATGCGAGCAAAATAGTCATTGATACTCTAGCATGGTTCTTGCTTTAGTTGATAGAGATCAAGTATCAGTAAGTACTCTTGGGAACAATCAACCTATAAGTAGGGAGTTCCAAGCATATCCTAGGAAGACTATGAGTCATCAACAGGGCCAAACAAGAAACAATTCATGGAGTGGTAGTATTACGAAACTATGTGAGAATCTGATAATGATTACTGTCCGAATCAATCAGATGAGTACAAAAGGTGTCATTAGACTCAATAGAGCCCATGGTGGATGTCATTATATCTCTAGTTACATAGAGCCAAAGTTTAAGACCCTTGAGAAAGCTACACATAACTTAAGCCCAAATAGTGTAGTTTGTACCATCCAAAATAATGGGAATTGGACATGAAATACAATTTTGAGTCATTGCTAGAGATATTATGGAAACATAGACTGGAAATATGAAATCAGGGCAAACATTTGAGTAGAAAACATCTAATCAACTGTCAGAGTCAACGATCAAAAGTCGACGATCAATGGTGTTGATGGAGGACATGTGGATGCTTACGTGGTAGAGGGACGCATGCACATGGGTGAAGCAGAAGCTCTGACGGACATGGAGGTGCGAGAAGGCATGGCAGAAACTTCTTGCAATGCGTGAAGACTCTGGCTGGAAATCTGGATGCAGCTCTGAGTAGTTGTTTGTTGGAGGATTCCAACGGTATGTTGAAACCTCTGAAAAGATACTAGAAACAAGCTTAAAAGATCGCTGGAACTACAAGTGGCCACTGGAAAAAAGTTAAATAGAATAGCTCCCCCATAAAAAATAAAATAGGTAGAATTTTGACTAGGTGATTTAGAAGCAATTCTCTGATACCATGTTGGGATCAATATTAATTAATCACAAAATGCATATTCTATACAAGGTGGCCTATATATAGGAGACCAAGGTTATATAAGAGACATTATCAAGGAAGATGATTATATATATTCGTGGAGGGGACTTTCCCTTTTCAATATCTAGGTGTGCCTATAATTCTGGGGCATCTTAAGCAGTCTCATCTTGAAGGTATGGTGAATAAAGTGAGGGAAAAAATCAGTGGTTGGAAGATAAGGCTTCTATCTCCTGGCAGAAAACTTGTTCTGTTAAGGCATGTTATATCCAGCATGGCCCTTCACCTTTTTGTTGTTTTACAAGTCCCTCAAGCTACTATCAACATGATTCACAGGTTGATGAGTTTTTTCTTTTGGGGAGAATCCAATGAGCGAGATAGAAAGAAATGGGTGGCTTAGAAACATATTTGCAACCCGGTGGAAGAAGGGGGACTCGGTTTACGGCATCTCCAGGACACTCAGAGAGCCTTACATATGCGGTTTGCTTGGAACCTTCTACAAGGTACTTCTTTATGGGCTAATTTTTTCAAAGCTAAATATGTGGGATTGAAACCTTGGTTTCTAGTAGATGCTACTAAAGGGCCAAGATTTTGGAGAATGGTTGCTAATTGTGTTCTGTCACTATTGAATAATTCTAAATGGAAGATTAGAGAAGGAAAGATTTTTCGGGTATGATAAATGGAGGGATAATGGTCCCCTAATTAATGAGATGCCATTAGTGGGTTCACCTCTACTGAAAGTTAAAGAGTGTAGGTTGTCGGATAGTTGGGATGTGGATCTTCTTGAGAACTTAGTAGGTCAAGATAATTTGGATGATATTTTAGTCGCTTTATCTGGGCCTAATTCCAGAAAAGATGTACTAGTTTGGACTCCTACGGAGACAAGTATGTTCTCTACCAAATCTGCATGGCATTGTATTCCTTTTAGAGGTTCCTATCTTGATTGGCACGCTTGGATTTGGCATAAAAGTCTTCCGTTAAAAATGTCTATCCATTTTTGGATGGCTTGGCATATGGCCTTGAGTGTGGATGATAGATTGCGCCGTATTAGCATTCCCCTTGTTTCCAAATGTGATTGTTGTATTGTAGGCCATCATGAAGATATTAACCATGTTTTATTTGAGGGTGAATTTTCTCAAAAAGTATGGTCCTTTTTTGGCAACCTTTTTGGTATTCCTCTTGGTAGATCTTGAAAATTTAATTATGTGACATGGTTCAGGTGTGCTAGCTCTTCCTCCTAGGTGGGTTTTATAATCGGTATCATGCCCATCATTGTTACTTGGCGTCGTTGGAGGAGAAGATGTCTTGTTCGAATGGAAGGTAATTTGGAAACTCGTGAAGTTGTTGTTCATTCTATTTGTGTGTAGATAGGCTCCCTTTGTCATGCGGCTAAGAACCCCAATAGGTTGTCCCGCCGGGATGGCATGATCCTGGTGGCCCTGCGGATTAAATCGATTGTGCCAAAAGCTAACTGTTGCAAAGTGATAAAGTGGATTAAGCCGCTGTCGTTGAACACGGATGGTAGTAGTCTCGGTAAGGCTCTCGTGGCATTGGTTGTATTATTTGTAATGATTTAGGTTGGCTTGTCCAGGCCTTTGCCTATCTTATTGGTTTTGGATCTAACAATAGAGCGGAACTCCTGGCGCTCCTTAAAGGTTTGGGGCTTTGCAAATCATTAAATATTTCAAATGTGATAGTAGAGATTGATTCGATGGTGGTTATTTCTTGGTGGAATAAAGGGCGATGTGGTGTTCGATACCTGGAGGATTTTTGGGAAGAGCTTGTTTGTTTGACTCGGTACTCTCAATTGATGTTTCCTGCATGTGTTCCGTGAAGGTAATAAGGTGGCGGATTGGTTAGCCAAGGAGGGTGCCTCAGGCGCAAAATTGGTTTACTCTAATAACTGTAACATGCCTCAGATTCTTGGAGGATTGCTCCGATTGGACTTATCTGGCCTTCCCTCTTTAAGGTGTTAGTAGCTTTTTTTTTTTGTGGTTTTGGTTACCTTATTTTGATATATAGGCTTGTTTAGTTTGTTTTCTTGGTTGTTGTCATGTTGGGTTTTTTCTCCCATGGGCCTTGATTATTTCCATGGTATTCCTCTGCCATAAGTGAGGGCTTAATGAATAAATTTGGGAGGGGGTCACTGTTAGACATGTGACTTCCCGCTCTTCATTAAAATAAAAAAAAGAAAAAAAAAAGAGACATTATCATAGAATGTTGAATTCTAACATTGACACACATACTATTGTAACAGCATTTGGAGTCCAGGTTGTAGAAACAGAATAATGGTTATCCCTTGCTATAGCCGTTACGATCATCTTCTTGCATGCTTGATGAAAGTGCATGCCCTTAAGATGTCAACTTGTTGCAACTAATCTGTATACCGTTCTAGTCATTCAGGACACCTATATGGACCATGCTCAACTGATGACTATCTGTTCAAAGATATAAATCACGTCGGATCTAGATTCAAAGTTTCAAGCACTACACCTAGCAGATTCAGAGGAGTCCAAGTGTTTACATACAAGGAGCTTGAAGTGGCCACAGATAAATTTAGTGAACCAAATATAATAGGAAATGGAGGGTATGGAGTGGTGTACAGAGGAGTCCTAAGGGATGGGACCGTGGCTGCAATTAAGATGTTGCATAGGGAAGGAAAGCAGGGGGAGCGTGCCTTCAGGATTGAGGTGAATGACTTCATTTATTAGTTTTTGTTCCTATTTGCTCTTTCTCCCTAATTTCTTTCTTTCTGGGCTTTTCTTCTTTCTATGTTTTCTGTAGACAAACTTAGTAAAGATTGTCATTTTGTCCTTACAACAGCTTATAAGCAGTAGCACTATATGAGAGGGATAAAGAGAGGTCGTCTGCTGCAGTTTCTTAGGCAATTTCTTTCTCCATCTTCTCTGATCGCATAAACAGTTTTCCTTGACCTTCTGACATCACTTTCTTAAGCAATTTGGGAATGTTAGACTCATAATTCTCTCTCACACACACACAAGCGCACGCACATACATAATAGACATATGTTAGGGTAATGCTGCAGTTTCTGAAATTCGGTCTGGCTACGTTCTAACAATACACAATATATTTCCTAAGAACTTTTTGTTCTGAAATATTAATCATCTTCCTTCAATCTGTTCTTTTGGCAGTATGCATTTATGAAGTCTCCATCCTTGTACAGTTGCACATGGGTGTATGTACCACTAAAAGACAATTTGTTTTTATCTCTTTCTTTAATGTAGGTGGATCTACTAAGCCGCTTACATTGTCCTTATCTGGTGGAATTACTTGGCTATTGTGCTGACCAACACCATAGGCTTCTAATTTTTGAGTTGATGCCCATGCACTCTCCAACACCACCTCCACCCCTCTAATAATCAACATAAGCCTTTGGATTGGGCTACTCGATTGAGGATAGCCCTTGATTGTGCTAGGGCCCTTGAGTTTCTCCACGAGCATTCAATCTCAACCCCAGTTATCCACCGTGACTTCAAGTGCACCAACATTCTACTAGATCAGAATTTCCGTGCCAAGGTGTCGGATTTTGGATTGGCCAAGATGGGTTCAGACAAAATCAATGGTCAGATCTTGACACGTGTGCTCGGGACCACCGGATATCAGGCACTAGAGTGAGTCCTCCATCACCCTATCATACACCCTTTCTTTCATTATCACAGCAATACCAGTGAAAATGCATCGTCAAATACAAGCATGCACATGCCCATGCACATGCGCATGCTAAGGTCATTGTTAGGCAGGACTTCATTTTCCTAGCAAAACAAAAATTGAAAAATCTCATGAGGACGAAAGTCTACTTTGTACTCATGATTTCATTTCAAATGCCTTTCTATGTATGTATAGGCCTTTAATTGCAGATGAAAATATTTTGAAGCACAAAATAAAGCATTAGCTCTGGAGTTAATTCCATTTTTAACATTGTTTAGTTCTTAAATTTCGGATGATGTAGGTATGCTTCCACGGGTAAGCTTACAACAAAATCTGATGTATATAGCTATGGTTGTCACGGCATGCTTGTTCTCCAATTTATGAGCTAACCAACTTCAAATATAACTCTCCTCAATTCATTGAGGGAAAATCTCGATTCAATTACTGTGCTATTGCAGAATTATCCACCTTCCACATACCTGGCCTCTACGTACCTATTTAAATATTATAGTAACGAGAAAACCACTTTATAAAGAATAAAATACTCAATTCAAGACTAGAAACGGAATATGCTATTAAATTTTAATTATTCATCATGGCCCCATGAATTTCTTACAACTTCATGGGAAATTATTTAGATCTCAACATACAAACATTACGATTGAGACCCATAGGCGGTTGAACCGACCATATGCATGGATGATATGCAAAATCAATTGTAAAAAACATATAAGCTTTATTAAAATTAACAAGCTTAAAGTAATTACAAGCAAGTGTTAGTGCAGATTTGCACTTACAGAAATTAGGGTAAATAAGGAGAGTCAAGAACAGGGTAGAGAGGATCAAAAGTTTTCTCTCTCAAGTGGGTTCTCGTATGAGCTCTGCCTTAGCTTAGAACGAGGTTCTCCATTTATAACATAAGGAGTTCCTGTTTACAATCATTAAAGTTGAACAGTATATCAATCCGTGAGTGAACAGTGGGAACTGTTTAAGCACGGGGCTCAGAGTGTCATCATTATGTCTTCCAACTGTCTCTGTGGACGGCTGCTTTTGGCATAAAATGACAAATTAGGATTCGGTCGACTCTGTGTCCACCAGCTGTCTCTATGGGCGGCTGCTTGTAGGCTCAGAGTATGAATTATCTCAAAGAGGACCATGGTCAGTCTTCTTTGAACTCAAGAAGTAGTCAATCATCTCCCAGCTTTGGAATGCCTTCTGAATCATGACCAAAAGTATTACTGTATGAAGCCTCAGAGGATGCTTCCGAATTATCTTCAGAATTATCACTTGAAGACTTAGACAGTTGTTGTTTCAACAATTTTATCAAATCTTTTTTACCGAGTCTGCTGAGGATATTGTCTTTGGCAGACTTGGAAGATTTCTTCGAGGATGAGCTGGTGGCTTTTCCTCTAGATGAAAGAGTTGGTGAATCAGGGGCCTGAATTATCAAAGGATATTCAGGTATTTCTGAACCAGATTTGATTGGAGGGAATTCCTTCTTGTCTTGTAAATCAGGGGCGACTTGAGGGAAATCTTTAATCATCTGGTTGATCACTTTTTCAGTATATCCAAACCTATCCCACCATTTTGTGAAATAAGCTCGGTCCATTATATTAGCATTTTTCTCATAAGTCCATTTGAAGATCCACGGTAGTTTGTAGTTCTTACAGAAATGGAGCTCATAAGGAAACATCTGTGAATGCCGGTTCAATTTTGTACCAGCAACTTGTTGATAAAATGTAAAAGCTCTGGCGAGCTGCTCAGGAAGATTCTGGGAAATTAATCCGAATTGGTCCCACCATTGGAGAAACCAGTAAGGGAAAGTTCCTTTGAATCTTGTATCAAAATTGATGAACCATGAATGGCTCATGTCTGGTACCTGAAAGAACATGAAACGTCTCCAGGCAGTTATGTAATCAAAATAATTATAACTCAGTGCAGAGTCTGGGAGTCTTTTAAGAGTCGATGGGTTGGTACCCCATTCCTCTTCTGTGGTAACTCGAAGAATATAAGCACTGTGATATATCAGTTTGGTGGAATCATTCTTATCATAAATGGGTTTTATGACAAGAGAGTTGGTGAGAATTAAAATACTGGAATAATACTGGAGATTTTTGGAGGAATCTTCAGGTATCCAGTGGAAATTAGGGGGGAAGTAGGAGGAAGCTATTTTAAACGGATCTGTAGAATTAGAACGACTGGGTTCTATATGGAACAGATGGGTGATAAATGGCTTCTTCATGTACAAAGATTTTCCTTTTGGGAGGAAAAACTGAGGAGTAATCAAAGTAGGACCTTTTGATGCAATTGCTTTCGCATATGGATCAAAAGGGGTAGAAACCGTAGACGCGAAGGTCGACGGTTGCGCAATTTTACCAAGAGGTGTAAACCTATTGGCAATATCCAGTGCTGTTGTAGCTGCACTGGGCACAATGGAGGATCCAGACTCATTCTTGATGAGTTTTATACTGGGTATTGGAGGTGGGGGATTCACTCTCTGTTTCTCTTTTCCTTTCTTCTTGCTTACGCTCATGGTTGGGTGTCTGCAAGAATTCTCTGGTAAGAAAATCAGGGATAGAATTATCAGTGCCTTTGATGTATTCAATATCAAAATCAAAAACACTTAATATACCTTGCCATCGTGCAAAAATATGTTTTGATGCAATGTTTTGAACATCTTGTTCTAAAACAAATTTAGCACTCATGCAGTCAATACGAAGTAAAAATTTTTTGTTTAACAAATCAGATTGAAATTTAGAAATACATAGTACTATGGATAATATCTCCTGTTTAATAGTACTATATTTTTCTTGTGCATGGTTCCAGGTTCCAGAGTGGAATCGAACGNCAGGATTCCAGGTTCCAGAATGGAAACAAACAATTTGTTCAGAAGAACCTGGTGAAACAGATTGTTTCAGAATGCCACCATAACCAATGTTTGAGGCATCTGTCTCAACTATTTTGAATGAATCAGAAGTGGGGATACTAAGGCACGGCAAAGTTTTGACATGTGCTTTGATTTTCCTCACTATATTAGTATGGATTTCTGTCCAAGGAGGAGGATCGGAAAGAAGTCTTTTGAACAAAGGACGACATTGTTTCCTCATATCCTTGTAGAAATCAGCAACATAGTTAAGAGATCCTAAGAATCTCTGTAACTGGTTTTTGTCAAGAATGACATCAGTGAATTTATCAGCAAAATCAATGGCTCTTTGGATGGGCCTGATTTTTCCTTCAGAAATATCATAACCAAGGAATCTGATCTTGGTTTGGAATAGTTTGATCTTTTTCGCAGAAACGACAAGACCATTGAGTCTAATGATGTCTAGAAACGAATTTAAATGTTTCCAATGTTCATCAATAGAATTAGAAAAAACAAGGACATCATCTATGTAGACGATGGTAAAAGCAGTGAACGAGTTGAAAATATCGTTCATGATATGTTGGAACTCACTAGGGGCATTTTTGAGACCGAATGGCATCACATTCCATTCGTAATGACCGAAGGGGGTTACAAAGGCTGTCTTATACCTATCTGACTCGGCTATCTGGATTTGCCAAAACTCGGATTTGAGGTCAAATTTGGAAAAGACTACAGCATCACTCAACCTATGAATTAAGTCATTTTTGTTGGGAATAGGGTACCTAATCCACTGTAAGACTTTGTTCAAAGGTTTGTAATTAATGACTAGACGAGGGGTGCCTCTCTCTAGTTCGGCCTTTTTACGGACATAAAAAGCTGGGCAAGACCAAGGGGACTTACTCTCTCTAATTATGCCTTTCTTTAATAAATCAATAATCTCATTTTTGCAGAATTCTAAAGTCTGACTATTCATTTGAATTGGTTTGGCTTTAGTGGAGATTGTGCGTTCATCAAAATTTTTGATATAGGGAAGAGAAACGATATGTTTCTTCCTATGCCAAAAAGCATTTGGCAAATCAGAACAAACATAAAAAACAAGACGCTTGTTAAAATCATCAATTTTTGAAATCAAAATTGGGGAAGATAATTGATCAGAAATCTTTTTGTATCTAATTTCCTGTTTGAGGAAATTGAGATGTTTTTGTTTTGCAAAAAGTAAAGATTTCAAACCTTTATCTTGATCAATCTCTTGACGAGATGCAAATTTGAATTTGACCTTTTGACCAAAAGGGTAGGTAGTGATACCATCTTTTTCAGTCAAAAAGGGATATAAAGCAGAAATAAAAGGAATGCCTAAAATCACTTTGTCAGACATATTTCTGACTAAAACAGAAGGGATTTTAAAACAAACATTATTTTGGCAAACATGAGCGTTGCCAAGCTCATAAGTAATTTTCATCTGAGATCCATTTGCAGAAAACAATCTCTCAGAGGATTTTTCAAAATATTTACTAGGAATGAGTCCTTCCTGAATGCAATTCAGGTCTGATCCGGAATCAATCATAGCAACAACACTAAATTGAAAATCATGGGCAACCACAATGGTAACCCTAGAAAACCATTTCGGAGGAATGGTATGATGGATTAAACAAATCTGGTTATCAGCAGCTAACTCATGTTGGCTAGAACCAGAGTCGTTCGTTTGCTCATTATCAGAAGGGATGTCCTGATCAAGTTGTTTATCAATTTTGAACACTAAAAATTCTTGTTTTAAAATCTCATTTTCAGACTTAAGGTTGTTAACCTCAGATCTGAGTTCAACGATTTCTTTTTTAACAAGATTTATTTCGTGTTGCAAATCATTAGTAGAAATTTCCTTGGGTTTTTTCTTTTGAAATCTTTCCAAGGTTTCTTGAAAACTAATCATGTGTTTTGAAGGTTCTGGTTCTTGATGACCCAGAAGCTTTTTTAGCTTAAGAAGATACTCTTCTTTGAGCTCAGGATTTGTAATTTGGGAAATCAAGGTTAGCAATAAATTCTCCTGTTCTTCAGACTTGGTGAGAGTACGGATTGTCTTTCCTTTAGTCTGACAACAAGTATCATTACAATTGCAACCTAGCTTAGGACCAGTAGAATCAGGAGGTTCAGTTTCCGAGTGATAATCTGAGTCACTAGAACTGTACTCCTGGATATCAGATGATGAAGATGAAGCTATTTCTAGGAGTCGAAATAGTTCTTCTTTATCATTGCTATCAATATTCAACTGATTAAGCTTCTTTTTAAATTTTTTATCTTTTTTGGCTTTCTGGGGACATTTATTAGCGAAATGCCCTGGATTGCCACAGATATAACATTTTCCTTGAGAAGAATCTTTTGATTTCTTTTTCTTAGAAAATGGCTTAGAAAATGGTTTTTTATAAGTTTTCTTATAAAATTCATCATGGGGTTTTCTCCTGATACCACCATGAGGTTTAGAAAACTTGTGTCTCCTTTTAGAGGGAGCTATAGCAGGAAGTCCAAATTGTTCACAAAATGTTCCCATTTCGTATTTGGCTTTCTTGCTATTTCTCATCTGCTCTCGGAGCATCCTTTGATCATTACACATACTAATACCAAGTTTCTTTATTACTGCGCATATATCACCATAGGTGTATGCATCGTAATTAAGAGACCCAGCAACAGTAAGTTCATCCTTCACTTTGTAGGCAAACAAGCGAGGTAAACCATCAATAAATTTCTCCTTCCAGTAAGGCTTCTGGCTATCATCCCGAAGCATTACTTTTGAAATAAAAACATCTTGGTACCATCTATAATCAGACATCTGATGACATCTAAGATTATTTAACTGGTCGCTGATACGACTGGTTATATCAGATGGTGTACCAATAAAATGCTTTAAAATTGTATAAATCAAAGTATTAACTCCATCAGATTGAGCAGATCCAATGGTTTCATCAAAAATAGGGAACCCTTCATCATTACACTTAACAGCGTTCTGAATGGTTTCCTTAGCATCTCTGGTCAGGTGTTTATCCCACCAGTTTCTTAAAACACCGGAAAAACCTTGTGTTAAAATCTTAACAATATCAGGCTGTCTGATATTATTATTCACATAAGCATTTGCTACAAGGGACATTTTACTCATGGTATTCATGATCTCTTGTTCAGAGAAACCATCAATATTCCACTCGTAAACCTTGTCAGCAGAGTAAGAAGATTGGCTTTGAAAAACTTTTTCTTCAAACTGTAAATCAGGAGGAGTAGGCCTGGAATACCAGTTCTTCGTCAGACTCATTGGTTGAGGTCCTTTTGAAGAGAATCTGGCAATTTCAGGTTTTAAAACTATATCTTGAAAATTATTTTCAAGTAAATCAAGATCCTTTTCTTCAGAGGAGTAATCGTTAGAAGACTCATCTGTAGTTTCAACAAGAACTGCTTCTTCTATTTCTTTGTTAGACAAAGCACTAGTAGAAGGCTGTTCTTTTTTCAGATCATTAAGCATTTGATCAATCTTATCTATAGTCTGTGCCTGAGGATTTTTAAAATCAATTTTGGCTCGACTTTCAGGTAAGATAATCAAAGGTCTTTCAATCATTTTCTTTGGTTGATCTGTTTTAGAAACCAAAGGAATAGGATCAGGATTTTCAACCTTTTCTTCAATCCGATCTAACTGTTGTCCGATCGTATGAAGAGCAAGATTCACAAAGTTATTTTGAGAAATAACCTTTTTTGTTTCTTTGAGAATCTTGTCCTTCTCAGGATCTCTGGAAACAGTTTCTGAGATTTTGAAAGGTGAAGCAGATATCTCAACGCCTTTGTGGGTGATGAGAACAGTCTCCAAAGGTGGATGGCTTGACTGAACTACCATCTTACCTTCTTCCTGGACAAAATCAGTTTTAACAACGTTTAAAGTGTTGTTAGAAACATAAATATTTTCAACAAAATCAAAGAAAAGAATATGCCGTTGCTGCTTATTCATTTCTTCTTTCCATTTCCGTTTAACACGTTTCTTTTCTTTTTCAGAATACTTTGCATGACTTTACGCCTAGCACTATTTTTTGAAAGTTTGTATTCTTCAAAAAGATAAACAAGATCAAACGTAAATGGCTTGTTCAGCACAGTTAGACTGTGGTGAATCTGAGGAGCGACAGGAGCTACCATTTCTGAAGCTGTGGGTGATAAAGGAGATTCATCTTCTTTATCAGCTTCATTATGAATAGGCTGGTCTTTAGAGGAACCAGCATCCTGTGCTGAATAAAAAGCATAAGTAACTTGAGAGGACGTAGAGAGTCCTTTCAGTTTTAAAACAGGATTAACAGGTTGGGTAGTTTTAACAGAATCTTCCAGAAATTGTTTGAGATTTTGGTCTCTTCTTACTGGAATTTCTGACCCTTCGAAAGAAGAACTAGATCCAGCATAAGAATTTCTTCCTAGCCCTGGAGATCTAGTCTGCTCAAAACTAATTTTAATGGTTCCATCCAAATACTGTTTAATGTTACTTGGATAACTATCAACAGGGTTTCGAGGGATAGGAGGAACCTCATCTTGCAAAATCCATTCTTTGGGAAGAGTAATATCTCTCCAAAAAATCATTTTTGGGGTTGAAACTTCCGCATCTGGGGTTGAACTCTGGATCAGTAGAGTTTTTCCCTGGATGGGTTTTGCAATTGCTCTTGGATTTAAATTTGTTTTTAAAAGACGATAATAAATCCTGTAAATCAAAGTGAGGGGTTTGCTCCCTTCAAGCATGTCATAACCAGAGGTCAAAATATTTAAAGTTAAACATTTTGAAATATGTCTATCATCAATAGACAGAGTTAAATCAGGATAACAATTAAAATGGACTGGTCCATCCGTTAAAGAGGATTGGATCATTCCGAGAATACTTGTTTCAAAATGATTGAATCTGGCATCCCTAAGACAGAAAAGAACGGATGCATTGATGCCTTTCCTTGTTAAAGGTTTGGCAGCAATTTGGACAGATCCAATATGTATATATCTAAATCCTTCCTGGAAGAACTTGACCATCTGTTCTTTTGGGAACAGATAACACTTTTCTTGGGATTTAGATATAGCATAGGTTTGTTCAACAGTACGCATGCAGTGTTGTGTGTGCAAGGTTCTCTCAAACCAGTTGGTTCGATAGAGCTTATTAACATCTAATTTTGGAATCTTCCATGATCCCAAAGCAGAAGACTCAACTGCTTCAAAAGCACAGTCTTCCTCATTAACTATGTCAGGCGGCATAGCCGACCTGGAACTAATTGTTGAATTGGATCTATTTATCCAACTCATTTTGTCATAGGACAACACCGACCGTCGCATCTCAGGGGTCTGCGAACTTACCACTCTCGGCCCTCGGGTTTGCACCTATATCTGCCCTAAACGCCAACCTCGGCTTAACACGGGACTTACCAGGTACCTCACCTACTTGTCGAAAGATGATCCTGAACCAACCAAAGTAGAAACTCCGGGTGGGGGTTGTCAGAAAACAAAATAAGTTCAATAAAGAAGAAGCAATTCACAACAATTAGATACCAGAAAGGCTCTGATACCAAGACAGCGGAAAGGAGGAAAGTCGAAGCCGACTGAAGAAGAAGAGAAGGAAGGGAATGGAAGAACAGCAGAAGATCAGATCATATATATATATATAAATGCTTGGAAAAAAGATAACCATAATGTTTTTGTTTTTAGGTGAAGAACTTTTGTATGGTCTCCGGAAAAGCTACATTGGTTGCGCTATAACCCCCATCCACAACTAGGTTGAGCCCACTCACGTACTTGGACTCCTCGCTCGCCAAGAACAACACTGCTTCTGCCAAATCTCCTGCTTCCAAAACTGGCCCTTTCAAATTTGCCGCGGAGGATAAAATCTCTTCCGCCTTTTGGTTCTTGTCTATTCCCATCCCTTTTAGGAATATAGGGGTGGCCGCACCATATGGTGATATGCAATTGACTCTAATTCCGTACTGACCCAACTCAACACATAAATTCTTTGTTAGTCCCACAACGGCATGCTTGGACGCCGTGTAGCTGTGTGAGGCCAATCCATGTGACTGACTCGCACAGCTTGAGGTGAATAGAATGGTGCCCCTTTTCGCTGGAATCATTACTTTGACCGCGTGTTTTGCCCCCAGAAATGACCCCAAGACATTCACATCAAAAACAGTCTTGTAATCCTGCTGCTCGTGGTCTAAGATGCTTGCTTTGTTTTGGCCAGTACAGCCTGCATTGTTGAACATTATGTCGAGTTTTCCATGCTTCGACACCGCAGTATTGACAGCATTCTGGACATCAGACTCGCTAGTGACATCGCAGTGGACGTAGGAAATGGCACCATTGATGCTTTTATCTTGGCAAACTGAGAAACCAAGCTCGTCCTGGACGTCAGCAATGATGACCTTAGCACCATGTTCAGCGAATAGTCTTGCCGTACTCTCGTCAATGCCACTTGCACCTCCGGTTATCAAAGCAACCTTGCCTGCTAATCTGCATATTCCAAATTCTATTACGGGAGATTTCGAAATATCACAACGAATGATTATATAAACTATGGAGAGAGAGAGAATAATTATATAAAAGGAAATTAACTCAAATAGGTACCAAAAGCTTTGCTTTTTATTATTACCTCTTAGCAATGGGAGCTAGCAAGGAAGATGCGCCGTTCATGATATTTGTTATTGGTTGTGTTGTCGTGGGGAGTACTAGCTAATTTGATGTGAGGTTATGATCTTGTGATCATCTGGGGATGTTTTATAAGGAGAGAACTCAATTGTAGCGTTTCAGAAACGTTACCTGTATGCTGTGTGAATCCCTATTAAAAGTATTGTTGCATGACATCAAGCTTTTGAATAATTAGAAGTACTCTATTTGATTTTGTTTTTATTAATTCAAAAATAAAATGACTCTGACTATTTCCGATTTGCGATTAATGTAACTTATATAGAAGTCAAACTCTAGACCGCGTCAAGAATCAAAAAAGAAAACTAGAACAATTTAATAGCTCACAATTCTTTAAATTTAACTAAGTTTTTCAGGCTTGAATTGTATTCGAGAGGCCAGACTCATTCCAACAAGATACTTATATATTCAAAAGCACAAGAAAAATTATATCCTTGCCAAATATTACATCAAGATACTTATAATCATTCCTTCCATTAGGCCTATAGGGCCTAGCCTCAGCTGGAAAATTCCAGACATGATATGACACTCTCAATCCCCATTTGGGATTAGATGGTGATTAAAGTATTGGGACATGTAACTCAAGATTATATACCCCTATAGATGACAATTAAGATGCAATGCATCTATAATGTTCTAGTAGTATGCAATAAATCACAGCAAAAATTCATGTAAATCTAAGTAAGATTTAAAGCAAATTTGTAAAATACTTGGGTAGTGCTAGTGTGCCGCCCAACTTTGACCGATGGGCGTGCCCAATAGTACAAATTTCACTTTTTATTTTTTTAATTTTCTTTCTTTACCTTTTTTTAACATATTTAAATATTTTTTAAAAATAGAAAAACACACCAATACACTAATAGTCACTTCCTTAATAAGTAAGCAAAATAAAAAAAATAAAAAATAAATAAATGCATGATAGGTCAAAATGAGGTGGCATAATAGCGTTACTCAAACTAATTATCCCAAAAGATTTCATTTTGTTCAAAGTACTTCAAAATAAATAGTGTTTCTAAATCTCCCAAAACAAGAGGGATCTCCAACAATAAACCATAAACCCCTTTTTCTTTTCTTGTTTTCATTTGACTAAAATCTTAAGAAGTCCTTCTCAAAACCCTACAAGGTCTTCTCTATTTGGCCTTGTCCTTGTTAAGTATCCTCCTTAGCTCTTCAAAAAGTTGTAGCACTTTCGTAATGAATTGGTTGGCAACTTCAAGTCTCTCCAATATGGATAGCTCCGACAAGCTCTCAAGGCTCTTCAGGACCTCCTTGACTATCCGGAGTGCTAGCCTCTTGTGCTCCCCCCATGTTCAGTCCCTGTCCTATACCAACTTCTTCTATTTTGAATTGGGAATGGTAGTGAAAATTATCACGGTGAGATTTCGAGAAATCTCAGTAAGGAAACAAACAACATACAATAGATAACATAGGCATATAAAGGCAAACCATGAAATGCATGCATGGCCATGTACTTGACACAAAAAGTTGGTTTTTGCAACTTAACTTTTAGATAAAACATATTTTCCATCTTTGCACATTGAATAATATACATGTAAGATATCGTTAACTCATTGCCTTGTTCACTTCTTGTAGCATATAGTTGGGAATCCCACGGCTCCCCTATGAACAGTTGGTTCCCCACTTGACCGTAGTGATTACGTCATAATCTTTAACTATGCGGCATTTCGCAATTTCGCCTTCACCTCATATGACACGTGTGAGGCATCCACTAGCCTTAGGTGCTACCCCGCTCCAGCATCCTTTCTACAAATCTATTCAAGGTCGGTCGACGATGTCGACCCAAGGGCTACCACTCCAATTTAAACACTCTAGAGTGGATATATGAGTTCCACCAGGATATTCCCTCGTCCTAGCATTTTGGGTCGTTATAAAACATGTACAGACTCTTTTCTCTGAAACTGATATACAACCCAAATGCATGTGGCATAAGACTCGCAACACTTTTCTTTTCTTGGACCATACGAACATGTGAATGTCGTGAGTCATGTAATCATATAGTCAAACATTGAACATTTAGGTTAAGGTTTAAAAATATTAGAAGATTCAAATACTCATTTTACAACATAGGCAAAGCACTCAACTCATACCAAATGGAAAAACAATGTTTAATCCCGTGCATATACATATAGACATGGCCTTGAAACTCATAAACCATGTTATAACCAACAACTTGACCTACTATAGTCTAACCATATCCGTAAACATCATAACAAGTAAGCATGGCAAGATCATCTTGTAAATCCAATTTCATTGTAAGATATTATCATCAATCAACGAGGACATACGATAGTAAATAAATGCAACATTTATGCAGCATATACAAACATTATCTAAAGTAAGTTGAGAGTCTACTTATATAAAATTTGAAGAGTTAACAAATAGCAAGCTTAAAATATATTAACAATATTAGATGAAGACACAAGCAAAAGCCCTAATTTGAGTGGATGCATGTGTGGGAGTGGCTTGTCTAGGGTTTATTCCCTTATGGCTCATGAACTCCATTTCATGACTAGAAGGGTTCCTCCTACATTCGAACTTCACTCATATGGCCAAACACTATAGAGATAAGGGATCCTAGCTTCAACTCAAGAGGGCGATCGTGGCCTTTTTCTCTTCCAAAATCTCATGCTCACATGTATAATGCTAGTGGTGGGTTGGTTCTTCCCTCGGGAAGAAACACTAGCCTTTCTCGAATGTGCATGTGCAAAAGAAAGCATGGATCCAACTTCACTCAACATGGCTGTGTGTGTGTGTGGATGAAAATGGGCATATGGTTCTTACAGTGCATGTTCCTTCTTGGGTAGATTCACCACTTTCTTCTTCACTCGTGAGATTGGTTAGATGAAAGTGGAGGGTACATGAAGGTGTTTGATTGGTGAGAAATGATGACAAAAATCACGAGAAAAGGGCTTAGGCATGTGGGAGGAGAAGAGAAGCAAGAGTGAGAACTTGAAATTTGTCCAAAAAGACCCTTCCCCCATCGGCCCTTCCCCCACAAGGCCTCTTCCTCTTCCCTAGACTTAGGTGGCATGTAGTGTTGGTTCCCTAGGCAACATTTCCTCTCCTCTAGATTTGGGTGGCTCGTGGGTTTTGGTTCCCTATGCATGTGACATGTGGCGTGAGGGTCTTTCCCTAGCCGCCCACCTCTTTCTCTTCCTCTCACAAAGATTCTTCTAGAATCTCGATACATGTGTGGACGTCTGCCTTCCCCACGCACCTCTTCCTTTTCCCTATGCGTCTCTTCTAGAAACTCTCATGCTTTCCCTCCATGCATGACAAGTGTCAAACCTTATGGCCGAAGCCCTAGAATTCTCTTGGAGACTTGTGCCTCTGATTTGTACTGTCCCCATGCACCCCTTCCCTTTCTCAAATCATTGCACTTTGGAACTTACTAAAATTCTATTGGTGGCGTGTGGGTCCTTTGGGTTTATGGAAACCCTAATTTCTCTTACTCCCCTTACCCACTTTTACATCCAGATACAAAGTAACCTAGAGGTAAGTTGTGCATGTGAGACACGTGGCATGTCGTTGTTGGCTCTACATAGCTAGGCATGTAGTCCCCTTTTTTCCACTTCCATGTCCATGTTCAATGTACATAGAGATATGGAGTTATTAGTTGGAAATATTTTTAGTTTTGTTCAAGAGAAAATATTGAATAGTTAAGGAAATTTTTATCATCAACTTGGAATAATTGAGATTCTATAATAAGTAAGAATAAATAATGTGGGATTTGCTAGATGAAATCAAACGCTCTAGATCTATTCTTATTATCTTAAAAGTCTTAATTTTAATACTCTTTTTTTCAATTTAGTTTAGATAATATATTCTTTAAATTTTGATTTTCCAAATAGTAATTAATTTAGTAAATTTTAGTACTCGATAGCATAATTAATCCTTGTGGATTCGACATCCATTTTCTTTAAAAATACTTTATTTCTTGTTACGATTTTATGCATTTGCAGATATTTTCAGCACAACAAGTTTTTGGCACCGTTGCCGGGGATTACTTATTTGTTATTGATATTGATACTAGCTAGATTTTTACTACTTTAGATTTTATTTTATAGGTTTAAATTATATCTCAGTTTGATTTTTTCTTTTCAGGAATTGGAAGTGAATGACCCGATCTAAATAATTAGAGCATACACTTTTCAATCCCGCGATTGAAAGAACTTTACGTCGGATTAATAAAGAGAAAAAGAAAGAGGTCATCGCATCTAAAATTAATATGGCCGACCAGGAGCACAAGGCGTTATGAGACTATGCTATGCTCTCTGTCAATGAGGCGACATCTAGTATAAGACATTATAACATCCCGCTCCCTAATAAAGACATTTTTAGAATTTTTGGAGAGATAGTGTGCCACTAAACTTGAACTTATGACTTTTCTTTTTAACAACGCGCTAGATGCAAAAGATTCTATAAATAAAACAAACTTTAATAAATACTTAAAATTCAAAATAGAGTCTAAGAAAGCACTTACTTAAAAAGATACGACAGTCTTATGTGCTTATCATAATAATTTATTTAAACCTTAAATCATAAACTGAACATGACATCTATCTAGGCCTCTGCCTCGCCTCCTATGGTTGACCCATGTGAGTTAGGGTTAGCCCATGTGAGTTAGGGTTAGCAAATCTAAGTAGATTCTAATTCCGCCTATGGCCGCGGTTTGTGGAATCCATACAAAAGGAAGACATACTGGGTGTACTAGCAGCATGTACGATCTAGCAATGCAATATGCTCATAACATAAGTACCGTTTTCATATCATAACATAGGCCGTTACATATCTTATAATTCATATTTCATCATAATCATACTTGCATATTTGTCATATCATAGATTTCAAAAGAAATCGTATACATACTTGTTATATCTTGTCATATCATATCATAGATTTCGAATGAAATCGCATTTTTTCATAAATGTTGTGATACATGTTTCCTCACATAAAATCATGATTTTTCATAATTTTTTTGATCTATAAATCTTTACATAAAATCATGCATGACTTGCCATAAATTATTTTAATACATAACTCACATAAAATCATGACATTTCATAAATCTTTTGATGCATAACTCTTTTCATAAAATCATGAATTTTCATAAATAACTTAGTGCATAATTCTTCACATTAAATCATGATTTTTCATAATTTTATCAAGTATTGGGTACGTAAAAAGAGGCTTCCAATGGAGGGTGTACATGCATAATATTTTTATAAAAGATATGCCGTTTACCGTATATACATATAGGGGTATGATCATGTTACTTACCTTGCAACACTAATACATTATTTTCAACACGTAATCGGTCGCCTATAAAATAAACACGTAATTTGCATAAATTTATAATTAAACATGTGATTTTATTTAAAATCTAAACTAGTAAATAATCTATATTTCCTAAACCTAAAATCCTCAAAAACTCTAAAATATTTTACCTTTCGCATAATTTCACAATTTATCAGATGATTAACTTTAAAATACTATCAAGCCCAAGTATCTTATTTATCCTAATTTCTACCATCGACATGTCACTTAGAAATAATACTCAAAAACTTCTTGTCGTCCAACATCTATTTTCTCTTAGTTTTTACTATAGGAACCCATCACACTAATAAATAGACCATTCTATCAACACTAATTGAGCAGGGGTACTCTTGTAATTTACCATAACACGCTTCATAATATTTCATGGTATAGGTATATAAATCTTATGGAATGGCCTTACTCGAGAGGTAGTGCAAGTGGGCAGTGGCTTACCATGATCAACAACTAGCAGTGGCTCATGGCTGGGCGCAGTGGCAACTCCAGCGAGTGGGCGACTATGCAACTGAGAGAGAGAGAGAGAGAGAGAGAGTTCTGAGAGAGAGAGAGATGAATGAGAAGGAGAGGACACAGTGTGAGGGAGAGGAGGCAAGTTAGGAAGAGAAAGGGCGGTTGGATTTTCACCGTGGGTTCAGGGGCCGTGCTACCATGCTTGGAGATGTTGACTACTATGGTGGTGTAGGGTGGTTCACGGCTGGGCAACTTGTAAAGGGAAGAGTCGTGCTCTGTCTTCGGATGCAAGAACAAAGGTCCTTCGGTGAGGTTGAGGGTGTTGATGAATTGCTAGACGTGGAGGGGCAACCGGTGTAGTGGTCATTGGCATAGAAAGCAACTGGTCAAGGTGCTTGCTGGACAATGCATAAGAAAGAGGTGGTGGCTCGACATGGGATAGTGGCAATTACGGACCGTGACACAGTCTACATCTTAGGCTGTATTCACATTCTTCTTGCTACTCGTGGTGGTGATCAGCTTCATCTAGGAGACAACTGAGTGAAGGTTCATGGTTTGCCCAAGTGTTGGGCAGTGCTTGTGATATTCTTGTGGCATTGCTGTGCAAGGGCCAACATAAAGGAGCTGGGTAACGTGAGGGCTACTCCATTGGTTACTGGTGGCTTTCGTTGGCCGTGTGACTGGTTATGTAGGGAAAAACAAAATGAAAGTGGGGCTCTATATATAGACCAATGGAAAACCCTAATGGTGAAGAAAGAGAGACGTACGTGCATGGGATCAGAGGAACTAGTTCCGTGCGTGGTTGAAATTTATGAAAGGAATCTGATAGCTAAGAGTTTTATTATGAAAAGGAAAATAGAAAAGTAATAGTGTTTGGAGTCTAACACTCACGTGCTTCGACTTTAAAAAAAAAGAACAATAATGGAGCCTTAACACTAGGTTCAATTAAATATAACATTCTGATAAATTCTTTTATAGACTTTAACTCATTTATAGTATGTAATAAAATTAGCCATCATTTATCCCTAAAAATATAGGATCAAGTCGTTACAGGTAGCCAGTTATACAAGCCAATAACTTCAAGATCAAGTCGGCCATCATTCAAATGATTCAACAAACTGTCTAGTTTGGGGGGCTGTCCCAAGAGGATCCTAATGTCCATATTGCAAATTTCTTAAAAATTTGTGATACTTTTAAATACAACGGAGTGATAGATGATGCGATTCAATTGAGATTTTTCCTTTCTCACTTAGGGAAAAAGCAAAAGTTTGGTTGAACTCTTTGCCACCCGACATCATCACCACTTGGGAGGAGTTGACGCAAAAATTCTTAGCAAAATATTTCCCTCCGGCCAAGACATCAAAGTTAAGGAATTGTATCACTACATTGACCCAATTTGAGGGTGAATCATATATGAGGCATGGGAGGGATTTATTGCACAAGTGTCCACATCACGACCTCCCAACCTGGCTTTAAGTATAGACATTTTACAATGGTTTGGGACCTAAAAATCGTTCTATGGTTGATGCGGCTACAAGAGGAGCATTAATGAGTAAGACCCATGAAGCCACATATGAACTTCTAGAAGAATTGACATCCAACAACTATCAATGGCCTACGGAGAGAGCAGTGCCAAGAAAGACAGCTGGAGTTTTGGAACTTGATTCTATTACCACATTGGCAACACATATGGTAAATCTATCATAATAACTAGGTAAGATAAACGTTAATGCTATTCAAACTAATGTTGTTTGTGATCATTGCGAGAGAAATCATTCAAGCGTAGATTGCCAAGTAGGGAATCTGTTTGCCCAACCGAGTTATAAACAAGCCCATTATGTGTCCAATTTCCAACTTCAAAATAATCCTTATTCAAATACGTTCAATCCCGGATGGAGAAATCACAATGGAAAGATGGAGAGGGAGTGATCGCGGCATGTGGAAGAAGATGTTACCAAGAAGAAGAGAGAGCAGTGGCTTGATGCGACAGCCAAGTAGTACAGTGGCGACGTGGAGCTTAGAGTTGTTGGCGTGGGATGGTTGGTTTGTGGCACTCGGTGGAAGCAATAATTTCATCTATTTCATGGAGTCAAAACAAAGGCCACGGAAGTGCAATGGCAGCTTGGGCAGCAGTGGTGGAAGGCGACAACAATGTAGCAAGGTGTTGTAGGGTGTAGCAAGACCAGGTTGTGGCCATTTCCGTCGAGCATGGTGGCTGAACGTGTGGTTGGGAAGGAAGGTATGGCTATGGAAGTGCTCTGTTTCTTGGTGCAAAAACAGAGCAGTTTTGGCTTCTTTCAGTGGTGGTCGTGTTGCTTTCAGTGGAGGCTTGCAGTGGTTAGTTTTTGCTTCGGGGGGTGAGGTTGCTAGACGGCGTGCGTTGTTCACGGTGGTCTTATTCTGGAAGTGAGGCCTGGAGAATACTACTTAACATAAACTGGGCAGTGAAGCTAACGCTTCTGTTGGCAGCTACGTAAAAGTTAGTTGTTGTGCTTGTTTCCTGGACACGTGAGGACGTGGGACTGAGTGTTGTGTTGGCCTCATCGTGCTTGATAGAAATTTACGTAGAAGGTGTGGCTTGATTTACGTCCATGGGTCTAAATATATAGAAGCAATGGTTTAAGAAATTTTATCATGAAGGGGACTCTAAAATTGTAACTCTAGTGTGCTTAAAATTGGACACGTTAATGGGCTAGGACTCAATAAATAATTTAGGCAATAAATGATCAAAATAAATCTCCCATCCAACAATATCTTCGACGTTTAGAAAAAATTTATTAGGCCAAGTTCTAAATATTCCGACCTCACCTTGGTTCGTGATTTATTATTTGGACCTTCGTCCAATATTGAGCTCAATAAAAAATTCATACTTTGCCAAAATAAATTAGTTGACCCTGTAAGTTACTTTGAAATTAGTCGTTAAAATTCAAATAGACTTTTCACATATAAGCCCAAAATTATTTAATAGACTCGGGCTGGGCCCAGGTGTTACACATTTCCCCTCTTCCAAGTAAGTGTCTCCCATGCCAAAACCCTAGTTAGGGTTTTTCCTAAGCCTAAGGCCCTTGGTGACCAATTTTCACTAGCCTATGTTGGGCCCCTTAGTGAGCTCTGGCGCCTCTTTCCTAAGATGGGCAAGGCCCTTGTTGCTTTCTAGGTTTTCTATGTGCCATAACTTAAAAAGATAACTAAGTGGGCTAAGACTAAAAATAATGAAAGTAATAGACGTGAACTTGGCTAAGTCCGGGTTATCACGCATGAAAATGCCTACTACTAGGTCTTTTGTCAGTCAATAACTCGTATCGAGTTTTAGCTACCGCTTTACTAGCTACTCGATTAAGAATGAAAACTATGGTCTTTATGGTATCTCCCCGCAGTGACTCTAGTAAAAAAGAATCAGTTATTATACTCCTAACTATGTCCTCTAGGGTTCAATTTCGTCTCTCAACTACACCATTTTGGTGTGGAGTCCCTAGTATGGTGTGTTGAGGAACGATGCCACATTCTTTTAAATACCTCACAAATGACTAGGACGTTGTTTACCTAATCCATCTTACCTACCATAGTATTCACCACAACGGTCTGATCTAATAGCCTTAATTTTCTTATCAAGCTAATTTTCAACTTCATCTTTGTAAGCCCTAAAAACGTCACGTACTTGTGATTTTTCATGTATACCCATAATGACAATAGTCATCTATAAAAGTGATAAAATATTGTTGACCATTCTAAGTTGTCATAGTGAATGGACCAGAATGTCAATATGTATCACTTCTAAGATGCTTGGACTCCCATTGACACCTATTTTCCGTATATTTTTTTGTTTGCCTTATATGCATTCAACACAGATTCTAAAATTTGAAAAATCAAGAGGACCAAGAATATCAATTGACACTAGCATTTAAATTCTCTCTTTCGAGATATGTCTCAAATACTAATGCCCCGGTATAGAAAAATTATCATTCATTAATCTTTGATTTGTAGCATATTATTTACATGCAAGGTTTCTATTATGTTTAGGTGAGAGGCATGCAAGTCTAGCAAATAAAGATTATCAAAGAGAAATAGTACCAATAACACTTGAAACTCATAACAGACCAAATTCCTTGTTTCAAAAGAACAAGAATAACCGAATTTTTCTAAATAAGAAACATAATTAAATTATGTCTAAATGATTGTACGAAAAAACTCGCATCTAAATCCAAATAAAAACCAGACTCTAATTTTAAACTATAGACTTCAATTGCCTCCACTCTAACATTATTGTCATCTCCCAAGCAAATCAACTTTTTTGACCTCAGTGGGTGTTCAACACTTAGGTACCCTACATGGTAACACTTATGTGAATAGTAGCTCATAAATCAATCCACCAAGTTTAGGTGGCGCAAATTTCAGTAAAAACAATAGTAGAAAAATCATATTTCTTTGCAAGACACTTTTGATACTGGAGACAATTATTCTTCACATAACTGGTCTTTTTGCAAAAGTAATAAGTAGAAATCTTATCCTATCTCTGTTGCACAATTGTATGTGAAGTCTCAGAATCCACAGTTATTTTAACTTTATTATTCCTCTTTATTTTCTTACTGCCTGGATTTTCATGAGGAAAAGTTGTCAAGTGAACACTTTCTATTTTCTCTTAAGCTACCCTCTGATTAGTAAACTTTGGAGCGCTCATCAACCCGAAGCACATAGTCCAAATCCATATACCCAAGAACAATTGATATGAACCCACGGGAATGTAATCCCTTGAACCCACAATCAATTTGAAAACTCCCCAAGAAAGTCAAAATCAAGTCAATGGATGGAAAATCCAGACCCAAAGAGAGCGTGTTTCAAGTAGATTGCATCAATCCTTGCATTGCCTCCTTGATCTTCTTGGCTCTTGACCTTGTAGTTAGCTTATCTGAAATTTGCAAAGGATCTTTAAGTCTTGGCCCTCTTTGGTTCTCATCATTCCCCCTCTCCTCAAAAGGATTCGACCTCGAATCTCCACCTGGATCAGAGGGAAAAAAGTTAGTAACATTGAAAATAGCACAAGCATAATACTTACCAAAAAGATCCACTTTATATGCAGTTTCATTAACTTTCTCAAGAATTTGAAAATGTCTATCCAAGGTACTCCAGTCATCAACTGGTAAATGCATTAAATCTAAAGGAGTAAATAGGTTAAGTCTATAAACAATTCCAAAATGAGAAAATTGAGTAGTAGTATGAATACTCCAATTATTTGTAAACTCAATGAATGGCAAACAATACTCCCAAAAATGCTTATGAAGCACAACTAAAATCTTCCTCACACAAAAATGAGCACCCCAATTATATGCAAACTCAATAAAAGGCGTATGATACTCCCGCAAACGTTCATACAATAAGTTAATGTATGGTAAATGATACTCCCACAAGTTTATGAAACACACCTCAAGTTTTTCTTATACCAAAATGACCACTCCAATTATATGCAAACTCAATGAATGACAAACAATACTCCCACAAACGTTCATGCAACACGTTAATCAATGACAAGTGATACTTCCACAAATGTTCGTGTAACACTTCAATGAATGGCAAATGATACTCCCACAAACGTTCATGCAACACATCAATGAATAACAAATGATACTTCCACAAATGTTCATGCAACACGTCACAACACGTCATTGAATGGCAAATGATACTCTCAGAAATGTTCATGCAATACGTCATTGAATGGCAAATGATATTCCCACAAACGTTCGTGCAACACAACAAAAGTCTTCCTTACACCAAGGTTACCCAACAAACCACCATGTATTTGACACATAAGCAACTTAAGCATAAAACTAGTAGGCATACAAAATCTATTCTCTCTAAACAAGTACCAATCTAGTTTATAGAACTTATCAAATGATACTTTCTCACATGTTCAATACACACTAGCAAAGTCATCATCATTAGCATGCAATTCTTTATCATATTCAAGTCTCAATAATTTTGCATCTAAAATGAAGACAAGGACATACCTTCTTGCTAAAGCATCAACCATCAAATTTTTCATACCTTGTGTATATTTGAATACATGAGGAAAAGTATCAATACATTCCTCTCGCTTAGCATGCATTCTAGTCAGCAACTGACCTTGTCCCTTCATGTGTGTCAAGGACTCATGTTCTTTCAAGAAAGGTTGGTTAGGAATTGTCGCACCTGTCACAAAATCAATGTAGTGCTCTCTCTCCCTAATAGGTGGCAATCCACTAAACACACCGCTAGGAAACACAACCTCATATCCCTGCAACAAAGAGACAATGATACTAGGCAAAGATACGTCAAGTTCGTCAGCACTAAGACTCATCTTAGCGTAAAAACTCACTTTTCTCTTTATTTTTCTCTCACTTTCTTCACTCTCTCTTTTCTTTCCATTCACTTTTTCTGTTTCACTCACTTTTTCTGTTTCACTCTCTTTTTTTCTATTACACTCTTTTTCTTCATCTTTTTTTGTACTCTCGACCTCACAATTATTTTCCAACCCATTCCCTGTTTTTTCTTGAGGTCTCAACCTCACTAGCATCTTTTTTCTCTCTCATTTTTATCTCTCTCTCCTTTTCGGCCTCACTATTTCTTTTTTTTTTCTCAATCTCATATTCACTCTTACTTTTTAGCTCAATCTCACTTTCACTCTTGCTTTTTAGCTCAATCTCTTTTTCACTTTTTCTTTTTTGATCACTCTCACTTTCACTCTTTCTTTTTAGATCACTCTCATTTTCACTCTTTATTTTTTGAGCAACCTCACTTTTCAATTTCAATTGGTCCTCATAGACCTGGCTTGGAGTTAAAGGAGCAAATTTGATTGTTTTGCCCTCTTTTTCAAAATTGTACATGTTCTTAAACCCATCATGTGTCACCCTCCTATCATACTGCCACGGCCTCTCCAACAAAATATGGCCAACATGCATAGGCACAACATCACAAAGCACCTCATCCTGATACTTCCCAACAGAAAAAGTAATTAACACTTATTTGTCTACCATAACCTCCCCACAATCATTCAACCATTGCAATTTGTATGGTCTAGAGTGTTTTAAGGTTGGTAAATTCAATTTCTCAACCAAAGTAGAGCTAGCCAGATTCGTACAACTCCCCACATCAATGATCATACTACATGCCTTATTGTTGAGATGACATCTAGTATGGAAAATGTTCTCTCTCTGTTGCTCTGCATCATCCACCTTAATGTGTGCATTGAGAGCACGCCTGGCAACAAGAGACTCACCTGTCATGGGGTATACCACTCCATCATCATCACTAGCATCAACCAACTCGAGCACTTCATCACTATCATCCTCACTCTCAGTCATCACCTCCTCATTGTCACACATAATCATTACCCTCCTATTTGAACATTGAGAAGCAATATGCCCTGAACCCAAACACTTAAAACATTTAATATCTCTATTCCGTGAAGGTTGGGATTCTACCTTGGATTTGTTGCTAGTTCCCTCATCTTTTCCCTTAGGTGGTTCGGTCTTTCTGTTTGCTTAATCTTGATCATTCCTATCCCACTTTAATTTCCAAGTAGTGCTAGAAATCGAAGTGTACCTTACTGTCCCTTTTCTCTTTAACTGCCTCTCCACCTTCATAGCCATGTGCACCATGTCCTCTATCTCCACATAATGCTGCAATTCAATTACATTGGCTATGTCCCTATTCAAACCACTCAAAAATCTAGCCATGGTGGCCTCCCGGTCCTCCTCTACATTAGCCTAAATCATCGCCACCTCCAACTCCTTATAGTAATCCTCCACACTCCTAGACCCCTCTGTAAGATTTTGTAATTTCTGGTAAAGGTCTCTAAAGTAATGGTTAGGTACAAATCTTCGTCTCATGAGAGCTTTCAACTCTCCCCATGTCTCTACAGACCTCTCATAATTCCTCCTCCTATTGGTCACTAATTGATCCCACCAAATAATAGCATAATCAGTGAACTAAATTACCGTCAACTTCACTTTCTTCTCCTTAGAGTAATTGTGGCAATCAAACACCAACTATATTTTTTTCTCCCACTCTAGATAAACCTCAAGATCAGCTTTACCTTGGAAAGATGGTATTTTCATTTTGATGCTCCCAAGGTCTCTATCTACACCATCCCGACCCCTACGATTCCCCTCAAGTCATCTTTCACGCCTAACTCTTCCATGTCTACCCTACCCAACTTCAGATGCTAAGTCTTTCTCATCCTCACCATCTCCTTCATTCTCATACTCATTTTCAACTCTATGCTCACGTCCCCTCCTATCTCTCCAACCTTGCAGATTTCTAATCGCTGCTTCTTGATGATCCATCCTATCCCTCACAAAGTTCAACCGCTCAAACTGTTGTTGCATGGCTTGCAACACAAAGGATGAGTTATCTGCTCTCCCCCTTGGTGATGCGCTACTACGCTGAGACATTATAAGGTGCTGCACAAAAGAATGTTAGAGGCAAAAAAGAAAACCTCACACACTTCCTTATGTGTTTACACTCAAATAATGGCCCTCCACCCGTGTTTCACTCTTAATTGGCTTTTTCCCGATAATAGTCTCACACTCTCTTGCCTTTTACCTCAAGAGTTTTCCCACTCAAGTTCTTTAAGAACAAATTGAACTCAATCAAGACAAAGCAACCATGTTTTATCCCAACTAGTAATTAGGTCCAAGAAACAAGAACAAGAGAAACACGGAAGAAATGAAAAAAAAAACGACACATGAATCAAGGAAATTATACGAATGAAACAGTAACTATAAGACAAAATACCAACTAGAATAATGTATGAAGCCCCTTTGATGATAAGGCTCAAGAAAAAATTTCGGATTTTTTTTTGGACAATTTTCTTTTTTTTTTTTTTTGGGTGATTTTTTTTTTTTTTCTTTTCACCAACTGATTTGATCACAATCAAGAATAAGCAATTGAGAAAACCCTAACAATAACTCAAAAACCCTAACACAAGTGATATACGGCAGCCCCTAGAACAAGAGATTTTAGCCAACACAAACCCTAGAACAATGAGATTCGGCAACCCAAACAATAGTGAAGAAATACGGCAGCCACCTCTATTTTTTTTTTTTTTTGTAATCAATCCTAGAACAATGAAACCCTACAATTAAATATGCAATAAATAAAAGATAGAATCAGACTTGATTGAAAATCTTGCTCTGAATACCAAATGATATGAACCCGCGGGAATGTAATCCCTTGAACCCACAATCAATTTGAAAACTCCCTAAGAAAGCCAAAATCAAGTCAATGGATGGAAAATCCAGACCCAAAAAGAACTCGTTTCAAGTAGATTGCATCAATTCTTGCATTGCCTCCTTGATCTTCTTGGCTCTTGACCTTGTAATTGGCTTATGTGAAACTTGCAAATGATCTTTAAGTATTGGCCCTCTTTGGTTCCCATCAACAATAGTAACATGTTTTTTCCATTTTGTAAATTGGATCTATTAAGAGCTAGAATGTAATTCAAATTGGAAGATGCATTCACTAAAAGTAAAAACAAAACTCACAATAAAGAAATATCCCATGAATGTTAATGCATTGACAATAAGAAACAAATCATAATTATTATCACGCAAGTTTTAGTCTAATGGAATAACAAAATCAATCAGACAAAAAGATATAAAATTAAATGAAAATTCTATTGTTTTATAAAAATAGGTTGTTATGAGATACCTAGTGCATCATTGCAATCAAGTCTTTGGACAGTAATTACAACATGCAAGTGAAGATCTCCCAATAAGGTTAGTTAGCATAAATAGTATAAAATCGTTGCCTGGCCAAACAACAGTCTTCCTTTTAGCCAACTATTGAATACATAGGCTAATTCCAAAATTATACAACTTACATGTAACTACCTTATACTATCCTTGACCTGTCTAAGTAACAACCTTGCTTTGGACTGATTGTTATTCGCATGGATGTAGATGTAGCTAGATGCAATCCATTGAATTTTCTTTTTCTTTTTTTTACCTTTTCTAGGCCAAGGAAAAAGTTTTCATGATAGAGGACATTTAGGCGACATATCACTTTAATCTTTCTAAGCCTTAGGTATGGATTGCCAATAAATTTCTCAAACAAAATAATTATGAGAATAACTAAAATGTCTATAATAGAGATATTAAGAGAAAGGAATAATTTTTTTTTAAATATATTATTAAAATAATAAGATATTATAATTTTAATCAATTGGACCAGGTCAGGACTAGGATCAAACTGGGCGACACAGTCAACCAGGTGATCAAATCCAGTTAACTAACTACTCAGAATACCAAATGGATTGGTCAAAATGGGTTAGGGTCAGCCCATGTATTTGGGTATGGGTGCTAGGCTTGATCCGGCCCAATGAACCTAAATGGATTAAAGGTTGGACCCAAAAGTTGGATCAGGTCATTGGGTCTAGCTTGTATAGCCCAAACCAAAGACTCGCAACTTGGAATTTGTTAACTACGACCCAATTTCTGTAAAACATAATAAGTGAACATTTTGAGTTATACATATATTCCTTTCAAGATGGGCGACTAGTTGTATTCAATCTGTTGCCCTTTAGGCAATGAAACTATAATTAAATAAGATTTTTAAACAATTATATATATATATATTGGTTTTATAAAATAATATTAAATATATTTCCGCAGGTCTCCAACTAGTTTTATATAAAATTGATAAAATTTATCGATCCACTCTCAATATTTATAAAAAGGATGAAGTAGGTTGTAGAGGCGCCATCTAGGGACGGAGTCAGATTCTCCATCTCCAGTCTCCGACTCAACTCCAATGATAGCGGACAGGTTTGTATAAAATAGCTGGATCCACTGCAAAGAAGCATATCAACAATGATGCTAGAGCCCCCGTTGTGTTTTTTC
Organism: Juglans hindsii; assembly: GCA_003123825.1. Lineage (NCBI taxonomy): Eukaryota > Viridiplantae > Streptophyta > Magnoliopsida > Fagales > Juglandaceae > Juglans > Juglans hindsii. Next base: position 113,141 of record QEOW01002112.1, on the reverse strand, counting down.
ATGTATGTTTTTTAGATTATTTTTTATATAAATTTTTTAATATTTTTAAATATTTTAAAAAAATAAAATAAATTTAGAACATCATTAAAAAATATTTTTTTAATCAGAAAGTAAAAAAAAAAAAAATACTTCTTTAATCACGAAGTAAAATAAAAACTATTTTAAACTTTTTTTATTTTCAAAATATTTTTTATTTTTTTTAAAATATTTAAAATTATTAAAAAAATCTACATTAAAAAAAAAGAACCAAAAAAAAAAAAAATACATAAAAAAATACAGGTTTGCACAAAAGACGAGGCACTGCAGTTGTTAGCATATATTACTTGATCTTCCCAGGCAAGGATTCTTAAAAATTAAAAATTGTTTAAGATATTATAAAAATATATTTTTTTTAAATTATTTTTATTTTAAAATTTAAAAAAATTAAATTGTTTATTTTATTTTATATAAAAATTTTAAAAAAATTATAATAATTAGATAAAATAAGATAAAATGAGTTAAAAAATTTTGAAAAAACAAATGAGACGATAATAATTAGGTATGGTCAGACATAACTATTTGCACAAAGGGACATCTGATGGTAAGCTGATCAAAGTGTAATACTATATGTAGTTGTAAAGTACGTAAATATTGTGCAGTCGCTTTGAAAAAGAATAGGGTTTACTATTAAAAAATTATTTGTTTTTTTCAAAATAATTACGTGACGTTTGGACACTCAACTATCATATCTGATTTGGAATTAGTTTTAATTTTAGAACTTCAGGATGTTATGCTTATTCCTTTCTAAAGGGTAAAATGGAGGGAATTGGCTAATTATGTAGTTATCAACGCGGGTATATGACAGCTAGCTATGAATAAAGCATGAGTACTGCAGTTTATTCTCGAACTTTTATGTTTGGAGGAGAATCTAAGTTACCTTTTATAACTGATTTCTATTATTAAATACTTACTTGTTGCGAGACTCATTAATTAACCAGACTCATAGAACGAATATTAGACTACATATTTTGGAACAGATGATTATTTTAATTTATATCATTTTGGAGCAATTGATAGAGAAAGTTGAGACATTAATTAAAAAATAGGTGTCAAACTCGATCGGTGGCTTCAATGCACGACAAGGCCACCTAGTCGGAGTTGTAAGCACATATTATTTTTATATCTTTCCAGCTTTGAATTACGCAAGTTCTTCTGCATTATTTTAACCGATTAGGAAGAGGAATAATCTAGAGAACTAAAACGCAAATGCACAAGTACGTAAGCTACCAACTGGCACAGATTCAATGCAGGATTAGGTGTGGCTGGATGTCTTGCCTGCATTGGCATGATGTATGCATCTTCATATTCATTTTTATATTTTATATAATATCTCTTTAAATAAGTTTATATTAAATTATGTATCTTCAAAATTTTGCATAGCTATAAATAGTATTTTTTTAAATTTAAAGAAATACTATTCACTTTCCAAACGTTATTTTATTATTTTTTTATCTCTCTTACCCATTAAAATCTACTTTGTGAAATTTGTATTAAGATGATTTTGATATATAAAATTTGTATTAAGTAGATGATAAAAAGTATTTTTTAGTACATATTAATATTTATTGATCAAACTGATCATTTTGATATATGAAATTTGTAATATTTAGATACATGGAATTGATATTTTTGAGCACATGGTGCCAATTGTAAAATATATAAAAGAATAATAATTTTAAGAAAAAAATAATAATATTTTTTTTTTTTTGATTCAAAGATGCATAATTCAATGTGAGAGTTTTTCTTGATATGCAAAATCAAAGTTTAAAAGATGTTAGTGCTTTAATAAGATGTGGAGCTCGATTTTGATGTCGTGTTTCGCGGGCTTGGACAATTCCACTCGATCAGAGTTCATACGATCACCTACACAGTAACAAGGGGGGACCTCGAGGTCCGTCGATTCTCCAATGCTTACGTCAGTATGGTGTTGAGGATGAAGATGAAGCATAATGACGATGATGGTATTAGATTACTTACCTGTGTGCTACAGGTAGTGTTATTTATACTTGCCGACCTGGTCTCCACGGTAGTGGAGCGTTGTGTAGCAGGAGATCATATATTCACTCTGTCCACTCGCCGAGCTATCATTTTGCTGTCAGTTCACCGAGCTATGAAGTGTTCAATGTTATTGAGTGTTGTTCGAGCCTTGAGCTGCATTGAATGCGGCGTATATTCTGTCTTGGGCCTTTTCCATCTCATTAAGGCTGGATGTGAACCGCTGCAAGTTTTCTCGTCTGGCATTGAATGCTATATTCCTTCCCTCTTAAGCCTTGCATGCATTTCCTATCTTGTTTCTTAATGTAAGCATGATCCTACCCGGGTCTTACACCCGAGCCTACACCCAGGTGCTACCGTTTGACCCAGTCCATCTTATGTACCTAGGCCCTAATCCAGGCATTGTCTCTAGCCCCATGCAACCCAAACCTTATATCTGGGTTTTAACCTGGGCCTGCCTTTAGCCCAATCTAAGGGATTTCTCCCTTCACAGTACCCCACGAATTTTTAGCACACTCGTGGGCTAGAAATTATGAGAATTTTTTTTTTTTTTTTTGGCAGGCAAATCCAAATGAAGATTTCTAACCTGGGCGAACATATGGAAGGTGAATGGGTTTGTGTGTACTTATCCATTCTTTCCCCCATATCTAAGGGGATGCGAACCGATCTCTGCCATTAATGAATAATCATTAACTCTGTCTTCATTAACTGAAGCTACTCCCTGGCGTGAACTTCAACGTTGCTCGGGATTGGTTCATTCCACAGACGCATGTGGTGGTTAAGCGTCGTTCAATTTCTTTGCAGCGGATGTATCCCTTCGTACTTTGTGCTGTCGTTTCAGACACCTAGTCATTCCATCGCTCTGTTTTTATTCATTTCTTCTTCTCTTTTCTCCTTGCCATTTCTGTCTCGCCTTCCTTCTTCGTTTCTTTGAAAAACAATACTCTAAGCTTTTTGTCTACTTTCACCATGACTAAACGAGGCGAGAACGATCTCCGCTTCAGCTATTTTGCTGGGAAGGGTTGGATGTCGGCCATGACTAGTAATGACCTTCGTACATTTTGCAGAGAGTACCCTATCCCTCTAGAAACCGTTCTTAAAATCCCTAGTTCTCGCATTCCGATGATGGGTGGGGATGGCTTGGCAACAAATGTGGCTCTTTATCCCCATATGTTTTCCAGCGGACTGGGCTTGCCATTTTGCGCCTGGTGCGTGATATTATGGATTTAATGCAACTAGCCCTAGCGCAACTTAACCCCACTGCTTGGCGTTTCATTATGGCTAGTTGTGTGGCCTTTTGAATCGTTCTGGATGATTCAGAAGATTACCCCGATCTAACTGCTCGGGAGTTTCTGTCGATGTACCGCATCAACCAACTCCCTGGAAACATTTGTAGTTTCCAATCCCAATCTGTTGAGAAATGTTTCACTACTCTGGAGAGGCCTTAATTATTCAATAAAAGATTGGTGTCGGCGATTCTTTTTTGTAAGAGGCTCAGACTGGGAGTTCCCAGAAGGAGAGCGTGAATACGAGGAGTTTCTTGTCCGATCTGTCTGGGGTAAGATTCGAACTACCAAATCTATCTCCATCAAGTTATCAGAGAGAGAAGAATTCAGAATTGCCTCTGTAATGTCCTGGGCAGCGGCTCATCCAACCCTTCCTGAGTCTGATTAGTTGCTGACCAATGAGAATATTCATCTTTACATTCTTCTTCCCCACTGTGCACACGTGTTAGGTCGAGACTTCTTAAAGGTTTCCCCTTCTCCTCCGAGGGAGAAGTGCCACGTAGCTTCTTCGCTTGAAGATAATCGCGCAAAGAGGTCTCGCACAGATGAAGGTGCTTCTGTGCCCATTCAAGCTGAGTCTTCCCGGGATGCTCCTTCGAAACCCTTGCATCCCCCTCCGCCGAGTGTTCCCCATAATAAGAATAGGGATTCTCACCAAGAGGCTCCAAAGTCCAGTTCTCACCATGCAGCTAAAAAGAGCAGTTCCAACCGAGCCGCTCCTGAAGGCACTTCTCTCTGAGATGCTAAAGAGAGCAATTCCCACTGAGCAGCTCCTGAAAGCACTTCCCACCGAGCTGCTCCAGAAAATAACCCCCCGAGAGGTAATTTTTTGAGATTTCTAAGACCCTTCCTCCATTTTATTGCATTTGTCTAAACAAAAGATAATATAATTTTGCCTTCTTTTTTAGGCCCTGTTAAGGGAAGTGAGGCTGACATTACCATTGCCTTTCCTTTTTCTTCGACTTTTGACAACCCGACGTCTTGAGGTTTTGGTCCAGTGACGGGAGCTTTCTCCCTCCTTTGAGGAGGTTTTTAGTCAGGGGTTCCACCACGCAAGTCGCCAACTCCTTTTGATAAAAGACTCGCCGAGGTTGAAGCTTTCTTTAGGGAGTGCTTGACTAACTCCCCCATTTTGCCTCCGAAGCTTAGGTCTGACTCCCCCCAGTTTTCCTTCGATCCCCATTTCAACATTTTTCGTCACTCCTCCAGTCCTGCCCTTTAGAATGGGCACGAAGGTTACTCCTATCGAAGACAAGGAGCTAACTCCCCCTGAGACTGTGGAATCGTGTTTCGAGGAGACTGCAGAACCGCTTGAGATTGTGGACTGATTCCTTTTGAAGTTCCGATCTCCTCATTAGTGTTGGAACTGACCTCCGAGCCAATCCCCCAGTAATCCCAGAAGTTACCCCTTCTCTTCCAATCTTTTAGTTATTTGCTTCTTGCACCTTTGCTCGAGCCTTTTTCCCTTCTTCTCTCATTCTTTCACTTTAGTTGTCTCTGATGCCAAGCTGGTTATTTGTTTCAGGAATGCCCAATCCCTCAAGCCGAGACCACTCCTCTGTTCAATGATGACATTATTATGGTCGAGGATAGTTCTTCATCCACTTCTCTTTCATCTGGGAACAGTTCTCCCCGTTCTGGGGTTTCTCAAGGTGAGAGTTCTGCTCAGGGTAAGGAATGACCAATCTCTCCGTCCATGCCCCTCCAGGCTCCCCAAGTCAAAGTCCCTCTTCAACGCAAGGAGGAATCCGGTCCGCCTTCCATACCTACTGAAGCTATTACGCCATTGGTATGCATAGAACCTTCTTCTTCTTCTGGGGAAGGAAATTCACAGGATCCTGAGCCTGGTTTTAAGAAGGCACGGGTGAAATCTTTTGAAGCGCAGGCCCAAAAGTTCAGGCCCTTGTTCCTCTCTGTATACTTACTTTCACTTTTGCCTTCTGCCCCTAAATTTAATCTTTTCTCATCCTTTCAGGCTGTAGACCAACTTGCTAAGATGGGTTCCAGAGAACGAGAGGCTACTGAAGAGGATTTTAGAGCTCAAAGGGCGCTAAACACTCTTATGCACCTGCAAGGGATGAAAATGGGCGAAGATCTCCACAATTTAATAGTGGAGAATAATTCTTTGAGGGATGTTGTCTCTCTGTCAAAAAATTCATACCCAACGGAAAGAGATTGAGGAGATGGAATGGATTATGAAGGCAATGGATCATAACGTTGAAACAATGGCTTTGGAAATCATGCTCAAAGATAAGGAGATTCGGTTGAGGGACCTAGAGATTGAGGAAAGCAATATGAAGATTGCCTCTATGGTCCAAGAATTGGAATCTACCTAGAAGAAGATTGGAGACCTCCAAGTCCATTCCTTGCTTCTCCTTGCTAAAAGGGAAAGCGCCCAAGCCGAATTGTGTGAGTTGGAGTCCTTCCAAGAAGAGCTGAAGCAGTGCAAATAAGCCATCAAGACATTGGCGTAAGAAAAAAGGCGTGCCATTGAAATTCACCACCGAATGTTCCACAAATATATGGGGATTGCCAAATACGGAGATAAGATAAGGTCTTCAACTCGAGTCGCGGTTTCTTGTTTGGAGTCTTCTATAGATGTAGCTCGGTTTCGTGCGGACCTTATTGAATTCCAACTCGAAAAAGCTCATGTCCTGCTCAATAAAGCCTGGATTTATGGGTATAGGGAAGGTCTCAAGCATCTCCGAGAGGTGCTACTTGAGAATCCTAAGACCGATCTTCGTACAAATGAATGTACCTCTGATTTGTTCGAACTTGGCTGATTGAAACTATTTATTTTTGTTCTTTTTCTGCCTGTTGCATTCGATTGTTTTCCATTGCTGCACCCATGTGTTTTGATTTGTTTTGGGTAGAAACCAAAAGATGTATCATTCAATTGTCGACACCCGAGCGTAGTCTATTTTTTGTTGAAGGAAATTCGAGCCAGCCTCTTCCTTGTTGATGGGAATATTAGCTAAGTTCCTTTGCTAAATGTTTACCGAGTGGCTCTATTTTACTAAATGTTTATTGCACGGCACCACTTTACTTAGTGTTTACCGCGCGGCACCACTTTACTGAGTGTTAATCGCGCGGCACCACTTTACTGAGTGCTTACTGCACGGCACCACTTTACTGAGTAAGACTCTTTTAGATTGTTGGATGCCGAGCAAGACTTCTGTCACATCTCATATTTGTTTGATCGTATATTGATCGTCTATGTACCTTTTATTCACGTGGGCATTTCGATCTACTACTGATTTGACATTGATCCTGAAGCTACCTTTTTTGACGTCCTTTCAATTCCTGTTTGCTTTTAATTGTTGCTTAATTCCGTCAGTACAGTTACGCCCGCTGTTAATTCCCTATTAATTTGACATTTAATTATGTTCTTCATGAACTCCATGTAGCACATCTGTCACAGTTTCTGCATTTAATCCTATCATTAATTTTTCCACAAACTCACAAGTCGGTTGTAGTTTTCGCCTTTTCCGAATCTCAATGGATTATAATTTCCCATGAGAGACGCGTGGACAATCAGGGAGGTCTTGAAGACATGTGGCCACTTAGGGAGATCTCAGGAGTTACTGTGCCTTGGGACGCTAAACGCCATTCTTGCCTATAAAAGGCGCTACTTCCTTGTTCTGGGGAACTCATCCAATTCCCTTCTTTATCCATTCATTCTAAGTTTGGTAACTTCCCAATCTCCATGCCATTCTTATCTTATATTTTTCATCATAAGGGGTGACACCTTCTTCTATGGTGTTTAGGCTGTCGCTGGTTATGGCAGTTTGAACATAGAAGAAGAAGTAAGTTGCCAATACTTCTTGTCCTTGCCCTTTTGCTTATGGTGCCTCACTTGTTCTTGCCCTTTTGCTTACGAGGGTTGACTTCTAAAGTTGTTGCACCAAAACTCACTGCATATAAGTTCTGGGTGGAGCAAGAACAAGACAGTGGCATGGCGGTGGAGACTGAGGAGGGTAGGAACAGACTGTTCAAGATGGAAATAAAGTCTTTGGAGTTGATTTCTCTTGTCGCTCCAACATTCATCTTTCCTCCACGTCGTCCACCCCAGTCGACCCCGAACCTAGTTCACTCTCTTGAGAACTTGGGTGGGGTTCCACTAGACTCCCCTATTCTTGAGGAGGAAGATACCGCAATGCTGAGCGTCCTGCTTGGTGCTATGTGGAGATGATACTGCACTGCCGAGTGCCCTATTTCCGCTCAAACGAACCCAGTTCTTCCGGGTGCCCATCTTTGAGGGAGAAACTGTTCTGCCGATCCTCCTGTTTGAACCTGAACAAAACAGGCTTCTACTGGACGTCTTTCTCCCTGATGGAGATATTGCACCGCTGATCATTCTGCTCTTGTCTAGATGAGACTTTTCTTTCTGTTCCTTGTAATATTTGATGATATAATATTCTTCTTTGTAATATTGTTTGTAGGTTTCTATGCGGTCCTTTTGTTCCTTGTAATCCCATTCGGACAATAAAATGACTTTATGAAAAATTTTGTATACCTGTTTGCACGATTCCATGCTGTATTCCATTTTTGTATACTGAGCTTGTACTTGGCAAAGGTCGGCAAGTCTAACCTAGGGACTGGCTTATATTCTGACTAGCTCTTAAGTCTGAGACGTGAGGAATCCATGCACATGTTGTTTTACCGAGCTGCAATTTTGCTTTGTTTTGCTACTCTCCTTTCTATTTCCTTTTATTCTCCCTGTAGCCAGTCAAGTGACTGGGCTTGTACCCTGCAAAGGTTGGGCTGTATGATTAACAAAATAATTTTGTGTACCTGGCTATATGGTTTCTTCTTTTCCTTGTTGTCTTTCATTCTTACTGCTTTTCCCTTTTGTTGCCTTTGTGGCCAGTCTAGAGACTGGGCTTATACCTGGCGAAGGTCAGCAAATCCAATCACAGGACTGGCTTGTATTTCAGCTGGCTCTTATAGGCTGACAAAGCAAAGGGCCCTGCTCCCTCGCCAATGCATCGCAGGCAACAACCTTGCACGGAACTCAACAAGTTATTGGGATTTGCATTTCGAATAGTAGTTAGCAAGGCAAAACTCATGGCTCTGGTCCTATGCTATATACTTTGTGGCCTATCTAGAGACTGGGCTTGTACCGCATGAAGGTCGGCAAGTCCTATCTTAAGACTGGCTTATATTACGACTTGCGCTTATAGGTTGGCAAAGCCTAAGGGCCCTTCTCCCTCGCCAATGCATCGCAAACAGCAACTTTGCACAAAGCTTGACAAGTCATTGGGACTTGCATTTCGAATAGCTGTTAGTAGGGCAATGCTCATGGTTCTGGTCCTATGCTATATACTTCATGGCCGATCTAAAGACCGAGTTTGTTCTGATTTACGTTGTTTGTTGGGAACATAACATTGCAACATTCGAAATTAGTCTATAAAAATTTAATTAACAATGGCCAATCTAAGAAGTCCCAGTTTTCTCTCAATCTCTCGTTGTTGCTATCTGGGTCAAAATATTGTACACGATACGTGGGCACTGCCACTTCAACGGGTATTATGGCTTCAGAGCCATAAACAAAGGCAAAAGGAGTTTCCCCGGTGGGGGTTTTTATTGACACCGGGTTTTTACTGATGTTTGGTATGCCCATAATGCGCTAGGAAGTTTCTCAGCCCACTCCCTCTTTTGGCTTCCCAACTTTTTCTTCAAGATGTTAAGCAATGTTTTGTTGGTTGCTTCTACTTGTCCATTGGGCTGCGAATGTCCTAGAGAGGAATACTTAGTTTTGATTTTGAGTTCCGAGCACCATTCTCGATAGTGGAAGCAATCGAACTATCTTTCATTGTCCAATACGAAGGTTTGGGGAATTTTGAAGCTGCAGATTATAGATTTCCAGAGGAAGTTTGTAATTGCCCGCATTGTGATCGTTGCTAGAGCTTCTGCTTCCACCCATTTTGTAAAGTAATCCACTGCTACTATGACGAATTTTACTCCTCCTTTGCCTGTAGGGAGGGGCCAATAAGGTCCAATCCCCACTGTACGAAGGGCCATGGAGAAGTAATAGAGGTTAGCTTTTCGGGTCGGCTATGGGGAATAGGAGCATACTCTTGGCATTTGAGACATTTTCTTACAAAATCTTCCACATCTCAGAGAGAGTTAGGCCAATAATACCCTGCCCGTGTAGCTCGTGCAGCTAATGTTCTTCCGCCAGAATGATTCCCACAAATTCCTTCGTGTATCTCAGCTAGTACATACTGGGTCTGCTCAGAAGAGATACATCTTAAAAGGGGCTCAGTAAATCCTCTTTTATACAAGATTCCTTATACTATTGTGAAGCGAGCCGCTCGATTCCTGATTTTTCGTTCTTCTTCTTTGTCATCTGGAAGGACTTCCTCCTGAAGGAATTTTAGAATATCGATGGCTCATTCTGGTGGTTGTAACCCCTGGATTATGGACATTTGAATCCCAACAACTACTACGTCAATAGTCCAAATTATAGCATGATCCGAGAGGGGCACTTCTTCTTGACCTAAGGCAGCTTTTGCTAGATTATCTACTTCTTGGTTCTCTCCTCTCAGGATCTACTGGACGGAAGAATATTGGAAGAGGTCACACTCTTCTCCTACCTGTTGGAGATATCTCTTTAAATTTTTTCCTTTCGTGAGGAATTGTCCGGTTACTTGTCCCTGTACTATCTGAGAATCAGCTTTTACTTCAACTTCAGTGGCCCCCAACAATCTAGCAATTGTCAGACTCGACAAAAGTGCTTCATACTCAGCCTCATTATTGGTGACCTTGAATCCGAGCTTGAGTGCATAGTCTAGCTTTTCTCCAAAGTCTGTTATTATATGCACCCCCACTCCTCTTCCGGTCCAGCAGTATGAGCCATCGATGTAGACTTGCCAAGGCTTGCCTTGGGGTATAATGATTATCTCCTCTTAAAATTTTGAGAATTTAGCTACAAAATCTGCCAATACCTGGCCTTTAACTGCGATGTGTGGAAGGTATTCAATCTCGAACTCGACTAGTTCGACCTTTTAGTTAGTCATCCAACCAGATGTATCAGGTTTCTGTAATATTTTTCTCAGGGGAACATCAGTTTGCACTTTTATTGGGTGAGCTTGAAAGTAGGGCCTTAACTGCTTGGTAGCGATTACTAATGCGAATGCTAGCATTTCTGTTTGGGGATATATGACCTTTGCACCCTGAAAGGCTCTGCTTATATAATAAACGGGCCGTTGAATTTTTTCTTCTATTCAAGTCAATACGTCGGACACCGCATTGGGTGATACTGCCAGGTAGGCAGTTAGATCTTCCCCTGGCGTGGTTTGACGGAGCAAAGGTGGATGGACCAGGTATTCCTTTAACTCATTGAAGGCCTTCTGCACTCTTCATCCCATTCTCGTGCTTTCTGCAAGACTTTGAAGAAAGGGAGGTACCAGTCAGCTGATTTTGCAATGAATCAGCTTAGGGTAGCTATCCTCCCTTCGAGTCTTTGAACCTCGTTGATTGTTCGGGGTGGACGCATATCCACAACTGCCTTTACTTTTTCGGGATTGGCCTCGATTCCGCGCTCGGAGACCATCAATCCCAAGAATTTCCCTGACTCAACTCTGAAAACACACTTCTTTGGGTTGAGCTTCATTTTATATTTTCTAAGTACCGCGAAAGCTTCTTGGAGATCATCAAGATGTTGTTCAGATTTCTTACTCTTAACCAAAAGGTCATCCACATAAACTTCCATGTTCCTTTGGATCTGATTTTTGAACATTTGGTTGACCAAACGTAGATACGTTGCTCTCGCATTTTTTAGACCAAACAACAGTAGTAGTAAAGGCCTCAATCAGTGATAAATGCGATTTTTTCCTCATCATCAGGGCTCATCCAGATCTAATTGTAATCAGAGTATGTGTCCATAAAGCTATGTAAGGTGTGCCCAGCCGTTGAGTCCAATATCAAGTCTATCCTTGGGAGGGGGAAACTATCTTTAGAACAGGCTTTGTTTAGATTGGTGAAGTTTACACACATTCTCCACTTCCCGCTTGCCTTATTGACCAAAACAACATTGGAAAGCCATTTGGGATAATGAACTTCCCGAATGAACCCTGTGGCCAAGAGGTGATCCACTTCCTCGGCGATGGCCGCATACTTCTCCGCACTGAAGCTGCGATGGTTTTGTTTGACCTTTTTTGCCTCAAGGTTCACACTAAAGCGGTGCTCAATTACTAACATGTTGATGCCAAGCATTTCTTCATGACTCCAAGCGAACACATCTCGATGTTCAATGAGTAGTTGCTTAATGGACTGGCTCAGTTTGAGGGGCAACATAGATCCCATTCGTATAGTTTGTTCTGGATTTTTAGGATCCACTAGTACCAAAACCAATGGTTCATTGGGCTCTGCTTGTCTCAGTGCCTCTTCATCTCTCACTTCTCTATCCAGATTTGTTAGAGCCGGAGGTGGCTGTAAGACTACTCCCCTGTGGTCTTCCTCGAGGTCCTATATAGCTATCGCTTTAGACTTCATTTCTCGAGTGTAGCAATCTCTTGCAGTCTGTTGTTCACCACGCATTTCACCTACTCCCAATGAGGTTGGGAACTTTACCTTTAGATGATACGTGGAGGTTACAACCTTCATCTGATTGAAGGACGAACGTCCAAGAGTTGCATTGTATGAAGATGGGGCTTTCACCACCAGGAAGTCTACCATAAGAGACAATGTTTTAGGGGCCGTTCTAGCTAACATGGACATAGTGATTGCCCCAACCGGCTGGATTGTGTCCCTAGTGAAGCCTTTGAGGAGCATAGGTGCATGTTGCAATTGATCGAGAACGATCCCCATTTTAGTAAATGCCTCCTAGAAAAGGACGCCAGCAGAGCTGCCGTTGTCAATCAGTATTCTTCTGGTCCGATAGTTAGCAATTTGTACTGTTACTACAGAGCGTTGTCATGGGGGCGTGACAAACCTTCTCCATCTTTTTCACCAAAAGTTATAAGATATTCCCTGATCTGATCCCTGTTGTGAAAGGACGGTTTATAGGCGGAGAATACCTCTTCATATCTGGCCCTCCTTTCATGGGCCTTCCGCGTCGAGGAGGTCGTTCCCCTCTAGCATATCGTCCAGCTATGGTGCTGATTTCACCTATCGGAGGTTCTTCTCTTCCCAAGTTTCTTCGATGCGGACTCTCTATACGTGGATTCATGATTCTTCTTCTGTCAGGGCTTTTATTTCTCCTGACGGGACTTTGACTTGTTCGGGTATCACTTCTCCAAGCAAAGTTGCGATCTCTACGAATTGGGCTGTGATTCCTGCGAGTAGGACCTTGGTTTCTCCTAATGGGGCTTCGGTTCCAGGCTTTCCAAGAATAGGGATGGTAGTCCCATTGTGGTCCATCCCTCTCATTTTCATATTGGTTAGCACAAACCCCTGGGTCTTCCACCTTTTTCTTCCACGTATAGCAATCTTTCATATTATGTCTGCCACTCTTATGAAAGACACAATATCTGGGACGTGACGAGCCTCGTCTTTGTTCTTCTCGTGGGTCCTCCTCAGCTTCCACAATTAGGTCAGAATGTATACGAGTACCGGGTTTTCCCTGTTGGACATGTTCCTCTCACCCTAGTTTTGTAAGTCCTCTTTTTGTAGTCCCCTCGGTTCGTTCCTTTATGCTAGTTTGCTATTTTTTTGTCTGCCCTCTCTAAGTCACTCTTCCTAGGGGCAATTAGTGCTCGGAGCTTATCTTCTGCATTTATGAAATCATCTGCATGGTCCATAAACTCCTTTTGAGTGGTCAGGGTTTCCAGAGTGATTTCCGTCATAAGGGATTGCGAGGCCAAATCCCCTTAATAGTGCAGCCAAGGTGATTTTTTCGTCTTGGTCATCTATTGTCATTCATTCTTTATTAAACCAGGAGAGGTATGACTTGATGCTCTGATCATCCCTTCGTTTAACAATTAGGAGATAAGCCACTGGTCTCCTCCTTGTTTGGCTAGCCATGAACTATGTCAAGAAGAGATGTGCCAGTTTGTTGAAGCTGTCCATGGTTCCAAGACGTAAGGAACCAAACCATGCTCGTGCTGCTCCCTTCAGAGTGAGGGGAAAAGTTCTGCGTGCTACTTCGTTGGGAAAACCGTGGAGGGTCATATCGGCCTTGAAAGTCTCCATGTGTTCTAACGGGTCTTTTGACCCATCATATGCTTCCATCTGATGGACTTTGAACTTTGGAGGTATAGGTACTGCCATAATGCAAGCAATGTATGGTAGTTCAGCGTTGGTAAGGAGTTGATCTACCGTGGGGGGCTGGCCCATTTGCTTAGCTGAATTGCTTATTGACCCTACGTCGTTCTTCATCTACGACAGTTGCATTAGGAGGAGGACGGGCCTCAGAGTGATGACTCTGTCGATCCGCCACTGGTTCTTCTTCGCCCCTTCGTAAGGCAGCATTTTCTTGTCAAAGGATTTCCATATCCGCCATGAGTTTCCGTATTGCTTCAGTTTGTTCGTTGAGTCTTGCTTCCATTGCTTCGGGCTGTACTACTTCACACTGCGAATGCTAAGAGTAGGTTGTTGCCAACATACGAGGGACATGTTAGTTATGGGACAACAAAAATTCCACAGACGGCCCACTGTTGATATTGTGTTTCGCGGGCCTGGGCAATTCCACTCTCAGAGCTCATGCGATCACCTGCACAGTAATAAGGGGGGACCTCGGAATCCGTTGATTCTTTGATGCTCAAGTCAATATGGCATTAAGGATGAAGATGAAGTATATTGATGATAGATTACTTAACTGTGTGCTGCAGGTAGTGTTATTTATACTAGCCGACCTGGTCTCCACAGTAGTAGAGCGTTGCATAGCAGGAGATCATATATTCATGTTGTCAACTTGCCGAGCTATCCTTTTGCCATCAGTTCGCCGAGCTATGAAGTGCTCAGTGTTATTGAGTGTTGTTCAAGCCTTGGGCTGCATTGAATGCTGCGTATATTTTGTCTTGGGCCTTTTCCATCTCATTAATGCTGGGTGTGAACCGCCGCAAGTTTTCTCGTCTGGCATTGAATGCTATATTCCTTCCCTCTTAAGCCTTGCATGCATTTCCTATCTTGTTTCCTGATGTAAGCATGATCCAACCCGGGTCTTACACCCGAGCCTTGACCCAGGTGCTACCGTTTGACCCAGTCCATCTTATGTACCTGGGCCCTAATCAGGGCCTTGTCTCCAGCCCAATCCAACCCAGACCTTATATCTAGGTTTTAACCTGGGCCCTGCCTTTAGCCCAATCCAAGGAATTTTCTCCTTTCACACTCCAGATATTGAACTCCACCTTCAACCCCACCATGTCGTAACTTTCTCACCACCTTAGCTAGCTTTCTTGTTCACCACTCCATGATTGGTTTGAGGGAAAATTTGTATTCAATTACTGTTTCTATTGCATCCCATCATGCACCCTCCTCGTATCCCTTACATTCAGTAATGAAAAAGCCTCTTTATAGAGGGTAGAATACTCAATCCAAGGTTCCAGGTTCAGGAAGCTTCAAAGTTTTTAATTCCTTTGTTATTTGATCAAGCTATTTACCATATAACATGAAGAGTCCGAGACATCAATTCCTTTTGGCTACTAAGCAAATTAGCATAGTTGAAAGTAAAACATTTTGTGTAATTTCATGGGACATTAATGTTTAGATTTCACCGTACAGCATTACAGCTGCGACACATACGCCGAAAACAAGCTGCGTATATGCTTGGAGAGAACATTACAATAATGATTTGGGTCCTAGGTACTGAAGAACTTTTGTATGCTCTGTAAAAGCTATATTAGTGGTGCTATACCCACCATCCACGACTAGGTTGAGCCCACTCACGTACTTGGACTCCTCACTCGCCAAGAACAATGCTGCCTCTGCTATATCTCCAGCTTCCAAAACCACCCCTTTCAAATTTGCAGCTTCGCATACAATTTCTTCTAGTTTTTTCTTGTCTATTCCTGGCCTTTTGAGCACCATAGGGGTGGCCACAGCAAACGGTGATATGCAATTGACTCTGATTCCGTACTGTCCCATTTCAACGCACAAATTCTTGGTTAGTCCCACTACGGCATGCTTGGACGCCGTGTATAGGTGTGAAGTTGGCCCGTGTGTCACTGATGCAGAGCTTGAAGTGAACAAAATGGTTCCCTTTTTCTCAGGGATCATTACTTTGGCGGCATGTTTTGCCCCCAAGAGTGACCCCAAGACATTCACGCCAAAGACTTTCTTGTACTCTTCCTGATTGAGGGCAGAGATATCTGACATTGCTGGATCAGAATAGCCTGCGTTGTTGAACATAATGTCGAGTTTTCCATGCTTAGACACTGCAATGTCGACAGCATTCTTGACATCAGACTCGTTAGTGGCATCGCAGTGGACATAGGAAATGGCACCATCGGTGCTGTTATCGTCGCAAACAGAGAGACCAAGCTCGTCTTGGACGTCAGCAATGATGACCTTAGCACCATGTTGATCGAATAGCCATGCACTGCTCTCGCCAATTCCACTCGCACCTCCGGTTATCAACGCAACCTTGCCTTTTAATCTGTACAATCCAAGTGAAATATAAAGATCGATAGAGAAACAAAGAACAAATTAAAGAACGTATGAAAGTGTTTATTGTCTAACAAAACTCCAAGGGTCGTTTCTATTGCTTCCCTCTTAGCAATGGGTGCCAGCAAGCTGGAAGCGCTGTTCATATGCAACTTCTATTGTTTTTGTAATGTTGACGAATGTGAAGATCAGCTACTGCATGGGGACCATTTTATAAGGAAACTTTGAATGCATGTGATGCAATGTTACCTAACCTTCCATATGCTGTGTGAATTCAATGTGTATAGTAAATATATATTTGTTACCATTTCTGTCGCCTTGGTTGGGATACGCTATAAGATAACTTTATTAAGCCAGCCAACACTTTTTGACTATACCCTCAATTTGTCTTATTATTAAAGGTAATCATAGTCTTTACACTTACATTTGTCCAGAGAGTTAAAATGATTTTTTGGTGCTTATTTGGAAAGAATTCATATCCTCTCAAAACTCAAATATATATTTAGTCTTTAAATTTCCCATTCTTAAACATGCTTTAAACTCATAATCACCATCTAATTGTAGTTAAAAGGGTGGCATTGGGGTCAGCAAAACCAAATCCTTTATTTTAACACAAATTCTGAGATCCAACGCCACTGATCTCAGTAGTGCCGCACGTGAACCACACACGCCACCACAGACAATGAAGGTCCTATGCCAGCATATCGACGCATCTTCCAGATGCTACATTCCTATGTTCCTGCTTTCCTTAACAAATGATCAAGACATAGTGGTCATGGAAGACTCCTACAGCCAGTCCAGACAAACAAGCTGCACACACACTGTTCCACTATGACTTTTAATCGCAGTCTAATAGTCTGTTTATTCGGCTATACAAAAACCGTTTCAAGTGGCTTTCCCTTAGTGGAAAATGGATGGGAGCCAATTTAGCCAATTTTTGGCTCCAGATCCCTTTTTTTTTTTTTTCCTTATTCTATTGATGTTGGATTTGCTTATTTTTGAATGATTGCTGGGGACTTCCGCCCCATTGAATCTTGTATCATGTAACCACTTAGTTTATCTATAAATTTGCTTGATTAGAGAGAGAGAGAGAGAGAAAAAAATCTTCCCTACATACCCGTCCAAATGGATTCCCATGTCACCGGTGATATAACCAAGGCATGGCTAACTTTGCTTGACTTACCCCCAAAACAAATCAAAAGTAAAAAGAAGAATAAAATCTTTTACTAACCAAAGCATATGTTAGATTTTGAACATGACAATGGGGGATTTTGTGAAAGGTGTAGGCCATGCATGTTTGGTTTTCCCATTTTAAGAAAATTTAGATAATTTGTGAGAAGTTTTGAAATATAGTGTTTATTGAGATTTGTGAAAGGAGAGAGAAAATTTTCAATAATATCTTTTAAAATTAACTATTTGCAAGCCTTTTTTTTACACACTGAGCACATTGCTGAAGTGGAAGCCTTCTACATTAGCTATATTAAAATATTATTGGTGTTTAATTTTTAATTTTTTTTAAATTATAGTAGACCTCATAACAAGTAATGTATTAACATGCTGACTTGTGTATAACAAAACTCAACCTTTTAAATATGTTTTATGTTGGAATTTGTGAAAGTGTATGTTAGAGTTGAAAATTTTGTTTTAATATAATTTTTTAAGAGGATTTTTTGTTTTTGACTTTTAAAAGTTTTTTAATTTTTGTAATTTTTGTGCTTGAGTAATGATTCGATAAAAAGTTAAGAAGTTAGAATATTGTTTTTGGTAGCGTATAACACATTTAGCCGCTCAAGTAGAAGATAGATAGACACATGAAGTAATTCATACAACATTTACTGCTTATTTAATGTTGTTTAAAATATTTATATGGACATAAGTACATGTTATAAGACTCTTTTTATATGTCAATCTCTTTTTCATTTGAAAACCAAATTTTTTAGTAAAAATGGAGAGGACTTTGGTCTGGAGCACATTTGTCATGGGGCATGTTTCATTTGTTGTGTCTTGTCGTCCATAGATCAGTTTTGTAAAATGTTTAAATTGCTTAATCCTGTTCGTTTGCTATAAATCATGTTCAACCTCTTCATCTATGTCACGTAGTTGATGGGGTTGGATACATGAGTCATCTAATCTTCGGCACCTATTTGCAAGAGATATATACTACTGAACGAGCTTTTGGGCTATTGAATAAGGGTGGGCGATTCTATGTGTTAACGCCTAAAAATGAAACAACAGACCGGAATGGGAGAAAGAGTCATTCCTGGTCCGCTATGATGATTTGGGTCTCGACCAANATGTCAATCTCTTTTTCATTTGAAAACCAAATTTTTTAGTAAAAATGGAGAGGACTTTGGTCTGGAGCACATTTGTCATGGGGCATGTTTCATTTGTTGTGTCTTGCCGTCCATAGATCAGTTTTGTAAAATGTTTAAATTGCTTAATCCTGTTCGTTTGCTATAAATCATGTTCAACCTCTTCATCTATGTCACGTAGTTGATGGGGTTGGATACATGAGTCATCTAATCTTCGGCACCTATTTGCAAGAGATATATACTACTGAACGAGCTTTTGGGCTATTGAATAAGGGTGGGCGATTCTATGTGTTAACGCCTAAAAATGAAACAACAGACCGGAATGGGAGAAAGAGTCATTCCTGGTCCGCTATGATGATTTGGGTCTCGACCAGTGCGGTGTGGAGCTCCCGTTGGTGGTCTGGTGTGGCTCTACGGTCTCGGCACGTACATCCATGGCGATGAATGAAAAATATATGTAGGAAAATAAAAAAGAGGGAGACACTCAGATTTATGTGGTTCAGCATTATGCCTACGTCCACGGGCATTTGGAGAGTGGAAATCTATTATCATATACTTGTTTTACAGTTTCTCATTCTCACTGTACAGTGGAGATCGGAGATCTATCTTCTAGGAGAGATGCTGTCACTAGTGCCCTTGTCATGAGGTTGAAGAAGCTGAAGCCGTAGTCTGGCCAAAAAGTCATATGGAAAAATCCCTCTGAAATGGTCTCGTCTCTTCCCTTTATCCTCTGCCCCTTGCCTTCTTTACATCATATCTCATCTCCTTTATGTCACATCTCCTCTTTTCCCACCTTACACATTTTCTTTCCTCAACCTTTTGTCCTCTCCTTCCTTTTGTTTCTCTTCCCTCCTGATGAGACCCACCACCTTGGGTTAGGCTTGGAGCCCATTAGCCATTTTCAAAACACAAGTGGAAGACCAAATAGAGGTATAGCCGTGTGGATGAAGAGCAACATGATATCATTGCTGTAAACCCTAAAACCGAAACATTAAATCATTAAAAGAAAACCCACTTGATCAACCATGGCTAAATACGAAATACACAGAGGAGAAGGATTAAGGGTACTCTTACCTTACTATTTTCCTCTTGAAAAAAAGGGAAGTGGACGCTTGGCTTGAAGGAGATGAGAGGAGTTTGGTTCCTTGAAGAACAAAAGAGAGGAGAAGAAGAGAGGATCGGCTTTAGCTTGGAGGAGAAGGTGAAACTCTTTTCTTGCTTTTCCTAAGTGTAGCCGATGGGTTTGGGGGTAAATGCCTTAGGATAGTTTTTACTTTTCTCTTCTCTCTTTTTGACTTGCCTTAGACGATGGGCGGAATAACTTCCTTAGGAAGTTTATGGGTCAAAGGAAAAAAAAAAAAAAAAAGGATTTTGGTAGCTTATCTTGGAAAGTAAGATGGGATTTTATTACTTTTTTGGTTGTTGACCGACAGGTAGGAATATGATGCTTTAAGATTAGTTTTGCATTTTTCTTTTCCTTCTTTTGTGTTGCTTTGGACGATGGGTGGAATAAAAAGTGAAGTCAATGGCTTCCTTAGGAAGCTTACGTCCAAGGAAGGAAAATGGATTTAGTTGATTTGGTCAAAACTTATCACATAAGCTTGGGCGTTGGATGGTAGAGATCTATCCACCTCAAGGGTAATTTTCACCTACCAATCCAATGGTATAGAATAATTGGGTTATTTCTTAAATAAATAAAATTAAACGGCTTAAGGGAAAATATTTCAAAATCTTAAAAATAATACTCTTGATTTATTTTAATAAATCATATTTTAAAAAAACAAAGCATACTCATCTTAAAAGAAAATAATTAAAAGTAATAAAAATCTTTATCTCTAAATATTTAACTTAAAGAATTAATAAAATGATGTAAGGACCTACGTAGTAAGACTCGGATATTACAACTCTACCCCCCTTAAAAAAACAATCTCGTCCTCGAGATTGAACGTACTTTAGAGAAAAAAGGGTGGGATACTTTTCTCTCATACCATCCGTCCTCATGCTCTCCGTCACTTCTTGATCGGTGTGGTGGTTCCACTGCACTTTGACCATCAGAATTGTTTTGTTGTGGAGCACTTGTATCTTCCGATCCAGGATCCTAACCGATGCTTCTTCATAGGAGAAATCCTTGTGTACTTGAAGGGTGCGTACTCGATCACATGGGAGGGATCATGCACATACTTCTCAAGTATTGAGGTGTGAAATACATTGTGCATGGCTGAGAATTGTCGAGGGAGTGCAAGTCTATAAGTCACTGCTCCTCTTTCTAGGATCTCAAACGAGCCAGTAATCTGGGAGTTAGATTACCTATCTTTCCAAACCTCATCACCCCTTTCATGGGAGCTACCCTTAGGAATACTAGTCACTAGATTCTTTTGCACACTCCTTCGAAATACTGACATGAACCACGAATCCCGATTCGGCACAATCGTGGATGGAATCCCATGTAGTCTGACTATCTACTGTGTAACGCCCCATTCCCGAAGGTCCAGAGAGTTAACTCTTAATATCTAAAATCAACTTATATAACACAACTATAAAATCCAGAAAATCCCATAAAATGTTAATCCATTTAATCAATCCAAATATCTAAGTTCATCCATGGGGACAATAAAGAGAATCTCAATAACATAAATCAAAAACCTTTCAAAACTCGAAATTATCCTTAACTCATCAAATCAAAATACCCAAAAAAAATAAAAACAGTTTACTAACTACGACTCTCAAATAAGCACTTGTACCCTCAGGCACTTATTCCACTTCGATCATCACACCTTGCTAAAACTTCCTACTCTTGTTCTCCAGCTGAACCAGCAAAATTATCAGAAAAATATATAGAGATAAGGGGTGAGTTATCAACAACTCAGTAAGCAGAGGACATATACTAGTGTGTAAACATGAGCATTTACAGAAATCATAATGCAGAAAAAAATATTTTCATTTTCAGAGTGCGGAAGCAAAACATGTTATCAAAATATCAGAGCGAAGATTTAGAAATAATTTCATTCAAAAATATCCTTTTGGCATAGCATAAATGATCATCCTCAACATCAGAACATCATATCAGAACAGAAGCCATGTATAACTCCCGTGGTAGGGTTGTGCAATCTGCGGATAACCAAGCAGAACACAAATCACTCTGTCACCAAGGTGTGCACTCAAAACAGAGACCACTACTATAACCCGTGGCAGGGCCGTATCCACTATTATAACCCGTGGTTGGGCCGTATCCACTATTGTAACCCGTGGTTGGGCCATATCCACTATTATTACCCGTGGTTGGACCGTATCCACTATTATAACTCGTGGCAGGGTCGTACTGAACAGAACGGAAACAAAATCAAATTCAAAATCAAAGAGTCATGCAAAATGTTTTCAAAGATCACATCTTATCCAAACAGAGTACTCAACAAAATTATATTATCTTCGTAATCAAAACAGATCCAAAGCATATTTACAATATTTATGCACAACTTTTTATATTTGCTCTTTTTGCATAATCAGAAATAAAGTGTCAAAAATAAGCTCATGTCTACACCATTCATGATGGAAAATACTCACTTCTTAAACAGAATCTCATGAATAATGCAGAACAAATAACTGAGGTAGTTCAAATTTCTTTTCATAACCAAATATGTATATTTTTCAAAAAGTCAACTTCAGCTCATTTTATTTTAATGCAAAGTCTAGCATAGGAACCCCGCTTACCTAGACTTCTTAGCTTTTCAGGAATTTCCTCAAAATGCAGAACAATTATTAATCGTCACCTAGAAAATAATCACATAATTCTCGTAAATTCCCAATCAATCACGTATTTCGATATTGAAGCCTAAGTTTATAAAATAACCTATTTTAATTCCTCAAAACCTAAAATCCTCGTAACCCCAAAATATATCATCCCTTTCTAAAATCGCCAATGTCCATTTAATAACTTCGACTAAAAACATTTAAAAGTCTAACTTGTTTACTATTGAAGTGTAATTATAAAATCTAATACCAGATAATATAATTATACCAAAATATTTTAAATTATACAGCAACCATATAATAAACTAAGTCATAGTAAAATACAACATTATCGATTATTCTTTTGAAAGAAATAACAAATTTAAAGCACTTTAAGAAATATTTTTGACTAATATAATATAAGATGAAACTCTCGTAACATTAACATAAGAATTATTTGTAATCATACTGAAACCCATCGAAAAAGTCAACCCAACCGAAAAATATAAACTCAAACCACCTTGTGATTTGGCTTGTAACTCAAGGGTAAAATCGTAATATCCTAGATCTAATCTTCCCTCACCTCTAAATGCAGGGCAATAAGTTTACTGGAACCACAAATGCATGCGACGGAAACTCACTAAAACTGAAAATTTAAGCCAACTAAATGCTAACGGCGCTATCAGGATCCACTAAAACTAAAACTTGTTTTCAAGTTTGAAAAAAAGAGGAGGCAGCAACGAGGCTCACCGAGGAAGGAGGCTACACCAGGGATTCTGTAACTCCCGTCCTTGTGGTGGGTCTTTTTATAAAATATTTTTAGAAAGAACGACAGGAATTACCGTCCGATTTAAAACTTTTTGCTTCTTCCCAAGGTGCAAGACTCTACGTTTATAAAATAAAAATGTGTTTTTACGATAAAAGAGGTTTATAACGGAAAACATCAATTTTAATAATAAAAAGGCCTCTCTTACATTTAAACCTTGTGCCTAGACTTCCGTGCTCTTCCCCGTGGGTCGTGTTCGTCCTGATGCGTACTTCATTTCCTTCCCTGTGGGGAGGGGAGGGACATGCATAAAAACTAAAATGAGTCGAAGACTCATAAGCATTACTTCATGCAGTTAAAATATAATAACATAGGTTTTCATTCATGCATTCATCATTCGTACATACTATACTTACATGCATGCGTGCATACGTGCGTTCATTTGAAAACGTCACTGGATAGAGTTTTCCTTTCTTTTTGTAAAACGTGTCACCTGTCAGTGCCTTCATTTCTTAAAGTGTGTTCGTGCATTCATGCGTACATACATACATACATACGTTCTTTCTTTTCACTTTCACAAGCCGGTACACACTGTTACGCCCCGTGTGTTAGGGTTAGCGGCCCTATGACCAATGGATTCTCCCGTGGCCACGGGTTGGAATCCCATTCCGTTAGGGTGCAGCACTGGGTGCACTACCAGTACTACTGACCGGCATTGCAATCTGCCCATTCATTGGTACCCTTTCATTCATTCATGTGGCCGTTATGTATCTTCATGCATTTCATGCTTTCATTTCATTCTTTCATTCATTTGTTCATGCCAACTCTAAAGAGCTGGAGCTTTCATTTAGTTCTTTCTTTCATTTAACATGAGAAAACATTTATTTTCATGAGAAAACGTCATTTCGTGAGCATGGGCTTGAACGTCCCCTTTCATGACGTCCACGAGCATCACCTCGGGGCCTTCACAAAAGTGTCAGTTTGCACCGTCCATAAAACATAAAGCACGGGTTCAAACTTCGCCTTTCGCGGCATCCGTAAGCATCACCTTGAACGTCGGCCTTCGCGGCATCCACGAGCATCACCTCGTGGCGCTCGCGACAGCGTCGGTCCGTAGGATCCTTGAAGGCGTCGGCTCAAGCTCGTCTTTCGTGCATTTTCATCAGTTCGTTTCTTTGAAAATACATACAATAGATACATCTTATAGTCATCCATTCGCATGCGTACAATTAATAACTTTGGGTGCGTAAAAAGGGGCTTTCATGGAGGGGCCGTACGTACT
The DNA here is from genome assembly GCA_003123825.1 of Juglans hindsii. NCBI lineage: Eukaryota > Viridiplantae > Streptophyta > Magnoliopsida > Fagales > Juglandaceae > Juglans > Juglans hindsii. Next base: position 89,186 of record QEOW01002112.1, on the reverse strand, counting down.
TATACGTTTGAAAGCATGGCATCTTCTTTCGTAAACATTTTCTTAAAGAGAAGAGCTTTTCGTTTTCATTTTCGTAATTTCTAGAAAACACCAGAAGGGCATGAACGTAATACTTACCTAGACTCCATGCTATTTGCATATCATGCAGTCCATTCATGTGCTTGTCAGATGGCAACCTACATGCATACACATACCTTAGCATCATTATCTATCTAATGCATAAGCAACTTAAACTATAAATAGAACTACGATATACTTGGAACACTCTCATTCTATCCTGTGCACTTACGTGCCCTTTACTACGTTAAAACCTTCGGGGACCCATTGCAGTCACCGCAACTTCCAACTCAGGTCTTGCCTTGAGTCCTCATTCGCTAAAGTGAACCCATGATTCACCTTAGGATTAAGACACTAAGACCTCTGTCTCATTCTTCTCATTAACCACGTTCCGACGCATGACTCAGACCAACTAAGTCACGCATCCCTTCCTTAGACAGTACACTCGTCACTATCTTCATGCATCTTAGCCCATACTAAATCCCCATTCCCATCCATACAAGACACAGGGCTCTACGCCAACTCTGAGGCTTAAGCACCTTGTAATTATGCTCAGGACAGATTACCCATTACATATGGTGAATCTGTCCAGCACATGTGTCTAACCAGATTACACATGTACCTTACCCCTTTATCATCTAAGACCAACATATAACATGTTGTTCATCTGCTTGTGTAAACAAGCACCATACTTCGATACCAACATTCTCTTGACATGGCCAGCATGACTCTTCAAGCTAGCCGTCCCTTCTTACAGTTCATCTCAACACTTAACGGGACAGACTCCGTTCACAACTACATCTTGCGTCACATCACACAGCTCGAGACTACTCTCAAGCTACACTGTGACCTTGTCACGTCACCTGACACCCTGTTACGTCACTTCTACGCCAACTTCTTACTCATCACGAGTACGGTTCCTCACGTACTCCTCGTCACGTTCCCGTTACTTCATTTCTACAATAACTCTTCACCCATCATAAGCCTGATTGTCAGGAACCACGTCACTTGGTGACATTGCCCAGTCATGCTTCCGTTGCGCACTCTTACACTTATTCTGCTACTACACCCATACTCCCAGCCATAAGTCCATCACAATGACACTTGTCACCATAGACTACAGGCTACGCCATAACTACTTCGAGACATTGTTTCACAATTCCTGACACTATTCATCACGTTCTACGCCCATCAACTGCACAACCATCCTTATCTCTGCGACACGCCACACGGAGTGTCGCTGCCTCGTGGAGTACACTCTACGTATACTCCCTGTCCACACGCTACAACCTATCATCAATATGGCATATCTTCCATACGATGCATCACTCCACCATATAGAGTACACTCCACGTGTACTCCCTTCAGACACGTTTGACCCATCACCGTTATGGCATACTTGCCATATGGTGCATCACTCTACCACATAGAGTACACTCCGCGTGTACTCCCTTCACACACACTATGACCCATCACCGTTACAGCATACTTGCCATATGGTGCATCACTCCACTACATGGAGTACACCTCACGTATACTCCATTCACACACCACGCCATACAGAGTACACTCTACGTGTACTCTTCCCATTCCACAATACGCCAGGAGAGTACATTCTACATATACTCTCCTTATGTCACACTACGCCACACACAAGGTACACTCAGCGTGTACTGTTCCCACTCCACATGCCATGACACCAATACAATGCATAGTTCGTAGCCACACTACACTGTACAGTCCACAACACTGCACAGCACAATTCCCAACTACGGTCCACACTTCACAGCGCACTACACAGATAAGCCCAACACTTCACTACACATATATGCCCAACACTTCACATACATAGCACTTCACATCACCACACTACACAGATATGCCCAACACTCCACAGCGCTCTACAAAGCGCATCTCAATACAACGAACTCCACAAATACTAACAGCACAGTCCACAACCTAATCAACTAATCATTATCTAACATAATTAACGAGGGGTAGAGAGTTATACCATCGACGGGATAACCCGTGCGTTGCTCACTGATCGTCACAGCCGATGACGTCGGAGAGGTCGTACGTGGCGGCTAACCCACGTACGTTGATTGCTTGGGCGTTTGGATAGCTAAGTGTGGTCTTGGAAGGGCTCGTGAAGGCCTCGTGATGGTAGTGAGGGGCATAACATGGCGGCTCTAGCCGTGTACAGTGCCGGTCAGTCACACGCAGTGACTATCCATCACGTGCAGTGGTTACCCACCACATAAAGTGGTGGTTTGGGACCTTGGGCTTGGCTAAGGGAAATGCGGTGGAACTCGTGGTGGCGTCGAGGTGGCGCCACGGTGGCTCACGGCTGCAGATCTGGCCGCACGATAGAGGAAAGGTCGTGGGGGAGTGAGAGAGAGTGTGCGTGCATGGGTGACAGATCGAAGCCATGGGTGGTTGATATAGCTTGGTGGTGGCCTGAGGAGGCTGATGACGGTGGTTACCCACCGTGGGTGGCGGTGCACAGTGGTGGAGGAGTGCGAAGCCGTGCGTGCGTGAGGAGGAGTGTCCGTGCATGGAGGAGAGGCTATGGGCCTCGGGTCCAAGGGAGGAGGAAGGGGGAGGCAAAGGGAGGCTCACGGTGGTGCCTGGTGGCCGTGGGAGTCACGCACGGCGGCGCATGGTGGAGAAAAGGGTTAAAACCCATTCCGGGTACTTGCCGTGGAAGGAGAGGGAGGGTTGCGTAACAGGGGCTGGCTTCGGTGGAGGATGATGGCCGGTGGCAGAGGAAGCTGCCGTGGAAGCGGTGATGCCGGAGGACGGCGCACGGCGTGCATCAAGCCCGTTCGGCCTTTGCACTTCCAAGGGAGGGGAAGAGAGCATGAGGGAGAGATACCAGGATGGGGGAGCTCGCCGGAGTGAGGTGGAGCTGGTGGTGCCGGCGGTGAGGGCTGCCGACGCACGGCGGCACCGAGCTGAGGCATGGAGCATTCGGCGAGGGAGAGAGGCTGCGTACAACGTACGCTTGAGGGAGAGGGAGGAGAGAGAGAGGGCTGGGGAAAAGTGAGGGAAGGAGAGAGGGGTCTAGGTATTTAATCCAATCCCTTCGTCTTGGGAGTCCTCAAAACGATCTAACATTGAGATATTAAAATACTGATTTGAAAATGCGTAAACGTTAACTTAATTAAAAGCACTCAGAGGAATTAAGGTAAATATTATTTTAAACTAACTTTAGTTTATAAAATAATATTTCTTCATCATTAATAAAATGATGAAGTCTTATTTCATATATTTAAAAGGATGAAACCATTTAATTTAATTAAAACTTTCAACATAATTTAAATCTGAATAATATTTCAAATAACTGGAATCATTTTAATAATTAATATTAAAATGATCTCCAACAATTATAATATTTTGGAGCTCTTCAAAATATTATAATTGTCTCTTTTAAAAACAAGTTTAACTCAACGATACTGGAAACACCTCATATAAATATTTCCAGTACATTTAAACACTGGGCGTACTTTAGAAGTCACCTAATATCTCGAGAGGCACGTCGTCATGGTTCGGCACACGTGACGATGCTCGTAGTCGCCAGAAAAAATGGCAGACTGTTGTATAATTCTGTCATCGAAATTTGCTTACGTCGAAAAGGAGGAGCCTTACGTAAGAAAGAGAGAAGCTTACGTAAGAAGAAAGGAGTGGGGGTTACAGATTCGGTCGGAGCTGAGTGGCTTCGGTGGATACGTTGGTAGCTGGGTGGCTGAGTACAAAGGGATAGAGCGATGAGAGAGAGACCCACTAATGAGAAATAGAGAAACATAAAGAGAGGGAGCATAACGTGAGGAAAACAACAAAAACAATACGTGAGAGGCAGGGGTAGTTTCGGCATGGCTTACCGTGTTGATGACGAACGTACGGTTGATCATGGCTGACGAAGAGTATTTAGACGGCGGTTTGAGGTTGGCTGGGTGGTTCCCCGTCGTCTAACGAGGCTGAAAAAACTAAGGGAACGGGGTGATTTTCTTACTCTGTTTTGGGGGGTTAAAACAAGGGACAATGAGACCGTGTGGGGTACGGTGGTGCGGGCAGAGCAGTGGCAAAGTCGGCGGCTGGGCTTCACGCGACGTGCAATGCTGGAGGATGAGGGGAAGGAGGGACGAGATCGAAACAGACGATGGTTGTGGATGGTGTTTCTGTGCGTGCGTGGGAGGAGAATGCTGTGGGAGTTTTGCGGCAGCTAGGCTTGGTAAACCAACGTGCAGGTACGTGCGTATATATATATGTGAGGTGAAACCCTAGAGAGACAAGAGAGATGTGTGTGTGCATGGAGCTTCTGTGCGTGCGGAAACTAAGTCGTGCGTGTGTATGCATGCCGTGAACGAATGCGTATGTATGCAGGCCGTGAACGAAACGAACACTTACGGGAAAAAAGAAATATAGATGGAAAGAAAAAAAAGTTAAAACATGCGGAAAAAATATTTAATGTGTGAAGAAAATAAAACAAAATAAAATGAACAAAAAATAAAAAAATCAATAAATAAATAAAAAGAGTTTGATTGGGTCCGGGTGTTACATACCGGACATACAGTTCTGTCAATTTACTCATCAAATAGGTCATCTTAATAGGGCGAAGTGAGCTATCTTGGACAACCTATCGGTGATCACCCATATTGAGTCTTGTTCGCCGGGTCTTTAGGAAATCCAGTCACGAAATCCATGCTAATCTCAACCCATGGCCAAAATGGGATTGGTAATGATTGTAGTGTTCCAGGAGGTCTTTTATGCTTGACCTTAACCGTCGAGTACTTCAGACATTGAGCTACATAATTTGATACCTCCCTCTTCATTCAGCTCCACTAGTAGTGTTGTCTCAGGTCTTGATACATCTTGGTGCAACCCGAATGCACTGTGTATAAAGACCTGAGCGTCTGCCTCAGTAGTAGATCCCGTAATTCCTTCTCTGCTAGTTCACAAACTCTCCGCAGGGACCCATCTTCAGAAACAATAAAGTCGAGCTGCTTCCCTTCTGAAACCTCTATCTTGATCTTTTGGAGGCTGACATCTTCACTCTGAGCAGCTTTAATCTGGTATGATATTGTCGGACTAAGGACGAGGGTACTTAACCTCACCTGTACATCCCTCAACATCTCCACTTCTAGCTTCTCCATGTCTAGGAGACTAAATTTCTGAGGGGTATATATGCTTGTAAGGGTACCAGAAGAAGACTTTCTACTGAGGGCCTTTGCCACAACATTAGCCTTGCCAGGATGGTAGTTAATGGTACAGTCATAACCTTTTATCAACTCCAACCACCTGCACTATCTTACATTTAATTTCTTCTAATTGACGAGATATTTGAGACTCTTGTAATTCGTATAGATCTTACAGCTCTCCCCATACAAGTAATGTCGCCAAAACTATAAGGCGAAGATGACTGCTGCTAGCTCTAAGTCGTGGGTCGGGTAGTTGCAGTCATAATCCTTGAGTTGGCATGAAGCATATGCTACAACTCTCCTGCAGTGCATCAGGACACATCCCAACCTTTGGTGTGACACGTCGTCGTATATCACGAAACCACCTGTACCCGAAGGTATAGTTAGAATAGGCGCAGTTACGAGTTTCTCCTTAAACTCTTGGAAACTTTTCTCACACTTCGTAGTCCATATAAATTTCTCCCCTTGCCTAGTGAGCTTTAATATGGGGGTTGCAATGCGGGAAGACCTTTCAAAAAATCTTTGGTAATACCCCGCAAGACCCAAAAGCTCCTAATCTCATGGACCGTCATAGGTTTAGGCCATTCTACAATTGCCCCGACCTTCAAAAGATCCACAGAAATCCCATCTTTCGACACTACGCGGCCAAGTAAGAAATCTTTTGTAGCCAAAACTCACACTTAGTCAGTTTGGCATACAATTTCTTCTCCCTTAAAATTTGTAGGGCCGCTTCAGGTGCTATGCATGCTCCTTCAGGCTGTTAGAATAAAACAAGATATCGTCAATAAATATGATAACGAGTGGGTCAACATACTCCTAGAATATAAGGTCCATTAAATCCATAAAAGCCGCTGGAGCATTAGTCAATCCGAAAGACATTACTAGAAATTCGTAATGTCCATACCTTGTCCTTAAGGCAATCTTAGGAGCATCTTTCGCCTTAATCTTCAACTAGTAACATCCCGAATGGAGATCAATCTTCGAGAATACATGTGCTCCTTGAAGTTGATCAAATAGATCATCAATCCAGGGTAACAGATATTGATTCTTAACGGTCACCCCGTTCAGTTCTCTATAATCAATGCAAAGGCACAACAATCTGTCTTTCTTCTTAACAAAGAGGGTTAGTGCTCTCCATGGTGACATGCTAGGGCGAATAAAGCCCTTATCCAATAACTCCTGCATTTGATCCTTAAGCTCCTCAAGCTCTACAGGTGCCATCCGGTAGGGTGTTTTGGAGATCGGCGTCGTTCCCAGTATAAGATCTATTGGGAACTTAATCTATCTATCCGAAGGTAAGCCAGGTAGTTTAGCCGGAAAGACATTGGGGAACTCTCTCACTACCTCGATGTCTAGAAGCTGAGGCTCATTTGGTTGAGACATAACCAAATTAGCGAAGAATCCCACACAACCCTTATTCAGCATCTTGGTGTTCTTTAGCACGGAAACCATCTTGGCTTAGGGCGCTTACCCACTGCACAGAAGTGAAACTCTATCTCACCCGGTAAAGACCACCCTCTTCCCAAAGCACTCCATGTAGGCATGGTGCTAAGACAACCAGTCCATGCCCAACATGGCATCGAACTCCTCCATGTCGAATATAATTAAATCGGTAAGGAGGTGCTGACCTTGTATCCCTATCGCACATCCCTTCAATACGGAACTACAATTTATGGAGCCTCCTAGTGGAGCAGACCCGAACATCACACACTCCAAGGACTCAGGGGTCCTTTCACTTAAACAGGCAAACTTACGAAATATGAAGGAATGTGTGGCACCAGAATCGCCTAATACTAATGCACGATAGGTAAATAAGGAAAGAATCAAGCAATGAAAGCTTCTTTAAATATCGCCTATGAAATTGGAGTTGCCTCGCTTAACTCTTTCGGAATAAGCCCATAAGTAGACTTCCAACACCCGTTTGCCACGTCAAATAAGTTGTAAGCAATGAATTCCATCTCTTGTTTTGGACACAAGACTACACGGAAGATCTTCTCTAGGTGCTCGATCCAATTTCAGCATATGCTTTGCTACACTGGCCATCAAACACCAGAGGGTGCTGTCTACCGAATAGTTCGAAGGTTGTTGAATGTTGGGTTTGTCTTTGCATATCAATTTTTCCATCAATAATGGTCTCTATCAAGCATGCAACTGCATTGGTGAGGTCCCTCGTATTTCTGGGAACCTCTTGCTAATTCTCTACACTATGGGAATGGGGTTGCCCCCTAACATCTATCTTTCTTAGTATTGTCAATCGGTGCCATACTAAAACATGTATAACAGTAACAATAACAATGGGCTCATATGAAACAAATGTGCATGACTTCCAATCATTCTATCATAATTCATGACACACAATAAGAAAATACCTTTTAAACTTGCTGTGGAGCTTGGCATACTTTAGAGAGAGGACTTCAGCTTAGTTCATCCCTAGAGTCTACAGAACCTTATATCCTTTTGCTCTGATACCAAGATTTGTCACAACCCTGCCCCGGGAAGGTTGGGACCTTGATGTACACACCTGTCCTTTCTTTCATTCTCTTTTTCTAATAACATGCGATCGGCATGGATATGACACACGTGCACTCTGAATTTCTTATTTAATAATGGGAGCACCTAATAGACATTCTATTCGAACATTCATCCATAAGAGACTCTCAGAGTCCATCCCATATAAAAAGTCTATACATAAACCTAACCCATCATCCGTAACATAACTGTTCTAATTAGGGAAGGTCCTAAGCGTCTGCCTCTCTCTCTATAGTAATGCCTTTCTCCCCAGCTTTTTCATCATTTAACTGGATGTTTAAAACATTTAAAACAAAAGTGAGTCGAATACTCAATAAGTAGTACACCATACAGTGAACATACTAGGCATCTATTCTTTTTCTTTTGAAAACATGCATGCGTAAATATTTGCTAATCTTGACAATGCTTTCATGCATAACAGTTTAAGTAATAAGCCATATTTTCATGCATAAACATTTAAAAAATAACAGTGCTTTCATGTATAAACATTTTAAGAAATAACTATACTTTCTTGTTTCATTTTCTTTAGCTGGTACACACTATTACACCCCATGTGTTGGGGTTAGTGGTCTTCCTTTGGACCTGGATCCTGCTCGAGGCCCACAATTTAGGAATCCCTTTTAGTCAGGGGGCAGTACTTGGTGCACTACCAGTACTACTTACCCAGTATTGCAATCTGCCCATTCCTTTCGTACAATTTTCATTCATATGGCCATTACATATTTTCATACATTAAAACATTCATTCATTCAGTTGTTTCTTTCATTCATTTCAGTCCTTTCAATCCTTTTCATCATTTAACAGTTCATTCATGGAAAACGTAATTTAAAAGCATGAACTTAAACATCATCTTTTCATTTAACTGTGCGTTCATGAAAAAACATCATTTTAAAAGCATGAGCTTAAACATCATTTTTCATGGCATCCATAAAGTATCAGTTCATAGGGACAATTTAACATCAGTTCATAGGGACATCTTAAAACGTTTCCTTTGCGTCATTTAAAAACATAAGTTCATAGGGACATTTTAAAACTCATTTAAAGCATCACTTGAAGCATAAGGCATGAGACATTCATTTCCTTTCCTTTGCAATCAAAACATTTTCATCATCTCTCTTACTTCGATGTACATGCATTTTTATGAACAAGATACATTTTCATACTATACTACATATAGGAATAATCAATAAGTTTATTGAGAGAGCATGTATGGAAACCTCATGACTTAGAACTTACGTGCATGCATTACCTTATACACATACACACAATTATAATCGATAGGGCGCTTAACAGGGGCTATCAAGAAAGGGCTTGTACATACTATATACATTTAGTCTTTCTTTAGAAGAACATTTGAAAGGAGAGAGAGAGAGACATTCTTTCATAAAGAGAACTTGGTGTAAGAAACATGGTCATAGCTACTTACCTCTATGATTCTCGATACTTTCATCATCAATATTCCTATTCTAATAAATAAAATAAGCGTGTTAATACTCATACAATACTCTTTAGTCCTCCCTTTAAAAGTGAAAGTCTCGATATTACAATCTAACGTCCCTTCTATGCTTAACATTAACGCAAATGACTACTCTTCACCTCAACTTGCAAAAGAAATAACTTAAATATTAAGACATGTTAGCTGTCCATGGAAAGGCTATTTTAAAAGCTTATATGAAAAGTAGTTAAGAATTCATATGCTTCAAACAAGGTCTCTTTGGTTCAAGCTGACTTTGGGTTATGGACATTAGGAGATAAAATATGGAAATTCTCAACGATGGACTTTAAAATAGATTTAGGCATCTCAAGTAGGCTAAACAAGCTTAGGAAACATGCCATTTAAATTAACTTGTGGTCCCTCATTATAAAAGGATAGCGTATCAATATTTTGGACTCTTGTGTTAGGTAGAATTTACCAAACGAGGGACAACATAAATGAGCTATTTTTACATCAAGACATGGCATAACATGGGCTTAGGGGTACTTGGATAGCTTTGCATATCATAATATATTATGCACAATTAATCCCTTATATCTAAACTAACTGAGCTATAACCTATTCACATAAGCAATATATTAATTAGTTTAGATAAAACCTCCCATTAAAATTAAGGTAGCATAAAGTATGGCAATGTTATCCAATAAAAAAACTTTAAACCTTTAAACACTTAAGCTTATGATTTACTCACTTAATATCTTTTAAAAGCAAGATATAAAATTATTGAACTAAGCAAAACCTCTAAACCAAACCTCTAGTATCCTAAAAATAGATTACCAACCAAACCTCAACACAAGGCACATGGTACCAACATTATATAATTTAAAATCACTTTAATCATCACCTACGATTAAAACAAGTTTAATAACAACATAGTATTTTCGAAATATAACACAATAAATAGAAAAACAACTATAATACCATTCGGTTTGGGCCAAAAATAGGGCATACATATTTATTTGCAATATAGGAAATTAACTAAATCAAAACACAAGCTAAAACAACTTAGTGAGCTTCCAAAATCACATTAAAAATAAATAAGTCAAATTAAGATTTTTACCTTAAGCTCTTAGCCCTTTTCAAAATACAAGTGGAAGACCAAATAGAGGTATAGCCGTGTGGATGAAGAGCAACACAATATCACTGTTTTAAACCCCAAAACCGAAACATAAAAAATCATCAAAAGAAAAACCCACTTGATCAACCATGGCTAAATTCAAAATACACAAAGGAGAAGGATTAAAGGTAATCTTACCTTGCTATTTTCCTCTTGATAAGAAGAAAAATGGATGCTTGGCTTGAAGGAGATGAGAGGACTTTGGTTTCTTAAAGGAAAAAAAAAAAAAAAAAGAGGAAAAGAAGAGAGGATAGGCTTTAGCTTGGGGAAGAAGATGAAGTTTTTCTTCCTTGGGTGAGGGTCGACGGG